>CACRXP010000022.1:831230-993865 GCA_902702965.1 Spirometra erinaceieuropaei | reverse complement strand
ATGGTTCGCCTAGATGCTGTTAGTTAACATCTGAAGCGCAATCGATCATGATAGCAAGAAATGCCTGTACTTTAAGTAGCATAGAAAAATCCCGAAAGTTGAGGTGTTATCACGATTAGGAAATAATAATAACGTTGCATATGGACAACTGCCAACCAATTTATTTAAACAAATTGCAAAGATGCGGAAAATTTGCATGCCCTGAGTACCACTTAATTATCAATTGCAATATGCAGATAAATAGCCGTTTCTGACTGCCGTTTGAAACCGGAATTCTGGCAGAAACGACACTAAAACAATTTCATATCTTCTGAGGACAGAGAGAAAAGAGAAAGTATTCAGCAAACGTTTCGTAGTCGAGGTTACTCTTTGATGCGAATGTCCATCGTCAGTATGCTCCGACAGATGTTCGCAAAATAATCACTTCGTCTAAAATAATACACAGAGATCTCACAAAAAGTACCTTAACACGGAATGTTGAACTTATCTGCAAGATTCGGATAGAAAACGCTCCAGACAGACTCAGTAAGCATCAAGCACAGCAAATATATAAGTGTATTACAGAAAAACTTCAATTTAATCACCTGACGGTTAAACGTGCCTACCAAATGTTTTCTAATGCATTGCCCTCATTAACGGGAAATCCAACGATCATAGCGACAGTGGGGTCCCTTTGCCTGTTAATTAAAGATAGATTAACTTGGTATGGCCTTCGTGTAGACAAATATTCTTGATAATTTGCTCCGTTGGGAAAATACAAACTATTTAGATGATGTCTAAAGCATTAAAAAATCTAAAAACCGGGGTCCACGCCAAGAAGAATGGACTATATATTCTTTACTACTATGATAGTTCGGCCGTCGTGCCAGGCGATGTCCACCGTGTGCTCATTAGCAAGATGAGGCAAACATGGTGACTTGTGCACCATCTACCGCACTCTCTCTCTCTCTCTCCCCACTTGGGGCCAGTGTCGACACAGTTAATATGACTGCGGGTGAGGGAGGGCACTGGTGGCTGGCACGGCCGGACCCGTACCCAGGTGTATCACCACATCCCCTGACTCACAAAAAAACACTTGAATGGGATTTTAATCAACAACGGCAACGCCATAACTGGTCAGAAGGGAGAGAAGGACTGGGAAGACATGTACACGACCTGTATACCCAGCGGGTGCGCGAGCACATCTACCTGCAGGGAACCAGATGCCATAAAACTGTCAGCTCAAAACACACTGCAAGGACCGTGGCTTGCTGATCCTGGCATAACAGACAATCTTTGAGGCCCATAAGGGTGAGACGCAGGCTTACATTTGCATGGGTCATCACTCTTCAATGGCTGGGTAACCAACCGGTCCTCGACTAGGAGGCACAAACTCCTCACGTGCGTCGCTGTAGACTGACGCCCAGCCTACTAGTGCGTCTCTCCACCCAAACACACACAGCTAGGCAGACTGCGTGGACGGAAGTAGGACAAGAGTCGGCAGCCTTCCGAGCCACGGCGCTTGGCGTACCGTGGTATTCTCAGACTCGGATATCGCATGCAGCAGAGGAACCGCATGGAGAAGGAGCCGAGAAGAGCAGTTCCCAGTTAAATGAGAGATGCCGATTGCGTGCTTGCATTGTGCTCTGGCGTAAGTGCTGGTGGGGAAAGGCGTGATGATGTGGTGTAGCCGGCGGTTGTCTACCGCAGGTTCTCGTGAATGTGCATATGGCCTAGCAGGCCCATGCGGTGGCTGAATGTACGAAGACAGCGCGAACAGTTGAGGCGAAAGCGTCTGGTATATGTTGGTGCTCCAGGCATTGGTTCACCTTTGTCTGAGTGACGGATCCGCAGGTGCCTGACCAGACCGATGTGAGAGGTGAATGTGCGGGGTCAGTGTGGGCGGGATAAGTCCGAGCATCAGAGTCGGTTATAATGGTGATGGTGGTAGTGCGGCCTCTGGTATTGGCGCATTGGACGATGAGGCGTCCGATGAACTAGGAATGTTGAGTGTGCAAAATGTTCTAGGTGTGTTGATATCGCGGTTAATTCCACTTCTGTGGACATCCATGTGGTCAAATAGGCCCATGCGGTGATTAAACGTGCGGGGACAGTGAGGGCAGTGGAGGAGGAAGCGGTGAGTGCAGGCTAATGCCATAGGCACTGGCTCGTCAGCCTTTGCGCGATGGGTCCGTAAGTGACCGAACAAGCTGATGTTTGATGTGAATGTGTGATCGCAAAGATTGAAGGTATGACTCGAGGTCGCGTCATTGGAGGCGAGGGGAGGGGAGTGGCGATGAATGTGTGGACTGTTGTCGGGACGTCAGGAGCGTTTTGGTCGTTGACAGTGGTGGAAAAGGTGGTTGTTTTCGACAGGTGGGCGCCGATGTGGCCGACATGGAGGTTAGAGCATGCGAGATCGAAAAGACAACGGTTGCAGTCGTCGGACGGTTGATGAAGAGGGTCCGAAGATGACGGACGAGGCCGATCCACGTGCGAAATGTCCGTCGACAGCGCAGACACCTAAAGCGGAATGGAGTGATGATGCTACGAATAGAAAGTGCCTGAGACTTGCAAACCTCCCTTCTGACTATGGGTGCGACGATCCGGTTTGCTTCGTAGATAGCTGCATTAGTCTTCACTTCTCTTCTCCAGGTCAGTCTGTCTCGAACGAGGTCCTCACAGGTCTCCGGGTTGATCTACAGTCTTTTAAAATAGTTCTTTAGAGTGTCCTTATAGAATCGTTTTGTTTATTCCGGTCGGCGAACGCCTGTGGCGACATCTCCATAGAAAAGTTGTTTTGGTAGGCGAGCGTCGTCCATTCTCACCACATTGCCGCCCCATCGCAGTTGCAGTTGCCTCAGAATGGCGTGGATGCTGAGGACTCCGGTCCGTTCCAGGAATTTCGTGTCCGGATCCTGTCCTGCCATCTCAGCTTCAGTATTGTGCGAGGCTTCTGAGATGGAAATGATTAAGCTTCCTACCATGGCTTGAGTAGTTTGACTAGGTCTTTGCTCTGTACACAATTGGCGCCACGACGGTCTTGCACATCTCCAGTTTGGTGTTTCAGTTAAAGGCTGCGACGATTCCATACGGAGTTCTGCAGCCGGCCGAAAGTTTGGCCGGCTTTAGAGGTCTGATGGGCCACTTCGTCGTCGATTCCGATGCAACGTGACATTTTGATACCTAGGCAGTTACAGTTATCTACAGGCTTCATTTCGCTGCGGTTGACGCGAATGCGAGAGACAATGTATTCAGTGGTCGATGGCTGTTGATGCATTACCATCGTCATGTTCGTATTGAAGGTCAATACGAAGTGACGAACATCCATATTTCGCATTTATTCATTTCAAAAGTGCTATAGTTTTTGAAGCCGACAAGGAAGCTAAATTTTGACTCGGTTTTTTGAATGAGGGGCTAAACTGGAAAGTCATTTTAATAGAACATTAAATTCCTTTCAACAGGAGAACGTGAGTAAAATGGATGTTGTGCAACTTCAAAAGTTGCAATTTGTCAAACTGTGTTCGCTTTGCTAACAAAGTATAAGTACTGCATTTTGGTTAGTGATCATTGGCGCACATGAAAGCTTAAAATATGCATTAGAATTTTACATGAACGAAAGAAACGCGCACAAACAAGGCCCTCTTGCAACATAAGAACCTTCACTTTCCTAGCGCTGGGGAAGTATTTTTCTTCAGTCATAGCTTAACTTTATTTTACCTTAACCCTGTTATTTACTTCATGATAGTTTCTGGCTTTTAAACATCATCTAAAAGGACAATGCGGCTGTTTAAGTTCCTTCGTGTCTTACCGGATTTTAAAATTCTGGTTTTCAATAAAAATCCGTCATCGAAATATTGTGCTAGAGAGAAGGAGCTCCAAAGGCCTGAGTCCGTATGTTTTCCTTCTGAATTTCGGTTTTGTTTTTGGACCATCTTATCCTTGGAATACGAATTAAAAGCCCTTGTTCTTTAATGCGTGGCAATAATTTTTTTGAAAATAGATACATATGCTGGATCGGGATTCATGGTATTATTATTTTAGATAAGATCATCAAGCTCACAGTTACAGGCTTGTGGCTACGTGCAAAATATCGTTAAGCATCCCTATATGGCCGTTAACTTTACGTTATCCGAGACAGTGATCAATTATTCGTCTTATTCAAGATAAACTTGGAATGTTCCCTGGTAGAATCATTAGGCCGAGTGGATAGGGAACAAGAGGATTAAGAAAAAGTGTGGTTGGTTTGTCCGCAGCGGTCGCGTACAAAAGCGGATGACTCGCTGCTGTCGACTTTTTGGGATTTTGAAGCAGGGGCGACAGGTCAACCTAACTCACTGCGAGTTATGTCTGTGAAAGTAGAAAACGACAGTACCGATATTCATCATGGGGTTCAATGATTTGATATCGTTAAAAGGACATTTGGTGAGCGTTATTTGGAAATTTCAGAGGCATCACTGCAGTGACGGCATTCAGTTAAAGGTAGGATATAGGATTACATTGCAGAAAACCTAGGCAGATGGCCTCCACAGTCCTCCAAAACCCTCAGCTAACAAGTAGGACAAAGCACTCTTATTGCAGCCTCTTACTGCTGCAGCTGAGATAAACGGACTTTCCTCTAATGGTGTGATTAACGGCCACCATTTTCCCCGATCATAGAACTTTCTAAAGAGTAGCTTTTATATTACGGATCATGACGGAGTCACATGTTTTAGGAAAAGTTGTCTTTTTACTATAATGATAAGGCCATTTTGCGAGAAAAAAGAGTCACGATCATGCGACTTTTCACTCTACTTTCTTTTTCCTGCATAATCCGTGGAAGTGGCCAAGAGGAAACCGTCGGTCTGCGGGCTGCAATTCCCATACTGTTATCGAGGAATCGAAATGGCTAGGATCAACGATGCTGGGACAACGAATGTAAATTTATTTAAAGCCTTTAACTATACCTTAGACAGTATTAATGGCTTTGCACAGCTGGATGCACATATCGACAACTCATCATTTCATTAGGCGACCTCCCCACCAACATACAGAAACCTGACGACAACATGGAATTAGGATTCCTCCCTCTGTCTATATCGAAGGTTCTTCATGCAGAAAGTAACTGTTGCCTTAATGCCCATCACCTTCCATAAAGGTAATAGTTTGATTTAGACAGAATGTTTTTATCGACAAAGACAAGAGAAAGAGAGCTCGTAAGACACAATGGAACAAGTGAAATCCGTAAGAACGATCAGTATGCGCCCCTCTACCATCAGTTTGATTCTTTAGTTTCGATTTAGCCATACATTTTTTCAAATGAAAAATATTCAAAAGCTCACGTTTATTTTATAAGGGAGTTCTTACCTTCCTTCAGACTATCTTCTAGCTTGCAAAGAGGAGGTCTCTGCTTTTCTCCTATCCTTCCAAAACTTAGTCAATAATAGTAACCTTCGTTTTTAAAGTTTGGCGCAAAATTCCTAGGTAGTGCCATATTCTGCGCTTATAAAATTTGAGCTTAAATTTAAGTAAAAATAAAGCTGCGACAGTCTCCGGATGCTTTTCGCGTGCACGAAGGTTGCACTTCCGCTTTTCTGAATTCTCTCATGCAAATGCACTTAGTCGAGCAAAAGCCTAAAAGGGTAGAAAAACAGTAAAGGAACTTTTGTTAGTGGACTCTTACATATACTGTAGTATTAAAAATCAGTAATACTTTAAGCCAAAATCAGGCTTTGCACACTTCGCTAGTATGCATGGAAGGTTAAATTTTGCATAGGTGATGTTTGTTATTAGACCTGCTCTTAAAGTACCTTCACATTCAAGGTGTGCAAAAACTTCAGTCATTGCTCTGTGGTTTCTTAACACATTACTTTGTTTTTCATCAAAGAAGTCGTAAAATTTTCGACAAGTGTGCCACTGTAAACGAATTTGTTATAATGTTTTGAAAGGTACAGTGCGTGACCAGGCTCACGAAATGTTTACCAAACTTCTGTAATGCGTTTTCAATTAGTGGGGATTACTTAGGTGGTGTGGTGAGATAAATTAGCATGCAGCGTAGTCCTTTAGTATTTCGGACTTGCCAGGATGTCAGCTTTCGAAAGCGCTTCTTTTTGACCTGCAGAAACCGCGCTCAGTAAAAAATGGCTACTGAAGTAGCATGTATTTTTCCTGTTGATTTTCGATGGTCCTATAAATTGAAACACATTTTACAGAATAATGCACAAAATTTGCTTTCTTTTACTCGTTTGGTAGAAAATCCCATTGTCTCCATATTTTATACCCGAGAAATGTGCATAATTAAGTTTGAAAAAAATTTATAACTATGGGATTTCTAAGACTGTGCGATGTCCACGCATACAAGACCGCACTTGTTCGTTTACCGATGCTTCTCATAAAATGTACAACGCAGTCTGGATCCATTGCCCAGTTTCATGAACTTTATATGGAATCTTCTTAAAGGCATAAAGGAATATATGATTTTCCCTACGCGGAAATCGTGCACCTTGTAGACTGAGATCGCTAAATGCTAATGCAATGGGAGATCGGACCCAAAATTATTCGAAAATTGGGAAAATTTGTAAAACATTTTTGTATAAATTACAAATACAGTGTGATTTTCTACCAAAGGAGTAAACGAAAGCATATTTTTGTGCATGTTTTCTATAAAATGCGTTTGAATTTATAGGACCGTCGAACATCAACAGGAAAAATGCGTGCTACTTCAGTAGTCATTTTTTTACTAAGTGCGGTTTCTGCGGGTCAAAAACAAGCGCCTTCGAAAGCTGACATCCTGGCACGTTTGAACTACTAAAGGATTTTGCTCCATGCAGATCCATATCACAACACCACTTAAATTATCCTTTCTAATGGAAAACGCATTTTAGAGTTTTGGTGAACGTTTCATGATATCGGTCACGCATTGTTGGTCCTCTTCTTGATACTTAAGTTATCTTGTTTTTTCTTAATATGGACATATAAGTACATGCAAGTCGATCTCTCCTACAACTCGAATAAGGTTTCCGGTCATTAACTATATTTTAAATTTGCACATAGCTGTTTTGGCCTTCAAAACTGCAATTTACAGCTCTGCCCGTCAACAGTTTATTAAATGTCAAAGCCAACTTTGGTTTCGGTCCGCAAAAATCATAATGCGCAGCGGCCATGCGAACGAATTTTATATAACATGAAAAAATTAGACCTGGCCAGTTGGGACCAAAAGAGATGGCAGAACATTATGCAAGGAAAGAGGAGGATGATAAAAGCAAACATATCTAAGTCTGTACTTGCTGAATTTGAGTAAACGCATGATTAAATGTTCTGTCACTCCTGCATAAAAAAGCCCAGTGAGTTGACAATAAGGTCCGTTAATTAAGTAGCGAAATAGTTGATATGGAGAAACAAATAGCCGCCGCTCTTCGTGCCATCTAAGGAAGCGCAAACTGTTACTATATTTAGAAACCCGCGATTAAGTCGATGTGCTTCAAGGCGTTTGTCGTTCTTACATCGATGTATAGAAGTCACTCATACTTAAAATTGCGCTCCGCAAATGTGCACAGCTTTTGCCCCAAAACAGAAAAAGTAATTCTAACGACAAACGTTTCGTCACATACGTATTTTCTGATCAAGTGAAAGTTTTCTCGTGATATTCCAGCAACGTTTCGTCATTAAATAGGCAAGTTTAATTTCAACTAGTTAAAAAGAGAGCTTTGGCTGCTCGATTTCATACAAAATGAAATTCAGTGAAGAAAATCTCGGTGGCGATTGGAAACGTACCCTAAAAGTTACGTGGCCCTTCTGCAGCACATTTATATTTAATGAATTCATGTTTGTCTGTAAAGCAAATGCTGTCAGCACCAGTCAGGGAATGTGCAAAGTGGAAAAAAGTTTCATTTTGGATGAAAAAAATAATCTAGATGTTCACGTGCAACGCACTCAAACTCGGACGATTCTAAGAAAAAGAGTTTCAAAAGAAATCTTCTATTTGATCAAAAACCGATTGCCAGCACGCCAACTGTGCGAATTTCTATTATTTTTGTTGAATCCTTTTTTGTTTAGGTGGAACTACACGTATAACCAAATCCGCGATCTACAGAATATATAACGCTTAGTGCTCGCTACAAAAATAGAAACTTCCAAAGTCCTAGTTTTGGACGGCTTTACTGACGCAAAATTTTGGGTCGCTCTTTCAAACAATTTATCAAACACTCTGATGCAAAGTGTTCACCTATGTTTTATAAATGACATGAAATTCCGATAAGGTTGACGTCCCCAGGAAAGTACAGGGTAATTAATTTACCAAAAAGATTTACTAACACTGAATCTGCCATTTTTATGATTGCATCTTCAAAGAATATTTCGTGACCAACCAGATTGCGGATACCTAAGAAAAGTCGATTACCACCCTCTTTATCCATGGCCATAACCTACAGTCCAATGTCAAAGATGAAACATGTTGACTCCACATCTTCCGTATCTTTCAGCAATCTGTGTAGGAATCGACTAGCTGACTGTATACTGTATCAAGCTTTGAAACATACTTAGATATGGCCTTTTTATGCCGAGTTTCGAACGTCTTTCTGCATTTGCAGTTATATTTCCTCAGTTGCGGGGAGTTATTATGCGCTCCCATGAAATAAGTTTACAAGTAATAAGAAATATTTCAATTTCCACATTTATGCTTATTTAAAACCTTTTTTATCGACCCCAATTAACGTTAAAATTTTGTACTTCCTTTGCGTGTCATAGTAGTTGACAAGTTTTTTACCTATCACATATAGTCGGTTTATACACGCAAATTTGGCAGGGGTTTTGTTCTTCCGCGCATACTTCAGGATTTAGTTTGTCTGCTCTTTTGGATATTTATGCAAAGTTCAAACGATAGTTTACACTTGCATTCAGAAGATAAAAACATGTTTTAGAAACACGCTGCTCCTTTTACGTAATTTATCTGTTGCCCACTGAGAGAAAACATTTCTTCATCCCTTATGCTTCGAGCAACGGGCAACATTTGCAAACGAGTTACGTTTCATCAGCCAAAACCCCTGGTTCCATTACACCATCAAATCTATAAGCATCGACGGTTCCTTAAGATGTCAGAATTTCAGTGGATGTTGATCGTCGACCACTGCTTTTTATTGGTGCAGTAATCCGAATGTCACTACCGTCGGAAAGATTTTGGAAGTCGTTTTACACCAAATGATGGAATATTCAACGTAAGAACACGTTGTCAACTTCAAAATTTTGCCGATAACATAGACATAATTATGGGACATTTGAAGGACCGTAAACACTTATTGTGTCTTTAACGGATTACCTTATGTATCTGCACATGAAAAAGTATTTGTTTCCAAAATTGGTGAAAGTAATGGAAAATCCCCCCATAAGGGCTGATTAAGACGTTATTTAGTGGGTAAAAAGGACTAATCACTATCAAAAATACCATTGTCGAATAGGTACAACAGGTTTTTGAGTTGTCTTAGGAACTAAGCACCATAAGTTAGGTGTTTTAAATGTAAGACTTTGTATTCGAACATCACAGTTGATGAGGAACACTCGTGATCAGCGTTCGAATGCAAAGGCAATTAGAGTGGAGGACACGTTCCCTCAGCTCTGCGCCGAAATAAAAAGATAAAAGTAATTGTTTATTCAGAGTTGCTGAAAATATTTTTACATCTGCACAAAAGTTGTCCGATTTATAAATGCAAGCAAAACCGCACGTTTCGCTAAAACGTTCCAAGCTGTTTGTCGCACCATATTCCCGAGGCTTATTCAAATCAGTCATGACACGTTTATTCCGCACTTCATAAAATTGAGCAGTAAGGCGCGTCCGAGATTATTGCAAATATTCCAAACTCTGTTGCAACTGAAGTGCTTTTCAGAGACTCTTGTCTGTAGGCTTATCTAGTTTTTCCTGTCAACTGCTTTGAAGCAAGTGAACATATTGATATGAAGAGTTGATGAGCCTTTTGCATAATTCTGCCAAGAGGAGGGAAACCTTCTCTTTCAGGCGATTTGCCATTGTATTTACATTTTTTTGCTTTTTCGCTAGTGGAATGCCCGTGTTGTAGAAGTATCCTACTTGCAGTGCGTGACTGAATTAGCCTCACTGTCACGCTCGACAGAAGAGCGAGAGTCAAGACCTTCAGCCAGGGAGATTTGCTCTGCTGCCTCTGAGGAGGAAGAGATAAAGAGTGGACCGGATTCACAATTATCTCGGCGAAACTTGTGATGTTCATGACACCCATGCTTTACAGGCAAATGAAACTTAACGCTGCGACTTTCGTGAAAATTTGGAGGCATCTGGTCCTTAGCGTAAAGAGAGTCGTTAGCGCCTTTAACGAAGTTCTTACATTCACTTTGTCGTGGGGGAGGCGTCGATCTGAGTTTTCCGGCTGTTGAATGAGCAAGGACAGCCGTGTCATCTGAGAAGGTGCGGGTGGAAAACTGTGTGCATTGATATTCCTCGCCAAAGCAGCCTATGGTGGAGGCTTTTATTATGCCACTGTGTACAGACTGACTCTTTGGCGTCCTTTGTCGTTCCGACTGGGCTGATCCTACTAGTGTTGGTGTGGTGACAAGACCTCTTTTCAGATCAGAAATTTCGTTGGAAAGTGACCGAACCTCAGATCTCAGGGAATGTATGTCGCGTGCGATAAGCAAAAGAATGTCTTTTAATTCAGCATTAATGGCTTCCTTGCTGTCATCGTTGTTAATTGAAGGAACAACTGCCGCCTCGTCGACGTTTCTTTGGTTTGTACATTTTGGTAATGATTCAGCTTCATCCGATCCTCTACAAGGAGATAAGGGTTTTAAAGACGGTACCATATATAGTATGCAATTCAGCAAACATGCAGTTGAGAAGAAATATTCCTCGTAAACTTCAAATTAACCTGGTGATATAAGGTATTTGAAACTAAACGGCGGATTCTATCACATATTAGAAACGACGTAAACCTTTGCCCGGCTTTTAATTTGACTGGGATTTATTAGATAACTGCGTTATAGAGTACGTACAAATCAAGTCGAATTGTCTGTGCTTTCAGCGGCAGCATTTGTTCATTCCTTGCGGACGAATATGAGCCCTGATTATGTACGCGCGCCTACCGGATAATCGTATTTTATGCCTGAATCGTATGATCCCAGGACAAGATATTTTAGTGTGATGGCTGTTGTTTATGACTTATGCCTCGCCAAGGAGGCAAAACCTTAGGAATTTCACTGAGTGACGTTCAGTTTTCTTAAAATAAACCATATGGGGACTTAGCTAAAAACATCAATATTAGATGAGTTGGTTTATAAATGTAGGGAAATGCAAGAATTCTGAATATTCGGATTGCCGAATAGGATCATAACTGAAACCTTTTCCGGCACAGACGAGCTTAAACATCAATACTGCTCCTGAAATGGATCCTACATACAAAATTTAGAATGCCTAATTAACTCAGTTAGTTCCTTTTGAAGCCAAATGAATACGAGCTGAAAGTATGGGCATAAGGTGGCGAAACTCTAATAAAAACACCATTATTTTATAAAAATGACACCAAGAATCTGTATGATTTTTGGTAAATTTAAGTAAATGCTTACGCAGTCTCCGCCTACTTATACAGTAAACTCTAGGTTTTCTGATGAAATCGGCAAATATACATTACAGCATAAATTGTGGCCAATCAAGTGGTGTCCATTTGCCAGTTTTTACTAATAGTGACTATGAAACCATTATACATCGCAAACGTAAAACAATTTTTTGCCTATTCAAATAAAGGTCCTATCTAGAAAAGCCGCTTTTCCGTCTCCCTGGACAAACGCACTTGAATGTCCATTAACACTCAGGACCTTGCGAAATGTGATTCATGTTACGGCGTCTGTAGCAACTGCCCCATCAGGACATTCAAGTAGTCCCCCACCCAGAATGTTTCGCTGTGAAGGCAATTGGAGGTGGACATGGACGCAATCGCTAACAAGACCAATCAATGACGATCACTTACGATCTGCGCCAGGCTTCAATACGAGGGTTTCAGATTCAGATAGGTGAAAATCACATAAAGGCAACACTAAGAAGGAGGAATGTGCAGCCCCCTACTAGGTCCCGAGTAGGGACGAGCCGTCGCGTCAGCTGGCAGACTTCCAAGTTCTGAGTGAAGGCGCGTCTGGTCGTACATAGCAAGGAAATTTAGCGTTAGATCAGCCTCATTCCCCGTTATTCCCCAGTGACCTGTACGAGTACGCAATGGCTAGTAGGGCGTGCTATGAAGGGCTCCGATGTTACCAACGTGAGAAGTGATCTGGTCTTCCCTACAAAAGAGACCGAGTTACACCCCCCACCCTGTCCCCCCCAAGCCTACAACTTTTCGAGCAGGGCTTATAAGGCCTCCTGATAGTTTAAGCGTGTCACATTTTCTCTACTAAGGACAGGCGGCTGCAAGCCTTTTCGCGTCCAAACTTGTAAGCCGAGTGGTGATGAGATTTGGCCTAAAGACCGACGTGGCACGAAGCCTCTGTCTAACCAGCGACACATGTAAGCCTCCATCCAAGCCGAAGTTGTCGTCCGTCACTGACAAGGCTGGTACACACAGGCGCATGATTGTTGCGTTAAATGTGAGTGAATGATGGGTGTACAGATGATAGGTGATGTCCCAGCGATTGCTTTGGCACATTGGCATAAGACCGAATAGGTGGCTGTAGTGTAAGAGGGCTGCGCTGCAAATGCACTGGCAAAACTACTTGATTGGATTTACTGCTCCGCATATTTGTTGCTTCTTCGTGACTTTTATTGTGATTTCTACTAGAAGAAAAAAACAGTCTTACGCAGGGATTGACAAAAAGAGGAAAAGTTTATATGACAATTAAAAATGCGAACATATTGTGCATAGCATGTTGTAGTAGCAGTCTTTGAAATAACCCCTATAAAAAGGTCAGAAATAAAGAAAAAATGCAATTCCTTGTTATTTCAGGGACATCAAGGTTGGTTACTATCGATTATTTGGTTTGAACATATGGTAAGTTCCTCATAACTAATATCCGAAACTTCCATTGTTTCGCAAGCAAAAATTACTCCGCAGTCTTATTGATATTCCATGCGACAGAAAATGCAAAATCGGATAATTAGAATTTCACTTATAAATCTTGAGTTATACTTCCTTTTAGAGTTTTAATCCTTTAACAGCTCCACAATACAAACTTCTCCACGGCGTCACTAAGTAAAACATGCGAATGCCTGTCATATAAAATTTTTTTCTGCTTCTCCTGTTGCTTTTATAAACACTGATTTGGTTGCCGGATCTTAAAAATTAACTAAAGTTCAATTATTTTGGAACGCTTACATTTTATTTGTTTGGAACCGTTTCCTGGTAACATTACCCAATGACATAAGAGCTCTAGAGGATGTGGCACAAACGGTTTAAATAAAGCATGCCACGATGATGCAGACTCTTGTCTGGAAAGTGAGATCTTTAACACACTACATTCTACGAAGAATAAATCGCGCCATTTCTGCTGAGACATATTTAAGAGCGGTTGCGATTTGTGGGGGAAGCTTTACGGCTAAAATGACAGCTATTCAAATTAGACTTGAAATAATACAATTGCAAATCTTTATTAATCCCTCTAAGCTCTGCAATACCCGTGTGGTTAAGGCAATGATTAATCAGTATTGTTTTATTTTCGTGATTATATGTCGAAATTCGAACTAAAATAATCAAGCGTTTATATTGCCAATGGTAAATTATACGGGTATTAAAAAAATTAGCGAACGCTTCGCATACCGTTCCTGTAAGACTTCGAATGGACAGAATGAACTTTTAAAAGTATGAGGGGCCGTCTTTTCTCTCGGCGAAGTTCCCGTGCGCGAAAATCGGGAGTCAAAGGACATTTGATTTTTGCCCCCGGCAAAGAGAGCCTTTTTTCCCTTCTGGCTGGTTTGTTCTCCCGAGACGACTTCTACAACCTGCCCTTTCGCCCGTTGTTTTTCTGTCTCCAAAGCATTTTCACCTGGTCTGGCAACTTTTGCCTCACTGTCCTTTGTCATACTCTGTCTTGCCATCTCTCCTTCATCTTCGGATTCTTGTTGGCTTGTCGCCTCACTTATGGACCACTGGACTTTATTTGGAGAATTTAACAGTGATTTTCTTCTATTAGAAACCGACTGGCCAGTTGTGGTTCTTTCAAGACAACTGTCATAGCTCAATAGCCTTTCCAGTTTTCCGTGCATGGAAATGTTTGTAGGCCCACAGGGCGTGGAATGGCAGCGGTTGGGCATTGATATAGTAGAGATCGTTACAGGCGACGGCGTCCTGATATCGTTCGAGTGACAGAGTCCAGCTTCAACAGCGGCATCTGGCTCCGGTGATACGGTCTTCGTTATGGCAGCAAAGGTAGTAACGCCTTCCCTGGAGAGCTGAATAATAAAAATATCTCGTCACTTTAAAGTTTTCAGGTATAAGGGTCGTATCCAAGCGATGCTTCGGCTGACCATTTTTAGTTTCACCCCATGATCAAAAATTCAAAGGTTTTGAAAAACTTTCATATGAACGCGATCATTTGTGAAAATTCAAAAATAGCGAAGTTATGTAAAATTAGGCCGCGAACCGCAAAGCCGAATTGGTAAAAAAACACACTGGTTTGGAAAACGTGTATGAAATATTACCAGTTTGGACACTGAATCTGCTAGAGCAGACCAAATGTTCACAACTCCAAGATATTGAAGAGCACTCTGCAAAGCAAAACATTCCAGGTCTCTCTATGTTCTTTCATATTTTTGCGATAATTCATTTATCCTCTACTTCCTGTCCCCCATGATTTAGCGCATTTTCTATTATTAAGCAAATAAGCTTTGTTGTCTGAACGCGCTTTAATGTCATGTCGAACATTTATAGAATTAGTTGGATATCAGCAAATAACCCCCCCGTTAGGAAAAGCACAAGAACGAAATGCGAATGTTAGCAAAGCATTGCTAATCCCTAAAAAAGCTCATGATATTTCGTAAAGAGTGGCCAAATAGATGTTCCGGAGCCCACTTATGACAAAGGAAATCAATTTCATGTTCCTCGGCCGTCCAAAAACTAAACCAACGATGCGGTTCAACTCTACATCCTGTACTCTATATTATTATTATGGGAGGTCGATTAAGTTCGTTATGCGCTCTTGAAAGACGTTATTTAAAGTATGTTTGAAATTTGCCTTCTTTCACAAGGATGTACAACACACTTCAGTTAATGTAAGTGATAAGGCAGAGACTATAGAAGAATGCGTCATTCGCCAGTGAGTTTTTAAAACGACCTTTTTGCTTGTGACAAACTCAAGCGTAAAAGCCATTGAGCATTTTGAACACATTTTTTGCTTTTGACAGTCGCCTCTGTTCAATTTTTTTACTGAAAGAATTTGGCAGAACATAAATCATACTCCGGTTTTTTATGTTTTTTCTCTTGCGTAGTTGGTTTCGTGAAATATCTCAGATGTTTGCTGTCGCTGCCGATTTAGATGAACCTTTTTAACTTTTTTTAAATTATCGCTTGCCTAGGGAGCACAGAAGAACTTAATATCGACCAAAGAAAAAACTAATTTCAAGGCATATTCTAAAATGTCTTTTGCATTAAGTTTTTTAACTTCTCCCATTATTTTGTAATAAAATCTGACTTCATAAAATCAAAATATAGGATCCTACATTTGCTGGGGTAAGTAGCATACTGTTCAGTCATACACCTACGTTTAACGCGACTAACTCTATAGTTGCAGCTTATTACTTGAGGCTTAAGGACCACCAATACTCTACAAGAAGGAGCTGGCATCAAAGATCAGAACACTTTTATAGTACTGCATCTGTCGTATAAGCAATCTAATTTGCACCAATCTGTTCGTTCGTTAAAGTTAATTTGCGAAGTTGAGAACTCCTAACTTTTACATCATATAATCCTTCAAAAAGCGGCAATAAAAGTAGCTCTATTTGATAAAATGGCACATTTTAAATCGTACTTTAATCCGAGGGCATTTTCTGGCTTGGGCTCAGGGCAAATGTTCATAGCCTCAATAAAACGCACGGGCAGGGTTGGAGCTTGAACCACTTGCCGTAAGGATATAACGGTAGATCTTACGCCGATGATAAGTATTTAACAATATTAAGTCAGCGTAAACGAAGTACTTTTATTATAATTATAACAGAAGCACAGATATGAAATTGCATTAGATGGCCTTTGCAGAAAAGTATCTATATCGGCGTACAACATTTATGCAAACTAACACCAAATGCCGGGATTAATTACCATTCAATAATTGTAAGTAATTTAACCATCTAATGTTCTTTTTGTAGAAATTATATTTGTTAAAATTCGCATTTCATTGCTGTTAAATCTCCAACTTACATGTGAAATATGTATGGAATTGTTTACTTAACAATTATACCATTTGACAAATGGAGCAAATTCAGCAATCGTTTTTTATAAGAGCTTGGAGTTTGTCCACACCCCATAAAGATTTAAAAATTGCTTGAGGAAATAAAACCGGATGTTTCAAAAGTGCAGTTGCAGGGTCCGACTTAGTTGTGAAACAATTTTGTCAGGAGCACTATTTTCAAAAGGAACCCACCGGATCAAAGCCTTCCTTGATGTTGAATGACAGTTCATCGTGTAGAGCACTGGCAAATTCGACCAGGTAGGCTGGATATAGATTTAGCACGTCAAATAACGTATGGTCAAGAACAATAAATTGAAGTTCACAATAAGTCAGGGCCTTGACGTCGAAAGCTGATAAGCCAATGAGAGGTCTGTCATCGATATCCGTTCCGAACAGGTCCCCTTTGCCTGTTAAATTAAGTTTAGGTAATTAAGCTATTATTAAGGTATCGTAAACAGCAAAGGACTAAATATCTATTAAGTGCACAGAAAAATTAAAAACTGCAATTTGCACTGAAAAAGTAAAAAAATAGTTGCAAAGACCTTTCTTGTCTTAAAGCGGCCTAAGGGGTGGCTTGTTGCTCAACCTTTCTTTAGCTGATACATTTTAAACGTAATGACATCTGCGCATTATTGTTTTCAGACGATTTGATTTGAATATGTGTTTTAGTATGCGTGGATTCTCGAGACAACACGACTTACAGGTATTGTGCTTCAAACTAGTGCAGGTTATCATAATTTCTGAAAGGAGCTAGCGACCAAATAACCAAACAAACCCAAACGTCAGAACTACCTGGTGTTTTTAAAGGTCTTTTGACTTAGCTTTTTGTTTCAATTTTGTGTTTTTTCTTGTTTTCTTATTCAGCTAAAAGTATTTGTTTTCACTCCAAAATTCCCACATATCAATGCTCTGGTAGTTCTGCACTCTCTTCTACCATGTAATATTCGCGTCAACACGTAGTTCATTATCAAACAGCCATTGCTATATCTTCTGCCTGCCCACGCTGCTAGCCAGTTGTAGTCAAAAACTAAAAAACCGCTAGAAAGACGCTAAAAAGTATTATGACATCGGAATTGTCCAGAATCCGTAATTGTGAACTTTAATTAAAGCATGTGCATACATCTTGCAGCAGTGTAAATGCATGCACTCAGTTGAATTATATTTTTAAACATGAAACGTTGATAAATACGTCCCTTATTCAATGTCCAGCCAAGTACTAAAAACTGTATCTTTCTCCTCTTCCGGATGGGGTCGTAGAATATCTATCTGCTACAGTAAGACCTGACACGTATAACCTCTCAATGTTGAGATTCAGTATACCTCAACTGCCCTACGCCGGAAAGAATCACCGGCTGTTTGAAGATAAGTTATATATTTGTTGGCACTTTCTCTTATCGAAAGCCTATTTAGTTCAGCATTTCCATCAAAATCTCTCCCAGATTTTGGATCGATTTTGGTCGATCGAGTTGGGCCCAAAGTCCTCAGAAATAATCAGAAGAACAGTGAATTTAGGATGTTTACATTTTGTATCATAACATATCTGGCGCATTCCAAGGAGTCGGATAAAAATATTCAATGCACAGTTCGCAGTAACTGCTACCGAACTCGGCATTTGAAATAGTTGCCGTAAGACGGATGCGGCAAGAGATTTCTAATTAACTGCAAGCAATTACCACTAATTAGTAAAAAAATGTAAAGGTGTAAAGAACAAAATCCAAATTCGACTAAACTTTGGTTTGCAAAACGCATCTGGTAGGGTTATCTTACGACCAACTGTAGGCAAAATAAATTGTGCTTTGTACTTGATTTATATGATTAAAGCTGATTGTATCGTGTTTATGAAAATTAAACTTTCTGACAGTCATTCACATGTATTCAGTTTTTTGACTGTCCTGTCTGAACAAGTGAACCATGTCCCACGAATCCAGTGGCAGAAGGTTCTACAAGAACAGGAGCAGTCGCGAATGGAAACTATGAAATATTTTATCTATTGTATGCAATAAACCTTTGTTTGAATTTTCACTGACAGCCACAGACGGAATCGTGGGTCGCAAGGGTTGCAGTATGTTCAGAAAGCATTTTCATTAAGGCTGCATACCGGCTGATTAATAAACAATGGCGCACATGCGTCAAACTGCGGGAAACTTGCCAGGTGTCTTTTTAATCCGCGTGATAGTTGCTTTTTTGGATACAGTCTTAGAACGCACTTTTGCACGCCCCACAGCTTATTTCCAACTTACAAATGTTCTATTTTCATACTGCCTGCAATTGCTACTAAACTTACTGTCGACTGTAAAACAAAACTGTTTTGCCAGAGTATCATTTAGTCTTTCGCCTTGACTGCTGCTGAAAGTAAAGTGAACACCTGCTTTCCACACATAAGCCTAAATAAAGTTTTAAATTATAGTCACATAATAAAATACTCATTCCTATTTAACTGAGATAACTGGTCTTTCGAATAAATTCTAAAACATGTGCATATATAACTCTAGTGGATACCTACCAAGCAAAGCAACAACTGATCCATCTTCATCTAAGATCTCCAGCGATCCACTGCAGACAAAGTGTAGATAGCGTATTGCATCTCCCCTGTGTACTAAGAATTCGCCGGGCGTTGAAAACCGAGTGCCGATAAGTTGGGCAATGCTCATCTGGCATCCAATGCTTGCTGATTTAAAAATTGGTAGACTAAGGATCTCCCTGTTTATATGAAGCGCAATATCACCCCGCATTTCTTCCGGAAATATTTGCATGATCTACAAAATTTTGATAACAGAACGGTGATGCTACTTTAAGAATGCACAGAACATTTCAGTTTCCTTTGTATATTACACGAAAACTAGTATTTTAATACCGGATATCTGAAGACCTATTTTGAAATGAATAACTTAAAAACCAAAGGACTTTCAATCAAAAATACCATGACTTTTATTAAGGAGTTGTTTAATAGTTTTTAGGAAGGCATTCGAGAAGCGGATTCGTTCCTTGATTAGCTGCAGTGCATGTATGATTCGTTCAGATGGACGTTTTCAAAATGGTAGCTTAACCGAATTTTTAAAGACAAATAAGCCATAAAATAGACCTACGTTCAATTGAAAAAGTATGAAGAGCGTTTGAAAAGCACAGGATGTTTTGATACAAACTATGGAGTATGATTGGGATGGGGCATATCCCCAAGACTAGCCTCGATTTCGACTTTTATATCTTGTCATTCGTGGATCGGGGTGATGGCAATGAAACACGTTAGGCCCTGAGAGTTTGTTTGTCAAGTATTTACCTAATGAACCGATAACTATACCTATAGCTTTAGTTCACCGGATTTTGGGAACACCACCTGAAGGCATCCAAACGCGTCGCATAACCGTCCTGAAAGTCGCCCTCTTTAGATGCTACAGTCCGTAGTCCTTGTATAGAGCTGTGCTGTCACCAAACACACGCTCTGACCTAATGCATATCGTGTTAGATTTCCGTTTTATTTTACATTTCTTGAAGGAAACATGCTGCTAAGAGGTAATACTGAGGCATAGTGTAGTGACAAATTATATTTGGTACGCTACTGATATGTCATCATATTCTTTGGACATAAACGCGTAAAGTTCGCACGGTGACCTCAAGGCCAGGAAGCGTAACTATTCCGATAAAAAATGCAAACATTTGCAGAGACCTATTCGCGGTTGATTAACGGCAGATCTCTTTTTTACTATAGCATATCTAAAATGTTTGCCAATATCTTACTCATTTTGCTAACTAAATACTTTTTATAACAAAATTCTTTTACTATTTTTAAATATTGATATCAATGCAAACGCAATAAATAATGCCTATATATTTTAGGATGATATTTTCAGATATATTCGACGTTTTTGACATCAAAATTCACAGTTACTAGCGTTTTCAGAAAGGTGTCAATTATCGGAGAAGTTTTTCTAGTTGCGGCTGTCTGCGGTCCCTGAACACCGAGAATATCGGGATTGAATTTACCCAAATCACTCCTCTTTTAGTGGCTTTATAAGATTTAAAACAGTAGCACATTATTAACAACAGGTGTATCCAGCGAATCGAAGCGCTGATATAGTGTTGTGCACATGTAGATCAAAAAAATAAATGCAACCAACATTTGCAATACCTAATTGCCTGCAAAAACTGATTAAAGAATCATATGGTACTAAAAAGCGTGATGATGAATGTCCATATATGTCAGATTGATTTACAAACTATACCAGAATTGACATTCCAAAAAATAAGAAAATCAACCATAATCGTTTTTCATATTTACTTTTACAGAGGGGTATAAACGGTGATGTCAACTATAGAACGAAAATTCCGTATATAAAGCGGCAGCGTCTGCTGATGTTATTTTTACCGCTCCAGTGACCACAATTGAAAACCATCATATAAATGTCGTCAGCAGGAATGCACTTTTATTAATTTGTGCGCGCAAAGCCTAAACGTCTAAAAAGCCAGTTCTAAAGGTCAGTAGGAGACTGCTTGGAAATGATTTTAGCGCAGGAATTGTTACTTGGTTCAGGAAATATATATATATATATAGGGTTTAACGAGTAGCTTGTCGAAGTGAAATGTCATTTAGCAGTTTACATTTAATTGCTGTGCAAAAATAAACTGTCGGAATTGAAATTCCGCAATCTAAATGAGTTACGTGGACTTGAGATAAAATAATGGCTGAAATTATTATTATTATTACTGCCTCGTTGCTTATAAACGTTTGACCAGACGTGAAAATCTGTAAGAAATGTCAGTTGAATATCTCGCACAGAAGATAAGCTTTTACATTTCCGCATTTTACATTACCACCTAAACTAACCGATTGCTTGTCTATTCCCCTGTTAATTGACCACATCGCTTGGTAAAATTCTAGCATTCGTTGTCTGAGCTGTTTTGGAAGATGATGTGCCCGAGTAAAATCCTTCAGATCTTGATTCTTCATTTGATACGCTGAACGTCTGGCGTAAACTCGCTGAATGATAGTTGTGACGTTACCAAACACCGCCGCATGCATAAGAGCTAAAAATTGATAGACCAAAAAAGTAAGTATGACAATTCTAGTCATTTTACTTCAAACATCTTGAAAATCTAAATTTTTAACCGAAAAAATATAGCAAAACATCGAATAGTTCATATACAGATGAGGAGAATATTGCGGAAATCAACGATTAAGAATTAAAATATCTTGAAGTCTTTCTCACGAGATATCCACGTTAAAATGTTTTTAAATTTGATCACATATAATACTCACTCACCTATATACTCATATTGGACCACCGAGTCCATTAACAAACGCAAGAAGCTTTCCGTTTAAAATGTCAGCCTAAGACTACAGTATTCTGCCATCTTCTGTTTATGCTAAATTTTCACAAGTGAGTTAAGTGAATAAAAATGTTTGAATTACATCAAAAACATGTTTTCGTAAACGCAGCAGACATATGCGGCAAAACCCTTTCTATTCTTTAACTATGGCTCATGGCCAACGCTGGTCCGCATTAGATGCTTCAATGAATCCAAGTGTATACAGACGATAACTGAATGAAAAATTGCTCATGATAAAAAAATCAACTAGGATTCTCTATTTGCTTGGCTTCCAAGTGACCCCAAATGACATGTAAATGAAACCATATATCAGAGACCCATAAGATTTAAGGGCTTAACACATCCCTTCCAGTTGGACTTACCAAAGTGTTCAATCTGGCGCGAAAATGCAAAGTATATGCTGGCCCACGTGCGCATGCGAAACAAATATTCCTGTACGTGGCGCGTCATACGTCGAATTTTATTAAAATATTACATTTGGTTGTACGTCAACATTAAGATGCGTATGGCAAAGTGCATGTCCATAGAAAACGCCTTTTATTTACGTTATAATATTTCTTTTCATCTGAAAAATAAACTCCTGCAACAGTATGTTTCAGTGTGTGTCTCATATATATTTAAACTTTCGATTTTCTGTCTCGTAGAGGGAGATATCAATGTGTTTAAAAAGAGGGCTTTTTATGGTTTCTGAAAACTATGTCCTAGAAGAAACCGATACACTGACAAACATTTACAATAACCCGACGGAAGCGACAAGGAAATGTTACTGATGGTCGATGGACCCTGGGTCGTGCACGTTAGTTGTACTTTTGACCACAGAGCTACCTAATCAGTCGTATTTTTCTTTATTCAAAATTCTCTGGGGATAGGTTCGTTTTAGTTTACATTCCAGTATAGGTATTACACCGAAAGATAATATTATGTGTTTTGTAAAATACTGCATTCGTCATTGAATATTCCAGCCACCTTTTCAAATATCCCTCGTTATGGGCTCCTGAGTTATCGAAATAAGTACAAACAAACAGTGACAGTAAAATAAAAGTACTGTATAGTAAATCCTTATAAGAACAAGTTTCCCATTGTCAGATGATTGCTGCAAGAAAAGCAAGTTATGTGTTCGTAGGGTGCCTTTATTCTACAAGGTCCATCTATTGTCCAACTACTTTTGGATGAGCAGCCAAAGCGGGATATTTATATCCAAATACTCGTTTTAAGAAATTGGGCTGAGACCCCTAGCCCGGTGGCATTTATTATCCCCAAAAAATTCGTTTTAATTAGAGCGAAGTTCAGCTAGCAAATAGCCTTTTCGTGAAGGCGAGTAGACGTCTAGTAGAGAGGTTACATCTTAGAAGTATAGTTGTGTCGAACCAAAACGCGGTAAATCATAAACTTATAGTCAGCATGGAGTCTGTATAATTTAGTTTAGTACCCTTATCATAAATAAAATATTATTTGCAATTACTAACAATAGTGCTATCAATGGGTTGATTCTAACTTTAAATGACTGTACAACTGAGAACAGCAGAAAATACCGCATTAATGAGCTAAACAGAAAAAAACGCATCAAGCCGATATATAATCGGAAAACCAAAATGGTGCTGATTTGCGATTGCAAATCTTTGGTGGCAGGTATAATAAAAATTTCAATAAAAACGGTGATTAGTACCCTGGGTATTCATACCACATAAGCTAAAAAATAGAATGTTTATTAAATATGGCATGCAAAAAGATTAAGGATGTACCTCCAACAAGCATGGCGATGATGGAGAAGATTTTTTCGTTTGTTGTGTTTGGAGAAACGTTCCCGAACCCCACACTTGTTAAACTGCTCATCATGAAGTAGAGGCTGGAAACGTAAACACTGCTGGGACTTGGCCCACCTGTCATGTTGGCAGTAAAATGAGTTTGCGTTCTTTCTGATAGTTCGTATAACCAGCCTTAATTTATAAGTAAAAATCTCACTGAGACTGTGAAGTGATATAATCGGTAAGTTAGGCTATCAAAAGGGAAAATACCTGCAGCCAGACTCATTGGCACGTGCATAAGCAAAAAAGACTAACACTCATGAAATGCAAATTTCGGTGTCGAGAAAATAGTTCGAAGACTTTTGGTTTATAAATTCCTTATGATCGGAAGAACACTAAGTCTGAACCCTTTTTACACCTGCATATCCCCTATAGACAAGTATGACTCAGATAAACCACGCAGGAGTTAGGTAGACGATGATGCAGTCATCGTTAATAGTAAAAGTATTCTAGAGGTTAGCATGATAAGGTGAACTTGGATGCGCGGTTCAACTATGGGGTAAGAATGGAATAAAATTACCTTATAAGACAGAATGATATTGCCGACAATGGCAAGGGAGACTGGAATGGCCATTTCTGGCTTATTATCCGTCGTCAGCCAGTCATACCCAACCCCGAAGTGCGGCACACCCGAGGCTCGAACTCGCGACCTGCTTGTTAGAAGTCCTCGTCTCTAACTACTGAGCCACGAGCCCGTTGCCCTGTCGGTTTTCGATCGGGAATACACAATGTTAGGGGGCACTCATTGATCGTCGGTAATATCATTCTGCCTATATCATGCGCCGCTGTGCTGCTGCTGGTTGGGCTCGAGAGAGAATCCATAAGGCACAACGGAACGAGTGGGTTCCGTAAGAACGATCGGTGTGCGCCCCCTAACACTTATAGGACACTCATTCTTGTAGATGTGCACTCGAGAATACCAGAATCTAATGCATGCAATGTTTAGCCGAGAGCAAACTAAACAACTCTTTTTTGCAACAGTACGTAACGACGATAGTTAGCAAACTAGAAGCATTGGAAATTGCGATGGTCATATGTGACGTAAAGTTAATGAAAACATCGGACGCCAAGGGTTTAAGGATTGTGTCAGCGTTATCAGTTCTACAAACAAGATTTCCTCATCTGAAGAACCTATATGTGGGCTATTTTCTATCTACCAAACCTACGAATACCTCCAACATCTGAGCAACAAAAGAGGCCCTGCAGGCACCTTTCGATGCTTGCCTAGAAATGCAGCTTACAAACATAATGTTCGTGCACTGCACAACTAGGGAACAAACTGGAAGTCGTCTAAATGTATGCTTAAATTTTTCTCAGTCCGAGAAACATAGTTATATTCCTCTCGTTTGGCGTGTACTCGGTGAGCCCATCCACTCCATTTATGCCAAATGATCTCCGTGGAGATTCATTGAAAACGATAGGGACTGGTACTTCAAATTCACAAAATTACACGCATCCTGTGGAAGTGACTTGTCCGCGCCGCAAAAACTGATTTATTTTGAAAATAAACGCATTTTAATTCGCATCAGCTTGCTTCCCACTCAACGTAACTATGATTCGCTCCTTCTATTTTTCCGTCATTACTTGCTATGCAGTAGGCCTAGTTTGCTTTACCTCATCGAGTCACGTCGTATTTTGCGTCTGCCCATAGAGAGTCTGGTTACGTTTCACCAGCAAATGACACATTTAAGAAGCAACCAAAAGTGCTGTGACGTAATAAACTTATTCTTTTATGAACTGCTGGAGGACGTCGAACTAAATTGCTCTTATGAATTTCACCAAGTAGCTTTTTTCAGAGCATTTGCCTCGTTTCCATAATGACAACAAAGGCGACATATGGGCAAGCCAGTCAAAACGGAGTACCTCAGTTGATCCATCAACAAACTAGAGATATTAAGCTAGGAAACTTTCTCGAGAGCCTAACGGGCCTAAATTCAGGAGTATATAACTGTTATGGTCCGCACGTCAGCCAACCACTGCCGATTAAACTAATGCCGAGGACACAATGGGGGAGACCAAAAGCGCATATACAGAAGCTGTTGCTACGAATTAGCGCAGTTATGGCCTGTGCCGCAAATCCATTGTGACCAGCACCTTTGGGGGGATGCTGTTTTCAGCCAACTTTTTGGAAGGTGGAACAATACGCCAGAGGAGAAGCAAGCAGACCGCCGCTTACCAGTATATAAACAGCGCAGCTTGTTTCATCGTGTATACAAAAACGATAGAGGATTTGCCTATATTTTCAAAAAAGGTTTGCTGCAAAATTAGGCACCTGCACGTGTTTTGACTTAAACGCCTACGAAAGTAAGAAAGACAATATCCTTCGAAAATTTCTTTCTCAATTGATTCTTTCGAAAGTATTGTAAGTCCGAATAAAATAGCTTGCTCAAATATAATGCTGAGGTAGGGACTTTTTTTAAATACCATTTTTGGCAATTTTATGGGATTCTACTTTAAAAAAGCAACACTACTTTGTACTCGGCTCACATAACTATTCAGACTCGTACAACCAACAGTCGTATTGGTACGCATTCTTAACCATAAGCACGGACAGGAACATGGCAGTAGATATAAAAACCCTATTTTCGGAAAGCAAACTGCGTTCACGAACGTTGGTACCAACATTCAATACACAGCTATTTTTCTTATCAAAAGTGCCTTAATTCCATTTAGAAACCATAATAGGGCTTTGCGGATCGTGTTTTCTTTTATTGGAAACGGAATTCTTCAAGACTAAAAAGTATACTTTTTAGAAATGCATTCTGAACATTATGCTATTACCGGTGCTTAGAACACACAAACAGAGTCAGGTATGAAGGTGTGTTGCGAGAAAATTTGACAGACTTAGGTCAGAAAAAGGAAGTTAATTCAAAATAAAACAAACGGTTATTATGTGTCTCGCTTATTTAAATGTGCTCCTTTAAGCGTCAAATCTTATATTAAGCTGACATCCATTGAAATTGAATCTGAGCGGTTAGCTATTTATGTGTACGGGGAACAGATACATTTTAATGTAGAAAAGTACCGCGAAATACGTTCTGTAGGAGCAGACTTAAAAACGCCTTTCATTGATGTTTTGGATGTTTTATACTGTACATTTTACCCAACAACCAAGCAGACAAAATAGGCACTGAATGGTAGAAACTACGGAAGAATAACTTATTAATTCGTATTATTTTTAAATACCTCCCCTCGGAAAATCGCACAGAGCATCTATAATTAATGTTTAGTTACAACGCAAAACGGCAGCTGTCCGAAAGAGTTCCTTTGCGATTCGCGGACATCAGCCTCCTGTACCGACGTGCGGCCTAAGAAAAACTATTTAAAGTCTTAGCCCTTTATTAACTCACTATATGGTTACAAACATTATAGACCAAATCTAGCTTTGAAATGCACAAAAATTTAAGAAAACTCTTGTGAATGCACAGTCGACGCATATGTGTGATATAGGGGGATATGAGTTTGCCTTTCATATATCCATTTCCATTTGTATTAACTGCACATATTTACTGCGCTTTGAAAGGACGTCAGCTACATGATAGCCGTTCTACATGGCCTTATAATCGGGCCCTTCTTTATATAAACTGAATATTACAATATTCGTCTTCGTTCCATTTACGTCCAACACTTTGAGTTAGTAGTCGTTATATCACACGTGTTTGTTTGTGGACTGTATGGTGTTTTTATGGAAGAACCCTTGATACTAATTAAAAGTTTCATATAAAAAGACCCCCAATATTCCAGCGCTACCATCTACTGGTCAGGAATCACTTCAGTAAAATCAACCAAATTAGCTATGTATCAATTGAATGCACAATGGAGGAGAAAAACACTATTCTACAAAGATGGGATCACGCTGAAAACATCCTTGATGATTTAGCGTCGCAGGATCACTAAAGCACTGTTCTTTAGAGACATTTTATAATCGCATCTTTCAGTGACAGTTATCGAGTAATGCAACACAGAATACCATAGAGAACTATGCATCCTACCGTCTGAAATACTTACTGTGATTCCGTATAGCCACGTTCATAACTTCGGTCCGTCCGAGTTTGTACCAGCCACAGGCAAACCAATGAGCCAGGAGAAAGAACATGCACATCAATAGTCCGAGCACAACAGCACTGTACTGAGAGTACCGTTCGATTTTTTGGAATAATCGGGCTAATCTCAGAAGTCTTGCCAGCTTCATTAGATGCATCCAATTGGCCTGGAGTAAAAAACGTTGATGAGGCGCTTTTTGAAGTATTCGTATCCATATTGAGGCTATGCCAGTTAGAAAACAAACTGACAGGACAAAACACATATAGTTGCGTCTTGTAGTAGCAGAAAACATACGAAACATATCTGCGATTTCGAAAGTCCCGAATCTAAAAATGTTGCAAACACAGTTTCTATAGAGACAAACATTGTTGCTAGATTATAATATGTAAACATTACATGTTTTTCTTAGGAAGTTCACGATATGCAAGTAAAAGTTTTACGCAGGAATTGGGCCCTATTAAGTGTAATCCGGGCCTCCACAAGTACCTCCTGCATGACCTTTCACAGGTTTCACAAATAACTTGGACGAAAGTTAGACCTGTAGGTGTCATCATTGCGATATTGACGTTTTATTTCTTATAAGTTCATGTGTACATTGGCGACTTTAATTTCGTAGTTTGTTCTCCGTAGGACTTATTACAACTTGCTTTTTCTAGGAAATAATGCTGTTCGGGATTTGATGAATGCTGACTCCATGCATGCTCATAAATACTCTGTCCAGTACTTGGAATGCGATTCAAATATTGCTCCTAACAGGCCAGCGTCATTCAACGATAGCACGCTGAATTTTCCACTTGCGCTCATTTGAAATGGAAGATGGGTTTCCGAAATCTGACAATGATTGAAATTGAGGGTTTTATTTAACCCATACGAACTCATTCAACCCTGTCTGTGTAGGTTACTCACTAGATAAACGGAAGAATATTTAGATTGCATAATAGTTTTCAAACCATAGTGACATGAATGTACGCTCCCACGATCTACTAACCTCCAAGACAACAATGATGAACAAGAATAGACACAAGTTAGCTTAGGAGTCTCGCTTGCTGATCATCATTAAATATATTCCGCTAAACTCCCAAGTCAGGCCTTTTGCGATGTGAAATCCATATTTTTTGCTAACACTATCGAGTGTAGTTGCAAAATAACCAGTAAAACTTTAGCCGTTTCTTTGAAGGTAAACCAACGCAGGAAAGGAAATGGTTTACGAATTAAATATTTACTGGGCATTTGCACCCTCAACACTCCGAAGCCTAATACCACGTGTGTGCTTCGTAAATAGCAAAGAAGTGACGAAACACACATTTAGGCATTTAGTTAATGTATAGGGCAGTTGGTTAAGTACTCTTTTTGAACTAAGCGTTTAAATAGTTTTGAAATTAATTTTCCTATTTATTCCAGGGATCCAATTTTATTAACAAACATTTTTGATAGAAGACAAAGCCACGATCACTGGGGCGTTAGCTTTATGGATTTAAGCTTTCGAACTCTAACAGGAGTTCATCACCAGATACTGTTAGAGTACAGCAACGTGGAAACATTTATACGGTTGTGCCGTGAGGTGGGATTACGTTCGTGGCTAGATCTGGTCTGTGCTGCCTTGCCCACAATGGTCCCCCGGTGTGGTGACGGCGTTTTTACTTCGCGCCGATGTGAGCTGCGCCACCTGGCTGCGTGGGCGGAGCGCATGATAACACGCCGGCAAATCAATGTGTCTATTGATGGAGTTGGTGTCCGACACCCACGCTCCCAGCAGTTCTCGCCCGTCCTGTTGCTGGCTCGTGCCATTACCCGCGTGTTGACGAAGTCGAATTCATGGCCTTACTCCAGCATGGGAGTGGCGACTTGAGATAGTTGGTCGCCTCTCCGGACGGTCCGTTTGTGCTCAAGTATTTGTGAGCAGAGACGTCGTCCTGTTTTATCTGTGTAATGGCAAGGACAGTTATGGTACGGGATTTTATAGACTACGCCCGACTGCCCACCTGCGTCCAGCCGATTCTTCATTTTCATGAATTGGCTACGCATGGTAGCCGCCGGATGATGAGCATTGCCCACGCCTAACTTTGAGGCAATGCGTTATGCGGCCTCGGACATGTTCTTTTTGTACTGTATGGAGTGCTAAATTGTTTGTGTCTCCTTTCCGTTTGTCTGTCGTGGGTGCGTGCATATACAGCGGCTGATTAAACCATTTAAGTAGCCTTTCTTTGTCAATTGGTCCCTGAGATGCCGTACTTTTTGTATACCTCCTTCGGGCTCGCTACAGTGCGTTTTTACTCGGTCGAAAAGTGCCCTCACACAGTCCCATTTGTGCACCAACGAGTGGATGCTATGATAACTAAGAACCTGGGTTGTATTGGTCGGCTTTCTGTACACCGTAGTACTGAGTTTACCATCAGATGTGCGCGTGACAGGCATGTCAAAGAGGGATAATTTTTCAGTCTCCTCGTCTTTTCTGGTAAACGTGCCTGGCACGAGCCAGCAACGGGACGGGCGAGAACTGCTGGGAGCGTGGGTGTCGGACACCAACTCCATCAATAGACACATTGATTTGCCGGCGTGTTATCATGCGCTCCGCCCACGCAGCCAGGTGGCGCAGCTCACATCGGCGCGAAGTAAAAACGCCGTCACCACACCGGGGGACCATTGTGGGCAAGGCAGCACAGACCAGATCTAGCCACGAACGTAATCCCACCTCACGGCACAACCGTATAAATGTTTCCACGTTGCTGTACTCTAACAGTATCTGGTGATGAACTCCTGTTAGAGTTCGAAAGCTTAAATCCATAAAGCTACCGCCCCAGTGATCGTACCTTTGTCTTGTTTTAAACAGGAACCTGTTATACGCATATACTCTTCCATTCGTAACCTTTTTTAATTCGAAATTTAAATTTCAATGATAAATTGGTTAGCTCTGTCGTGAATGTGCCCTACCCCTGACATTTATATTACTATTTTTTACCCTGGAATCCATTGACGTTAATCATGATTTTTGTTACCTGTCCACGGCTGCCCCTCTAGGTTATGAGCAAGCTTAAAGTTGGAAAGCCGTTGTCATTAGTATTTTTAACAACATGTATTATACAGACTTCTGTTACTACAACGAATTCGTCATTTTAGCTAAAAAGGACAAAAGTGCCTTCTAGGAACAGTACCTTACTCCTTAACCTTTTAGATGGACTAATATATGAAGTACACATTCATGCCTAGAAAAATATTTATTTTGCTTATGAGAAACCAATATATTTTCGGAAATGGATGATGTTTATCGGAAAAATCACATTTTCATCCTCGAATAAAAGTTTAAATTAATTTCTGTTTTAAAGCTGGGAATAATCTAGGTCCCGAAACTACGGATTTTATAAGTGTTTCAGCGCGCTGTCTGGCCGAGTTATAATCATAAAACGCAAAAATATTTTTTGCCTTCCAGTAAATTTTATCACAACCGGTCAAATATGCTTAATTTTATCAAACCCTCCGGGTCAGCGCCAGCGTTTTAAAATGATGCATAAACCCAAGAGCAGTGTGTAATTGCTGCGGACATTCGATCGGTCAGTTAGACTCTAGCAAATTAGCTCTTTGTACAGTAGGTGGACTAACTCATGAAATGCCAGCAAAAATTCCGAAATGTGCTTTCGTTCCGAAAAGACTAATTAATTAGGGTTGTAAAACTGATTTTTGTGTAGCATTGTTCTATAATAATTCAGTTACCTCAGGATGCCGGCTTTCGAACGCGCCTCTTTCGGATCGCATGTAAAAATCAAATTATGTAAAAGTCAACTAAAGTAGCATATATCCTTCTCGTTGGTTTTAGATGCCCTTAAACATCTCATTATATTTTATGAAAAACATGCGTAGAAATATCCATCCTTCTGCTCATGCGATAGAAGGTGACATCTTCGGCCAATTTTATATTTCGAGAAATAATATAATTTGGTTTATAAAAAGTTCCTAATTGTAAGATTGTTTTAGTACCGTAAAATGCCGGTTTATAAAGCGTCATGTCTCCGCATTTCCAAATGTAGCTCATAATGTTAACAATAAAACTCAAATCCATCGCTAAATTTTATAAACCTCATATAATTTACTCTAACTACCATAGGGGAATATATGGTTTTCCGTACAGTGAAAATATACGGTTTGTAATCTGAATGTCCTGAATCCAAGTGTAACAGCAGATCGGATTCAAAATTATTTGGGAATTGGGAAGGTTTTGAAAACCAAATTATGCCCTTCTTCGAGAATAAAATTGGAAGAAAACGCAATGTTCTACTGAATGAGTAGAAGGATGGATATTTGTATGCATTCTTTCCATGAAACATAATTGAACGTTAAAAGACATCGAAAATCAATGACAAATGCATACCACTTTAGTAATCATTTTTCATAGTGTAAAAATTCTATATGGAGCCCGAGCGAAGTTTATCTGAAAAACCGGCATCCTAAGGTAACTGAATTATCGTATTATAGCGCTACATGAGCATCAGTTTTACAACCCTATTTAATCAATCTTTTCGGAATGAAAACGCACTTCGGAATTTTGGTTGACATTTCATAAGATAGCTTACCTACTGTACGTGCATATGTGTAGGATGTGATTAACTACAAGATGATATGGCGTTCAGCAAAATGCATTCTTTCCGATGCTTGAGAATAGAATACGTAGACTTAGATTTTTATCATAATTCTCTTATAATTGCGGTTTATTAAAAACTCGAAGCGGGCGAGAATTGACTGCATATGCATTACCGCAAATCTATCCGACAGCATCCTTATAAGACCTATCACATATGCATATAGGGCAGTTTTCTCTCATGTTGTCCCGACTGTTTTCGAACAAATATCTCAAATGTGAGAGTTGTTTGGCACAAAATCACGTAACTCAGGGTCAAGAAACAGGTACAATTACGATGGAGTTAGCCATTCGAAATTTATAATCTGGCCACCAAAGGGATAAAAACGTACCATACGGAAGACGCAGTGATAAGAACGTTTGTTAACAGTTAACTGATAAGGCGGGCAAGAAATCTACAAGACTTTCGTTCAAAACGTCAGCAATGAATCTCTGTCGAAATTATGGTAGGCTAGTCCCATGCATTCAAAAATATTTAATACTGACCTTCTAATTATTAAAATTGCTTAATGACAATGAAATTCCGTCTCAAAATTTAAGCAAATACCAAGTAAAAAATAAAAAGCCATGTTATTGGTTATTCTGATGGCCGTTGGTGAAGTTATGGAGTATCAATTAGCATTCATAGTGAAGGAATACAATGAAAAAAGAGTGTAGGAAATTACGTAAAATGGCACCAACAACATCACACAACTGTGTACAATCACCATTAAATAAAAAGCTTAAACTTTGTTAAACGAGATTTGCGAATACTTCGAGTTGTTTTTATAAATACACATTTCTCAGAAGTGGTGACATAGAAAACCTAAAAAAAGAAATCAGCTTTTTGCTGCAGGTAACTTCTTTAGTATTATGACTGAGGAGTAGGAAGAATATAGAAAAAGACGTTGTAACAAAACTTATGAATGGCTAAAGCAACACATACAATTCCAAAATGGACACTTGCCGAATAAAAACTCATTTTCTTCAGCGTTTCGGGCATTCGGAACGTGTGGTTGTGTGGTATTGCATATTTTCATTTCTTTCGGAAAGTCGTGAATACTTTTGTACATCTAAAGCACTTGGTGTGGGTAAAGCCCCGTCAACATTAGGACAAACATATGCTGCTAACTTTCCGATCATATTTTAAAAACAAGTGCGTTCTGTCACTGCCGAAATGTATACTATTTATCACGAGAGTTACTGTTGCTGGAAATGGATCGTAGCACCAAAAATATACCAGGATTACTTAAAAACAAACGGGTAATTTTATGTAAATTCATAACTTGATGAAGTGCCAAAACTGTTAATGTGTGTACATTCTTTCAGATTCCTTTCTATATAAAAATATGAAAAGAAAACCGACCGATCATTGAATTTCCGCGAACCCATACAACGGCACCCAGTAGATTGTTCATTTTGAGAACTTGGCTCAGTATTCAGCATTTGATTTCAACTTGGACCGTGCATATTTGGTCAACGTAGAAATAACCAGTCTGCGTCATGTTTGCTAGCACCACGGTACAAAGCCCGTTTTTGCTTGTTTGGTAGCAGGAAGCGCAAACGTTATATTTGTTTTTCATTTGCGCTTTGCGTATTTTTGGTTCAGCAGTTAGGTGCACGCTTCTGGAAATTTACTTTGGCGATATTGATGCTAACATTATGCCTAGGGTTTATTGTTCTTCGCTCGGATACCATAGTAAGCTAGATTCCAAAGGTCACGCATATACTGCAGGAGTGCACATTACTGAGAGCCAGATAATACTGTTCCGTGACATCTCCTTAATGTTCAACGGCATGCCATCAAAACTGCTAGTCGAAAACGCCAGAAAGTAGGGGAAGATACAGCAACCCGGGTAAAAAGATGACAGAAGGTCAGTTTTATCTGCTTGCTTAAAGACTATTATATGACACCCCAAAGTTCGCCTTGTAAATCATAAACAGCCTAATTAAAGTCCTACCTTAATGCAAGTTTATTGGATTTTGTTCTATTTCTATTTTTAAGTAAACGACGTCAATGTTTGAAATTCGTCAGCTGTCTGTTTTGATTGGTGAATCCGACGATACCTTGTCATTGTCATAACGAAGTGCTTTGGATTTGTGTGTGCTACTAGATTTCTTCCGTTATGGTATCCGGATAGCAGATACCAACAAGGGACCTTCAGCCATGAAATTATATGTAACTACCACTGCGAAAGCATTACCCAGTATACTCGTTATCGTGAGGCGCAGGGTGATATTAGTAAAACGTCGAAAATGGAAGCTTGTTTGCGTAGGATTGCCTTGAGTAGCTTAATGGCGATTTATATGTTTGCATTCATTCATAACGTACGTCTTTGTCTGTCGACTAAAAGTGCTTATTGCATTTTGACTAACTGAATTACAGGGGCGAATGAAGATTTACACAGCTGGTTAGTAACAAAAAGTTCATGTAAGATGATTTGCTAAAGGGAACGTAAAGCAAACTTCACCGAAACATTAGGAATATTAGGAATTGCGGTGCACGATTCATGTCCGAAAGTGGCTTTAAATGCCTTAACCAAGCTAGAAATTGGCCAGAAATTTCGCATGCGACATGCAAAAACAGTTTATTAATTCTTATTTAAGTTCCGTATTATCTTATTGTTTTCAAACTATTTCCTTCCTTATATAGTTCCGAAGGAGAAACAAAAAATATTTCATGACGCGTGCGTGCATGAATCCGATATGGAATTTGAAAGTTCGTTTCTCTTTTCTACCAAAAAAGTTCTGAGTGCATAATATAAGGCCTGACTATCGCGCTGAATGAGACATTTACTAAGTAACAAAGAGGGTTTTTGCCTCTCACCAGAACCCATAAAAAGTCTGTACGGGGTTATCTAAATAAGAAAATTTGAAGTGATAAAAGAGCGGGCTGGAGAAAATTCATTATGCTTCTGATGTTTTGTAGAGCCTGTTTAACTCAAAATCGCCAAGATCTTAAGTGTAAAACGTCAAACAAGAATTCTAATGACATGCCGAGCGTGTCGGCAATAGGCGCATCGACTTTTGTCATTTTTGGCTGACTTGAGCTATTTGCGCATGTTTGGCTGGCTCGTAACTATTTAACATTATTAGTTGTAAACTAAGTAAAGATAATTTGAGCCTCTGTAGAGTTGTTCGAGCTAATGACATCTTTATTCCCTTGTTAGCGAGTTTGGGTAGATACTGCTTAATTTTTTAAGTAAAGCGTGGTCGTCACGCTCCTTTCCTTGCCTTTGTAATTGCACTGGACGATCAAAATATCTGCTGATTTCGTTCGTGTTTGAGCACTGCATCTTAAAAGTAACTAATTATGCCCCTGATTTGCCCTGGCTCGAGCTAGTTGCTTCTAGAAGGTGAAACTCAGAACCGGTTTATCCAGTATGCATTGTAAACTGAAAGTCTGGGTCTAGCCTCAGAGCTCACAGTTTTTTGCTCTGGTAGGCGAGTATGGAGGTCTAGTCCAGAGATCCAGAGTGTTTGCTGTTTCTATCATAAAAATATTTTGTAGACACCTGCAAAGATTTCTGTAAGTGTCCGTGTGTGCTTAGTTCGTATAAAACTACCAGAAGGGTCGACTGAACACGTATATTCTAATTGGTATAAACAGTCAAGAGGCTGCCTCAACGAATCGTTTTATGTAGGAAATAATCCTCCAGAGAACGGATTCCCATTTCCTTGGTTGTTGTCCGTTCGATCAGCGCCTGCTTTTTTGGTAAAGTAGCACGAGTATCTACTGGCCATAAAGAGCTTAGGAAAATACAGCCGTCCAGCCCTTTTGTCGACTGGTGTGCTGAAGTGTGTTTCTACTCGTCGTAATAGCGTGTGCGTAGCTACACCTGTGGAGGTTAGGGAACTGCTGTTAAAGTTTAGTATATGTATTGCCCTAGTGGTTTTTCTGAATACTGCAAGTCGCAGCTTCTCAGCTGCACATCGGCACACAAGGCCGTCAACGCAAGAAAGTTAGTTGTTTGTTTGGGGTTCCGTCGTAAATCGGATATTCTCCCGACCGAGTTAAGCCATTTCTTAAGAGTCGCCAGGGGAGTTGTTTAGACAAATAAAAAGTGCCGTTGGCATAACAAGCGCAGAACTTTAGTTGCAAGTTAGCGATCATCGAGTGTTCAAACCGCTGAATGAACACTTCAGCAGTTAAGCCTGATTGGGGGAGACCATAAGCGTAACGTTAATTTTTTCATACATCTGTCGGTGATAATTGGAATAGGTTTTAGATTCGTACTGTAGGGGTCCGAGGAGATATTCCGATTTCAAAGACGTTACTCTTCTAATGGCGCTTGGGCAGTAGTTAATTCGTAATGTGTTGAGAAATGGCGATGATGCGAACCATCACGTTCCAGATCAGGGTGTTTATATGTGCAAGGAATCGATTAGCGGGAGCTACTGACTTTGGAGTTCTCTTGGCCAGAAACCAAAGACGATTAAACATACAATTTGTCGAATCATGCATGGAAGTGCCACGTAGTAAGGGCAAATGCCAGATTGCATGTTTGATTTCTGCACCTTCAGCAGACCATAAGAATGAGCACAGCTTAGTCAGTGAATTTCCCATAAAAGACAGTCGCTGACTTCTCCATTGGCACTGAGCCTTGCCAGGATTTTATTTATTTGTGCGGAAAGAAAGATAATAAGAATATTTTTTGCCATTAATGCGATCAAACGTCGGTAAATACACGATTAATCTAATTCCCTGGTGAGAGAGAAGAAGAAAATTTTTTGCCCGTTACTGTTTGTAAAAGTTGATCTATGGTCCTCTTTTCCTATGTTCTTATATTTTTAGCAAGAAATTTTGATTGCTTCGTTTACAACATTTTTGAAGACTTATAAGACTCATCGACATTTTGACATACCGGTTATCATATGAGTCGATGGTCTAATGAAATTGATTCAGTCTAGAATTTTCAAAGTTTGTCATCTAAAATTGTTCGGAGATTTGAAATATTTATTGCACCTTCCTCACGTGCCACCCTAAACATCGAACACATTTTTTGTTTTCCCTCGTGACCTTAAACGCATAACATGCGGTTCTATAGAATTGTGTAATTTTGCTAATTGTGCTTCCTACAAATATTCAGTATTAGTGCTTAAATTGAATGCAGTTAAAGCATTTAAAAAGTATTCGGCTTTCCACAACGAATCATAGCCATTTTTACTAACTACCTTTAAGGGGATTATCCTGCGGTTTAGTAACAAGTAAAATAGAATTCCGCCTGGACTCGTTGAGCTAGGCTTCAGAGCAAACAAAACCTGTTTTACTGATGTGTTTTATTTGTTATAAAACATGGCTGCTAATAGGCAGGTAAACACTCCATTGATCTTCAGATATGATGTCAGAGTAAAAGGACTTTCCTGAAACCTCCGACTCAATAATGCCTAATTTGGTAATGTTGGTAAACACCTATCCTATTTTCTATCTTCGCTTTTACATTCAGTAATGTCAACGTTTCACAAAACAATATAATTAGAAGATACATATCCTGGAAGGTGTCAGTATTGTAAGCTAGCTATTCGAGGCCCAATGCACTTTTATACTCTGAACGCCCTCGAAGCAGATCAAAAGGTACTAGTAATAAGCAGGTCGTACTGAACACTTGACAGTGTCGGAAATTGGTTTTTTTTAAGCCTGTAATTCAGTTCTTACAAAGAAAGTTGCTTTCCACTGTTTTGGCATTATGTTGAAATGGGGAAGTTTATTATATGTTCCTGTCTATAGAGCTCCTCATAAATTCCGGTTGACTGCTAATTCTGTTGCCTGGCCGGAAAAGAAACAGTGGAACTTTTGCAAACTGGCGAACAGTTGTGCAAAATGAAAATTTGCCTAGCGTTCGTAGAGCTCACAAATTTGCGTCCACTGAATGCTGCACGGAGAAAAATGTTACTTCTGTACTTTAACATCTTCAGAACTAGACTGTGTTCGACCTTAAAGTTAGCATAAATCCTAAGCATGTATGAAGTACCATGAACCCATTATATTGTGCAGTATCCGATTTTTCCCAGAAGGCAAGCCCTGTTAGTTTACTAACCAAGACAGTCGAGAAATTTTCTTTTAACCCGATATCGTCATAATGGGTGACGTGACAACTTATCAAAAATCATTTCCGGTAGTGCAAGATGAGAGTATTAGTGTTCGAATGATATTTGTTAAGATTTTGAACGTTTGCAAATACAACAAATTATTCAAGATTCCACCCTATTAAAAACATCTGAAATATGTCGCGTTTTGACTGACGCTATTTATTTCTGTTTTTTTCAACATACGGAGACCGTATATGACGTTGTGTAACTGCAAGCTATGGATATTTTCTGTCTAGCGGCGCAATAATACAATATGTACATTAACCACATCTGTTTTTTCGTGCCTTGTTTCTTTTCGTAATCGCACTCAACCAAAATAAACATCCAAACATTAAAACGAGGTATTTATCGGTAATGATATTTATATTTTGCTCATTTTGCAAACCCTCCTCTTGTGATAGCAGAGTAGAAGCCTACTTGCTTTCAGTTGAACAGAACGACTGATTTCTAAGAAGCCGTAACCCCGCAATGCTGAATTTCAAACAGCAAATCATGAACTTGAACAGGATTCCTGTGAGATTTCATCGAGCTCATTGCTCTTTGTCGAGTTTTGGCGGACGTACTGGCAGAGTCTATAATAAGCTTAAAACAGTTAGGTTTTGGCCGCCCCTTGGAAGGTACTGTGCGCTGTCCAAGAGAACTTACCCTATCCGAACTTCTTTCCCCTTAGACAACAGAACCGTCTGGTCACACAAGGCGGCAGTCGAAAACACTTTTGTCTCATATGTAGCCTAGAGGCAACGCCAGTCGTGTTTGTCTTTAGAAAACGCAAAATATATTGCAAAAATAGCCCGTTCACGCTCTTATACTTAAAGTGCAAACGTTGGAGATATTGACCAAAATTCTGGAATATGTCGGAACACTTATTACTAAATGTCCTCCTGTATTGTTTCAAATATTTAGGCATATCAGTTCGTGCATATTAGCACCATATGCTTTTTTAATCAGTTAAATAAGCACATATAAAATTAAGTTTGATAAAAGAGCATTTATCTTAGCTAACTGTACCCTTCCATTTGTGTGTATGTTTTGCGGCCTAGCAGCAACCCCCTATCGATCTGAAATCCATACGAACAGGACATTACATTGGCCCGAGAAAAGCTTTGAGGTTATCTTTTTTAGCTAACACAGTTGCGCATCATGGGCGTTCTGTTTAAACATAAACGGATACTTTTGCTCTTTAACTCCTTTATCTAAAATATGAGATACCCTCAAACCACTGACGTGCAATGCGATATGATAACTGCTGACTATTTCCTATGTTGTAACACACCATTGGTGGGAATGAGAATATGCACCCTCTGTATTACAGGTGACTTTGGCTTACATCCCAAGGAGGTGGTTAGAGTTGGAATTAGGTTAGGGTTAAGGTTAGGGTCAGCATTAGGTTAATGAGAGTCAGGCTTAAAGTTAAGACATGGGACTAGGAGACTCTGGATCTAAGCACGAGGTCACATTTACTAGGGGGTTCATATTTGCGTGTTCGACACATACCACGCAAAACACGTAATTGATAAAGACGTAACATAACGCGAATGCAGGAGCGAATTATTCAAACGGCTCATAACGTTTTGTGAGAAGATTGCTTTAATTTACGATCAGATATTCTTCAAATGAACAAAGTCATTTCGCCTTTCCAAATAATATGCCAGATGACGCTGAGACGGTCGAGTTTTACGTGGTAAATTGTATATTTATATGGATTTAATTATGCATTTAAAAGCTGACAAACCCCTGCGTTTGTTGGCCCGCATAGGGTTCATATTTCACTTTTGCTCTACTGACTGACAGTACATCTAAATCACACATTTTAAGCTCAAATGTAAAGATCCATATTAATAACTGTGCTGTATGGTTCAGCGTACCGAGATCGTTCTTGAATTAAGCATATTAAAAAAGTTACTATCTTTTTCTTCCGGTCATTAAAATTGAAGAAAAGCTCATCAAAGCCACCTGATTGTCAACTTAATTCAGTCCTTATTCCTGGTATTAGTGTGTTTAACCCACGCTTATCTGAGAGACTCCAAGAGGCTGGCCATATCTTGTTGTTTAATGAAGCTAAAGTCAAAATTGCCATGGATAGTAATCTCTTTGGCCACAATGTGTGATCGTTTAAAATTTCCGCAGCTAGGTCCTTGAAACTCACCTTTTATATTTAAGATGACAAAAATAAGTTGGTGGTTGTTTACATTGTTCACTTTAATATTCTCGTTAGATACTGAGCCTAGTAGCAGCCACTTGAGTAGCATCAGTTATAAAATATCAACGGCAAACTAGGCAACAAAACCTGCCCTGTAGTTTGAATTCTATGTGAATATTTGTAAGTTAAAACACTTATTATCAATAATCGACATAATGAGAGACGTTTGAAGCACAATAAGCATATGTGACTTAGGGAAATTCGCCGCAACAGTGGAAACAGTATTCCACTTTCACTGGAGTGGACATCCTTGGACAGACTGACAGTAACAGAAGTCAGAAGTACTCGGCTTGTCTGACAAAGTGTATGTCATCCACTTGGTGACCCTGCTGCCAGCAGTGGCCGAACGAGTAAAGATGGCAACTGCCGGTTGCCTTTTTGAGTATGATTTTGTTGAGCTAAGCAGTCACCAGCCAGCTTGAAGTAAGTTCAATATTCAGTGACCTACAGGAGTCATGCAGATGATCGGATTTGCAAGCGAGAAGTAACCAGTAGGCTGTCCACTGAGATGGAGAACGCGCAGCATTATTCCGACATCGTACGTGTGTCTTGTAAGATATTATTTACGGTGAGGACGTATTTTGCGGTATTGACACTACTTTTGATTCTAAGACTTATCCTTCGCCATTCGCAAGACAAAGTCGAGATAAATGGGAATGGACGTAACCAAACATAGCCAACCTCCCAGGGCTGTCAAGCATTTATTGCTTCCTATTAATTTCAAAGTCTAGGTTTCCAAAAGTATTGAAAAATGTGGTGAGTAAGGTCAAGTAAAAAGGACCCACCTCAGTCTTCAGTCTCCAAATGGGTAGAGTTAGCCCTGCCGCCAGTAAGGATTCCAAAGTACGTTTTTTAATTGGACTTGATGTTTGAAAGTCCATCATTATTTTTAGAGTGGAAGGTAAGCTCCCAGTCTACACTGGAATGACCCTAATCTACCCCCTCTCAAAGCATACGTTCGCAGTGAGTTCGAGTGCAGCAAATCAAAGAGAATGCAATTATACTCACTGATTTAAATGATGCAAGTCCTACGTTTGACATTTGGTTCTCCTCTTTATGACTACATTAATGTGTAAAGCATCAGAGCGGCAGGTTTTACGGGTTTAGGCAACAGCTAAACACCTTAAATGCAATATTTATTTATCTTTTCATAAAATAGAAATGCAAATGAGGTCCCTAATTCCAAATTACTCGGAGGTCGTATTCCGGAGGCTGGCTCCGTGGTTTAGATATTGTAAGCACATGTTTCTTTTGGAGAGAAAAGACCAATTAAACTGCTGTAGTTTGATAAAGCCAAAACTACTCCCACCAGTCAGACTAAAATGGATGCAGATAGGGTTAAAAAGAAAAGGAAACTTGAAAAATTCCCCATTCTTCCTCCTAATAAGGAACCAGTTAACAATCCCGATATTGAATTGATTACGAAACCCATATCTGCCATTAGCAGTCTGTAACAGCGACGGAACCAGTGAATAGGGTGATAAGTAAATCCAGAATCAGGATTTTTATAAATCAGTGGAAAGCACTGACTGAAGTGCACTTATACAGTACTCATAAGATAAATTGGCCTATTGAAGATTCACAAACCGTCGTTTCTAAACTGCTGTCGAACAGAAGCGCCTAACTCTTAGTTTTGTAAAGTTGTTTACTTAATTTTAGAATTTAGAAAACATGACTTAGTTATTGCGGCCAATTAAACCTTTAATTACGTCTTCTGACCTCAATTTTCCAGTATTTACCAACTTGACCTAATGACCTCATTAACTCTTTTGTCAGCATTCACGCCATTCACTCTCGGTTCAGTAAACACCAAATTCCGGAAAGTGACTTTTACGAAACCCAGGTAACGTAATTTGGGTGGGTGAATTTTGAGAGAGAGTCAATCCCAACTCGGGTGGGGAGCCAAACCGGTCAATCAAGGAGATCTCAGTGTTATGCACATGCTTCGTCGCCATTGAACGAAATGGCAAGATTTCAGCCACTACGAAGTCATTGCGCCTAGGTAATGGCCACATTTGTAAGAGTAAGTGCTTCCATATTCTGTAAAACATCCCTATGACATAAGATGGAGCAGAGGAAACAGGAAGTCTTTGGCATGGTCTTCAGAGAGCTCTACGTAACGCTATGTCGGCAATGAGAAGTGCGTTACGTATTTTTGGCGTCAAAAGAAGCGACTTTATTATGCTCAGATAAAGCCGCCTAAAATCTAAAATCAGCTAAATTCTTGAATCTCCACGCAATGAAAAGGCCAAAGAAAATGGGGCCAGTGTTACCCAAAATGATTTAAGCGGTGTGAATATCCTTAATGTCTTTTTAATACATGCGATGTCTTAAAACCGACACTATTCGTGGATATCTGTGTTGGGTGAGAGGATACGAATATTTAAGAAGTGCCGAATCTTCATTTGGAGGACTAGGTTTCCGTTTGCACACTTACTCGAATCCGCCATGTGCAGATAAACTCGACGTTTGAAAACCACTAAGGTTTGGTTATCACGGTAGTGTCTTTTAATTCTCCGGAATTTAATTTTCCTTGTCATTATACAGTGTATTTCGGATGAAGAGTAAAATTAAGCCCGCATCAATACAAATAAGTCCTGCAAAATATACAGAAGAGTCCCAAATCACCTCCCACATTACTTTACACTTGTAGTGAAATAAACAACTAGGTAAAAATAATATTAGCCGAAAGTTTTGCGAATTTGACATTGGCGTCTCTACTCAACCAATATGTATCGGTGCAGGTTCGCGACGTCTGTCGCTGGTTTTAATTTGATGATTTGAAATTTGACGTTACTGTTTTTCATCGCGGGTGTCAGATGTCGGTATGAATGTGAAAAAACCAGTAGGTTCATTTTCGTGGACCGTTTGAAAATCCGCTTGCCACGAAATACTAAAGTATCACGCGCAATTTAAAAACTAACTTATATTATATAATTTCTGTGACCTCATCTACTTGAACGTTCATGGATGACCGTTTCCTGCATTGTGGACTGCCTTTAGAATGTCAAATATATTATTGATGGCAAACAACTTGAGGGAAATTGTTATGCGGGCATAAATCAACTAGAGTGACAGAAATTGTCTGGCAAAATTCCTGATAACTAATACATTTTAAAAACCCCAAAGAATGTATGGATAGGCAGGGATAGGCTGAGGTTTCATGCCGTCCACATAATATTTGCTGTTTTGTCGACTTCTTATGCTGCACTGCTCAGTTAAAGCTGGTAAATATATTTTAAAGTACGTAACGCATTTTCTAATAAGATTTTAGCAGTTTGCAAGGGAAGTTTGGAATTTAGCCTTCCCAGTTCCAGTTCGAATAGTAAACCTAGGTCAACGCGCACCATCACATCTACATCTATGCTGTAATTATAACTTTCTTCATCTTTTCCTGCAAAATTCACTAGAATGATTCTGTTCAGAATGGCCATTTACTTTTTGTTGCTATATTCAACCGTCTTCACAAAAACCTTATTGAAGTTTTCCGTTTAACATATATTTTGTAGATCTGTCCGAACAAGTAATATGCAATCAGTTTCACTCAGACGACATTCTTGTTAAAGTGATAGATTTACTGTAGCCCGTTGAAAGATCTAAATCTAACTACATATGCTCTAACTAAACACATAGTTTCTGATTCACATCCCTATCGGACAAGACAAATACAGGTGCTCAAACAGTCGCACATTTATTTATAAATTTTGGATTCAAACTTACGACTGGGGACTCTGGGCTCTGTATCGTCCACACCACGTCGAACGGCACGGCTGCTATGAGATCCAGGATGAACCAACCCCGGATGTAATTAATTGCAATTGCCTTTGATTGATGTACTACCTGGCCACTTTTGCTCACGAAAGTTGTCCGAAAATTGAGAAGTATATCTATAATTATAATAAAGTACACAGAAAATGAGCTTCCGTGGATTAAGACTACGACAAGCACGATATATTAAGTTTCAGAAAGCAAAAATATGTCTTGCTTGCGTTTACTGCACGTCTTTTTCGCAGTGCAATATGACTACATACTTGGAAACATTTTCCCAAGTCAGGCGTCAGTTTCAAGTTTTACCGACTGGCACCTGCCAAGGGGCGTACATTTTGAGGTTTGAAACCATTTCTAACGATGTCAAAATAATCGTTTATTTTGTCTTAGCGCGACCTGCTTTCCTCAGTTTAGGCAGCTGACTGAGATATAGAAAGCTGACCTGAGTAAACTATTTTGATATACTGCATTCCATATAAACCTGGAAGTTGGCAGTTGGAAAGGTCGATTAGATTATCAATTACTTGCTTAGTTTTAGAAGACTGGAGGTAGAACCTCCGGATTTTTAAGCAGCTCGAGGATTTGCTTAGCAATATCAAGGTGTAACTGTGAGTAAATCTGGACAGACTATCAACTTACGTATGTATCCTGTATTAAAAATTACGCGCATTGAAATGTTTTCGTACCCTACTAATTTGATGGAAATGCAGATATATATGTCCTCAAATCATGGTAATGGGTACTGAAGTATCTCAAATTAAGAGCATTCTCACACAGTTGAGCTTTACGTGATATGCTATAAACGAGTAGGCAAAAACTACTTTGAACCTGCTCTCCGGAAGACGAAACGATCAGATGAGCATAACAAGATTATCTTATGTACCAGAACCAGGCGGAGATTTCAATCCAAAGAGAATATTAAAATAACTAGACGCGTTGAAGGCCGATGGAGTTACAATGTATAAGGCCGAGAATATAACTAGACTGTTCACAATTTTGAGCTTATCAGTGGCATTAATTTGCTGTTCAACATTTTGATATTTATGAGATTAGCTTAAGGGAGAATGAAGTTTTGATTGTTCGGTAATTCACTTGCCCTCAGCTCGCATCATTAGGAGACACGAATTGCATGGATTGTATACACAGCTTCAAAAATCTACAGAATGCTTATTCAAGGAGTTTGCTCAACGTATAACTCTCGACCAAAAACCGAAATGAATATCGGAACGAAGGAACGAATGTATTATGATCGTCAGTGTGCAGTGAATTGGTATGTTTATTGATTACTTATGAAAGGGATATGCGAGATCTAGAAAGTAATCCCTTTTCGAAGAAAACGGATCTTTCATCTCCCTCGAAAAACAAAAGTATTTTAATAAATAAGCTTTGTGCATTCGAATATAAGGCTTTTTCGGCTATAAGGCCCATAGAAAGGAGTGTGGTTTGGTCCTCTTCAAAAGTATCATCGCGTAGTCTTTAGTTATATAAATGTTCTGCTAGTATATGGATTCGTCAGCTTATAAAGTAACAAACTGCCATTTAAAGACAAATTTATAAGTAATGTCTAGTGACTAATCAGTATGTCAAAAAGCAAAATGCGTGTACTGATATGTTAATCATGCAGGTGTCATTTCCGAGACACGACGTAGAAAATGACCTTAATACGCTTTCCTGGATACTTGGGTATAGAAACTCTAATCTTAGAGAGAGTATAACATTTCTTATTTTCTATTAAACCTTTCTTCTGCTGCATGTCATCGCTAGCTACACTATGCACTCTTATAGAAAAACCTATTTAAGCGACTTAAACACCTAGCTTTCAGTCAAAATAATTTATTTTTACATCATCAAATATTAATTAAAGGCCAAAGTATACCTACCTTTTAAGAACAGTCAATTTTTACTGCCGAAAGACTTTGGGGAATCCAGTTTGGCTGGATTTTGCGTTACAGGCATTTTTTTCTGTTTAAACGTGACATTTTTTGAGTTAACTCACATACTGCAGTAATGTTCCCTGTCTTTCTTTGTAGTTTCTAGTTGAATATTTTACCAAAAATTACTTTTAAAATGGCACGAATTTGGGAAATGTTTTCGGCGGGAGGATTAAGCTACCTTTCAACATATTCGCGGGTTTCAGAAATGTCTATTTCCCTGATGGAGCTTACTTTCTATATGTCATCATGTAAAACTTCCATTGATATTAGAAAGCGCTAGGCTTCCACAAACGTGCACAGCCGATGTTAGTTAAAAAGTGGGGAGGAAGGGAATTTTATTTTTCATGGGTTTTTGATTCCGTTTGAAAGCAGCACAATGTCGAACATCAAATCGGCCAACTATTCACACATTTAACCGTACAATAGCACCCGGTAATTTTCTGAGACGCATTATATTGGTCAGAACGACAGTGATGCAATACAAATGCAATGCAACGATACATCTGACGAAAGTTAGAGTAAATTTCCAATAGGGCAAATTTGTCTGCTGGTGCAAACAAAGAAGAGGGTAATTTTTTCAGGCAGGAGCTGGGCTTTGCAGGACGCCGAATTTTGTTAGCAACATCTTAGTACAAGTTAACCGCCCTACAGCGCCACCTAGAAGTTAGGATGCAAGTAGGTCAGAGGCAAGTATATATTGTTAAACTTTGGCCCTGCAAGGCTTTTTGTCACTCAGGCACATGTTGGCTGTTTGCTACATCTACGGACTAGCAAGTTAAGTCATGGACACGAAGTCTTTTAACCAGGGCGTCAAAATCGGACGGATGTTGTGGTTTTTGCGCTCTTCGAAGGAAATACTTCGAAAAGTTTTTATGTAGTGTAGTATGCTAATTTCAAGGAATTTGCATGTGCGTTAGACAGATTTCAAAAGCCAGCAGGAGCCTGGAGAAATGGACTTGGTGATTTCCTAAGAAGGTCGCTCAGCGAATTTTCAAACAAATGATTTGACCAAATTTTTGAAAGGATGATGGGTCGCAAAGGCGCGGATAGCATCAAATGTTGGGATAGTTATCATTCAAATGGCATTTGGATAGCATGAACGCATATTTTCAAGCAAAGAAACAAACTCCTGTCCCGAATAGACCAGACAGGGCAATCGTGGCACATGAAAGTTGTGCGTAATACCTGTAAATTTGGCTTTTAAGTGCCTGGTGAGCAGTGATCCCCCTCTTGATGCGGCGTTTGTTCTTGAGACTCACTCATTTGACATGAAAATCCGCGTCCCGCTTTACATTTTATGGAAATTGGACTACCCTTCAGACTATGGGCTTTTTTTTGAGGGCATCTTCGAAAATCACGAGGAAGGTTTCGTGGCGTACAAATTGCATTTTCAGACTTGGTATGCTGATGACGGCATTTTCGTTACTGACTAGAAGAAGATCGATTACTGTTAAGGACAAGCGAGCCCGGTGAGTTTAGATATACGATACCGGTGACGTATGACATGGGGAACCATACCTCATTCTTTAATTTTCTCGTCTGCAACCAACCTAACGGCCGATTAAAAACGCCATGAAACGGACGCGTAGCCTACACGCTGCCAACACCCCGCTAGAGCAGCTGGTATTTCAACCGCGTGAGGTGAAGTCAATTTCGACTGGAATTTATTGTGTAGGGAACCAGACCAGATTCGTGTCTGCCCTTTCATTCATCTCGCGTCGACTCTGTTCCCAAAGAAATATTAAGTCATATTAATTGGACATCGACCAGAACGCATTTCTCGTCAAAGCTAGTCAGCTCGTTTACCCGTGACACACACGACTTGATTCCTAGTTCCGCATGTACTGGAACTAATTAAGCGTGATTAATCTTTCCTGAAGGAGGAGCTGGCACACATGCAACAGTAAAAAGAAATCGCTAGAGCCTAACTAGGTTGAATAACAATCAAAACTTCTGACCCAGCTTGGAGAACTCAAATGCGTCAGACTTCATATGTTTCTTGTTAACTGTCTTAATGCAAAGCATGATCTCCAGGATCAGTTTCATTACAATAGCAGCTACTAAATAAAAAAGAATCGGAACTATCCGCATGCCGGCCTACAAAGTGGATGTTCACGTCAGCAAACCCACCTCTATATAAGACAAAGTCAGACATCTCAAACTCTTTGCAGTGACCTCTAGTCCAAAAGCATTCGTTGGGAGTGGCCAAATATCATGAGAGAACTGAAGTGGCGAAAGATAATATACCTTACAGAAATCTGCATACGCGTTTCTCACAGGACAGGACTTGGCACGCCGCCGACAGCTGACAAATCCGAAAGATGTCTTTATAGTCCGACTTTAATTAAGATAAACTCTACTACGGCACAGTCACCAGCAGACGTCTGTGGTCTACAAGTTAAGTCCAGACGTCCAGGGTGGCAAAATAAGCCACGCTGACGAGGCGCGTGGACGGAGGTGCTGGACGCATTGTCAATAAAAGCGAAAAGACGAGTCCCAGGAAGCGGTCTTGAAAAAGGAGACACGATCGCTGGGACAAGAGCTTCATTGGCTGCTCTTGTCCCAGCGATCGTGGCTCCTTCTTCAAGAATGCTAGACACATTTTGAAGCAACTGCAAGAGGCCAACTTGTCAGTTAGCGGCTCGGTCAGCCCCCGCTTGCTGGCTCCATGACCTTGACCCATTACTTGGCAAAAGACGCTCGGAACAGTCAAGAAAGACAGGATTACGCAAACGAAAGCAGGGCGAAGATCCGTGCCGCATGTAGAATCGGCTTTGTGGCTTGAAGTGTAGAGGACTATATCCATGCTACTAATGCGCCTTATAACACAAGAATACAGAGGATATTAGAGCAAGTAATCAGGGGTAGTCAAGATGTTCACCTGAGAAACCAGAAGACAGGTATAAGTCTCCCCTCGGTCTTACTACGAATACTTTTAAGTTTAGGCAAAAAGAAGAAAGTCGACGATCGCGACTAACGTTTGTACTGGTAATCTTATGTGGAGAACCTTTGTGAATTTTTAGTACTAGTGAGTTAAGTTTAGCGCATAGAGGAAATACGAAGATATCCTTTAAGAAGTATGGTCAAAGACTAATATGCCATTCGGAAGTTGTTGAGCTTGGCCACGCACGCTTTTAGGTGTTAAAATTTCCGGTTTATGGGCGCTGGTTGTGCTTGCTTCGTGGAAGCCGCTCCCATACCCCCGTTTTCGGAGTACGTTGATGGCATCGACAACCAAGGTAGCCTGCAGGCTTTACCCTCACGCACGACCGTCACTCAAGTAGGACCTGCAACATTGAGCCCTGGGGCCTCGTAGTCACGCATTCGCTAACTTAACCCGCAGGTCAATCCATCACACGTCTCACAGAGTCAATCAATTTTACACGCGCACGGGGACAGGTTGGACAGGCGAAAACAATACACCGCTACTCGCGCGCCATCGAATAGGCGCACAACCAAACTGTCAACTCACCAGCAACCTGCTTTTTTACAGAATAAATTAGTACTCACATATCTCGGACTTATCGTGCGCAGCTAAAGTTGATCTAAGAACATGGCCTTAAGTGAGATTGGCTACGATCACTTCTCATGTTATTGACAGTATATTTCAAGCTGTAATATGGATTTATTGGATTGCGATTTGGAACTTGAAACTTTAGATGCTCACTGCCGTAAATGCAGTGGCCCTGCAATTGGAGGGATACTTATTCAGCAACAAGATCAGTCAGAAAGAGGTTCATGCGATATCTAACTTTGAACTTGTATTATCATCCAGTACCGGAGATAAATCGTATTTCGGAAAGAACGCCTGGAAGCTGGTCGTATAAATGAACGGAGAAAAGAAAAGGAATAGGCGCAACGACGCCCAATGCTGGAATACTTTTCCTATTGCCAAATTGTCTCAATTTCAGGTAGCTGAAGTGATATAAAACGCCAAAGAAACTTACCCACAATAAAAAGAACCTCGAGGACCATATCGAGGTTGCGCAAAGTGCGTTCGTGGTTGTCGCGTTGAAATGCTGCATTGAATGGAACGACGACAGCAAAGTAGAATGTACAAAGAACTATCAGCCAGTCCCACACAATCTTGAAAATGCTATAGTGCAGTATGATGCACTTTGACGCTTTGATATCCTGCACTTTGTACTCCGGCATGGAATTCTTTGTTGACAGTTGAGGGAGCTGATCGAAGAAAGGCGGTAAATTTGGCGCGTAAGCAGGAATTTGAAAGGGATTGCAATTTGCTTTACTCTATGAGCTGAATGCATATGTTTGTTATGAACGAAAGACCATTTTCTAATTCGAGTCGCATGTTTAAGTGAGAAAGAAGAATGGCGATCAAACACGGGCACCGACTGAGTATCAGGCCGAACTTACAAACCCTTGTAAAAAGTTACAAAAAGACATGAGCAAACTCCAACGTCAAAGACGGTGATGGAAGACAGCGAATGTGTCACTGCCCAGCGACGACAAATGTGAACATCACCAATACTCGATAAATTTCCTTTGCCCACTAAGACACTGCATTTGTATAGAAAATTAGAATTTATAGTAAATCTTCCGGGACATTTTCATGATTGTAGATTTCACCTGACGCGAAAAGTGATCGTTACTGCTATATGAGCTAAATTGTTTGGCGAAAAATCGAAGAAGGCAACGTAGGCAAACTTTGTTTCTATTTTTATCCACTAGTAGGATTCTGCTACTTTGGATATAAATATTACTCCGCGTATCGCCCTTCCTCAACGGCAATTTTAACAAATTTAACATCTTGTGATAGCTCTAATCAATCCGACAGATTTACATAGACTGACATGCACCCAGTGAAGTTGACATTACGTTCTTGAGTAATTCTTTTTATAAAGGATATTTAGAAAATATAAATAGTCTCGGGAAAACATTCTTAGTTACAAGGTACATTTTAAGAAAACAAGGAGCGGCACTTAATAATCGTGTAAACCTGCTGTGACGGCCTACATGTAGTAACTTTATGTGAAATGTAGAGATTAATTGTAAGTTCCTAATTTGCTTACGAGTACCTGTCTTTGAGGGAAAAGGAATAGCGCTGTAGTTTGCTGGCCGAAAGACGAAGGACCATTGATTTTCGGCTTCGTTTAATACTTGATGTTATCCTCAAACTGAAGAAAACTAATAGATTATAAGCATTTTTATTTCAAATATCTGGGCCAGAATTTTTCCATTGAGGCCATGCTTGATTTTTAATTTATTCATTTCATTTACTCCCCTACTATCCAAACCAGCCGTAATAGTCAAAATTTTCGACTATTGCAACAGACAAAAACTGACTTTCTGTAGTGCTGACTAAGGCAACAAGGGCCACTGAACTGAAAGTGCTTTCATGGCCTGGTACAGAACTTAGGCAACCGCTAAATACATTCTTCACACCAAAACGATGTTTGAAATACTTAACTAATGAGATTGGTGAGAGGAGAAGAGCACAAATGTCTTGTGAAGAATTGGTAAGTACGAATTGGCGCGCTCGAATACTAATATGATTCGAGGTTCAGTGCTATTTAATATGTAGTTTCATATCGTAAGCTCATGACTGAACGAAAAAGGATAATTTTCCCCTTTGTCCAAACATGCATTCCTCAATATTTGATGGAATGCATATTTTACTGTTTTAAATTACAAAAAACAAGCATTCGCAATTTCCTTTGACACTTTTAGTTATATTTTCTATCTGTTATCCAAACCTATGAGCATACGTTGCGAAGGTTGTCCTGCCTGATTGTTTACTTTTATTATTGGTGTTGGTAAAACCAATGCATGTATTTTATATATCCATCCTGGTCATGGGGACTAAGACGGCACGATGTTAACTTCATCTTTGAGAAGCCAACCTATAAATGAAGTTTGATTTGGTGGTCATCAATTATTTAAATTTTACAAAATGCGAATTTCGAATCGAGAAGTATTTCGTACACTATCATGTAGTCCTGTTAATCACTTGGCGAGTCCCCTCATTTACAGTATACGGGTTGGTTTCAGCCCAGCAAGGTAAAAGACATCGCGCGAGTGAACTTCGTCCTACGGGGGAAACCATTGTACCATCCCAATAAAACATGTGTCCCCTTTTATAAACAAAGAGTCCTGACAAAAAATGCAATAATTCGCTCATTTTATAATTATATTTTTCCTTTGTTGCTTACTATTTCCTACCACTTAATTAGCTGACAGATTTTTACCGACTAAATGGGGCTTACGGAATACGCAGAGGAAAGATATTTGCTGAGGCTAAGAACACTGTCTATATATCTTCCCAAAATTTAGACGACCAGTCGACATCATATAACGTACTAAATGGTATTTTGTGCACAGATAACATCAAAGTCGTTTAAAAAATGTTAAATAAATCATTCCTTATGGTTTCCCTACGGGAGTTTCACGTCCATAAGTCTGACGTACAAAGTATGTAGAGCACGGCACAAGGACAGCAGAGGTAGGCTTTCTCAGTTTTTGAAAAGCTGATTGTAGAGTGTTAAGAGCAAGTAGGTCTGCCGGGCATGACTGAATACTCAGGTTAAAAGAAACACATCGGTTAGCCTAATTTACGTAGTTAAAACATTTGTGTAAGCAGTCTGCAGCAAAACGCCTTGGTAATAGGCGAGACAGCATGCGAAGTGGGATGTTTAGTCAATGTCTCAAACCGGAAATATGTTGTTCAATAACGTTTAATTTGTTGAAACGCCTGAAAAAAGACCATCGAAAATTTCATCTTCTGCAGGGACCGCAAATTTATTTTTTCTTGTCTCGCTTTAGGTCAGAAGTTGTTTCTCTGGTGTGCCTGGAAATCCAACTTACAATTGAACATTTATCCTAAAAACATGTTATTTGATCTTGTGAGTCCGTATTTTTCGCATTTTAAATTACTTCAAATACAGTTTCCACAACTACTTAAAAATCTTAACCTATTTTACTGAATAGTAAACAGTCGGTGCCCAGCTACACTAAAATGCGGGTGCTCTGTTTTGTAAATTGTTTGCTATTCATCCATATTCCGGGCTTTTTTTAAGAAAATAAGTGAGCAAATGCCAAAGGTCATTCTTCATGAGTCAAAGGTACATAAATGTGAAAAAGCCCTCTGGCGAACGGTTTTAGTTAGTTTTTCTAGTTAAAATGCACAATAGTTTATAATTTATTTATGCGCTCATGAAGCACGAGGTCCTCCATTACCAAAACATACATACCCGCTTAAAATGCATTTTTTGCTTGTTACTTTTGTCGAACCGACCGGAGAGATGATAAAGTACAGCTCGGCTCCGTCTGCGCTGATACTTATAGACGGTCGTTGATTCGCTATCTGAGGTTCCGGAGGAAGAGGTGGAGGCACGTCCAGTCTCCGCAAACTGATTAGCAGATGGAAGGGATGTTTTAGGCCAATTATCTGAATTTTTTCCCACTTCGACATCTACCGCTGTCGATACGGCTGAACTGGCCATGTTCATAGGGCCGGCACCGTTAGGGCTTCTACTGTTTCCGTCTCCGAAAAATGTGCTAAAGTTATTTTCCTCCGAGGCAACTGGAGTCTCCGCAGTCGAGTCCGCGTTCTGTGTTGTGCTTGATGGCGAACCCCGGCGAAAATGGGAGATCGAGTTGTTGGCCGCATGTCGAAAAGAACAGAACCGCTTGCGCGTCAAATTACGCGCTTTTGCAGGTGTGGGGTATGGCGAAGAGGCCCGACGAGCTGAAGGTTGCAGATTTATTCTTGGTTTTTCTGGCAGCGGCGGTTCACTCGAGGATCCTACTCTTCCTGGTAGAGTGTTGTTGTTCAGCGTTGACATCATAGCTCCGGAACGCGACTTTGCAACTAAGGCGGCCGTTGTCACCGTTGAAGCGAGTCCACATGACAGAGCACCTGCACCTTGGTCTGAGTGGAGAAAACATCATATCCTACAGTTAAAACGGCTGTTGCATGAGGTATATCTGGTTGGTCGCACGATGTTATTCGGATCAATATTAATAAGTCTCATTTTATCCTGTTATAAACTATGATGGCATTCTATGTGTCATGTCTAATGTAGCTAATGTAAAACCATGTAATTTATTCCATTTACTTACAATTTTCGAAATCTAAAGATGCTTTGCAAGTAAGTTGTGATATCAACTCTAAGGCTTTTAATATATAGTTTGCTTGATGTAACTAAGTAAGGTTGCCATAGTTTCAACTAATTGCACTCTAAAAAGAGTTAACTTCAGTTTTAACCCGGGGTCATCCATACCTCATTATTTCAGGGATATGGCAAAAATAATCCTTAACAACTGCCAGCATGTGCCTGTGGCGTCTTTCAGGCGTCTCGCATAGACGATGCTTAAATTATAGAAATCATAAACTGGCATAATTTATTCAAATCAGGGTGATAATATATCTTTTCATGTGAGCAGACTGGTTCAAGTTAGAAGACTGTTTTAAAACAGTCCTTAGGTTCATTGAGTTTATAGCCCGCTGTTAAGTTCCACACAATATAAGGTTAGTCATATTTCAACGCCGTCATTGCACATTTCCTTAAGTTTGGCAAAACACATATTGCCATCTTATGCTAAAATACAAATTCGTATCGCGAACAGGGGTTTCGATGATAATAAATATGCGATAAGTTCTGAAGAGCATCATTTTGCAGTTGTAGCTAGAAAAATCGCACTTTTTATTAAATACTGCATTCTTTTCAAAGACCTTTTGTTTCCCGACAGGCACAGTAATTGGATTTTTATAGTCGGCATATAAATCGAGGTATCTGTTTAGTATGCTGAACTAGATTGAATGCAACAAAGTATTCACCGACGCGAGTGAATAAACAAATGAACTCCGCATACGCCATATAGATTAGATTGTCACTCATAAGTTCCTTAATGCTTCTGTTCAGAAAACGCTACAAATTATACCACAGATTGTATCAAAGCGGACGTTCGTCTCGGGGTGCAAGATTGCTTTTTCTTACTCCCCATATGGAGTAATTAACGGTTTGTCATGTAGTGTACTCAAACAGAATCCACGCGCGTTATAAGGGAAACCTTACCGATGTTTTCCTGAAATGGATACGACTTTACAGTTACGGAGGGTGTGAGATATAATTTAAAATTTCTCCATGAACGCGGTTCTGCTGGAGGTTTGGAAGGTAAATATTATCGAAGACATGCATTTTTAACGCACAATTTTATATGTGCACATACTTTAGCAAGTGATACGACTTCCATATCACAAATACGGAGGTATTACTTGAAGATAGTATGCAGTTTTGTGGGTATTCACATCTAATTAACAACTCCCTGTTTTCAATTTTTATTCTTCGGTCTCGTTACGGTCTACAAAGTTTTATTTACAGAAGTATTTAATTTGGAATGATCACCCGCTTACATCGATGCATGTTAACCGTGTTTTGAAATCCCGCACAGTGAACAGATGATTTTGAAAAGGTTTTTGCAGTTTCTAGCTAGTTTTCTAATGCACTTTTTTCGCCGTAATAAAAACAGAATGGGCAAATAATCTAGGACTTAGCACCAACGTGGCGTGTTTAGTATCCTACTACATGGCGCCGGAACTTAAGCCTGGACAGATTGGTAGTATCGACCTTTGCACAGTTCTTCGAAGGATTTTATGCACCAGACTAGCGTATGACGGCTACAGAAAAAACCACACGACGTTCAAAATGCTCTTACTTAAATAAGTGGATTTACCAAGCCTGTCTGTAGACCTCTCGACGGTTCACTAGCGGCAATGGCAATAAGTCCTGGCCAGCGTTTCGGCGCCATGGATTATGACCGGAAAAACTATCGCTCTTGTATTATGTCCCACGCAATCCATCTACTACACTTTAATTGTGCCGACAAAAGCGCGCTGGGAAACCAGTCGAAAACTTCAGTAGTATTTTTAAATAACTTCAGTACACTTCATGGGGCCCAGGAAGAGGCCAGATTTGTAAAACAAAATGCGTAAAAATGTAATAAAGTATGCGCCTGAGGAGTAAAAACTCTAGATGAAGGCAATTCTAGGACAAAGAGAAACGCAGCAGAGACAAGGATTTCGAACGAATGTTTAATCAGCTGACTCATTGATCTAACCCTGTTTTAGAGATCATAAGTCATTACCTTCAAGGAAGGAAGAACAACCTGACTGTGGTGTGTTTAACGAAACCACATTGAGGTCGAAAAAATCAAGTGGAAATTAACTCCCTCGCGAGGGAGGCAAACTAATTTTCGAGTTAAATGGCCACCCAGCGGTCATCAGTACCCTATCTAAGCTGCTGACTGGGTACGCAGGCAATTCACTTTTGAAATTAGCGCGGCTTTGAGAGGACGGCAGACAATAATCCAGCGAAACTAGAGACAACGATTTAGTGGTGTCAGATAGAAACTTAATTCTGTGCTACAGAATGTTTTAACATTTAGCTAGTCCAAGTATCTAACGGTTATCGCGGTTGTTATAAACGTTTCTGCTTTCGTAGCTTTAAACCTTACGGTTATTACTTTTGTTTGCAAAAATTCGTATTATAAAAATACACGAAAACGATTATAATTTAGATGGTTTTGGACTTCGCTTCTAGTGATGTGGAATTCCACCCTAAAGTTCCTACTTTGTTTTCAAAGGTAGTGCGCTTTACAGAAAACAAAAATCAATTAGTCAGGCTCTTTCAGTTTCGAAATTTATAGTAATCGATAGCAGAGACAACATTTCTAAGCAAGCGATCTCCTATCATTAACCTATATGACCCTTTGCTCACCCGAGTGCTCGTACATATTTCTATACCTTACTAAATTTTCTTATGCAAACAAGGTGTAATATAGCACCGCTTTAAATGGTAAACGACGCAGAAGTTTTTGCTGAGCATCGGCATAGGAAGCTAGTCGCATGTGCGACTGGGCTCCCATCGTTTGTAGATTAATAGCAATTTATGCAGTCAGATGAATCTATTAAAATATTGTTTCTTTAGTTTTTTTATTACAGTCGAATATGAAGTAGTCACCAATGAGAAATCAATGCATGTTTCGAAACAGAACCCGTACAAAGGCGCGCAAACTTGGTATTATCAGCAGAATATTCCATGTGCTCGAAAAGATGCGTTTTCCAAGCCAAGCAATGGGGCATGACAGGTTTTGCGCTACTTGACATCGCAAACCAACCGTGACCAAATATCGAGTCTTCGGCAACAAATAGGATTGTGCCTCGTGGTTATTTTATGAGCGTTCCATTCTAATCATATTGCTTTTCCCACGAAACTACCACTTTTTCCTACATCAGGTGTGATGCGTGTAACATTAGGAAGGCTGGGAGAACTGGAACAGAGGTGTCAGTGGTAACTGTCATTTGTGCCATTTGCGCGTGGATGGCTCGAATAGGCCCAATGGTAATCGGACATGTGCCAGATTAGTTGTCTATTCGAACGTCCAGCATACTGGATGATGACGCGGTCAGGTGGACACGCGAGGCCTGCATGACTGGGTGAAAATTAAATTGCCAACCGCTAAGGTCAACAGAGCCTCCAGCGACGACTTGACCTTAATACATGGAAACGTCTGCGCGCACAACGCATCAAAAGTCTGAAGCAATTATTAGGGGGAGGCGTGATCGGGTGTTCACTCGAAAGTGACTTCTTTGATGTAATCAGTTCGTTCATAAGTTCTGTGTTTGTGATTGTGGGAACTGTCCGTACATATTCGAATGTGTGTAGGATTAGTCACTCAATGTAGGGGCTAGAAACATAATAGCTCTATTTCTGTTGGGAAAACCAGCACATAATTTCTTATCGCGGTTATCGTATGAAATAACAATGCTGCGTAATAGACAAAAACTGATTTCTCAGTTTGGAGTTAAGTAGCTTCCGACAAACGTTATATAATCGAACACGTACAGGATGACAGCACATTTCTAGTGCGGAGGGAAAAGCATGGCCACCGAGATATCTCACAGAAGAGTACTATAAATTGTAAGTGAACAACTTGCATTTCTACTGTTGGAAAAACACCTAAACAGTATGAATGATATGAACAAATTGCCTTCACTCAGGTCTAATAACTGAAAGCAATTAATAAAATGTCCTAAGCGGAATCCTGGCAGTTAGTCAGCGTCATGTAAGAAGCTGTGAATTTTACCTTTTGATTAGCCGCATTAAGTAAATAGCATTTAGCTCATACAAAATGCCCTCTAGCGCCAGTTAATGAACAAGGAGGTTGATTTGGGAGCAGAACCAACTCTTCTTAAAATCCGGTAGTTTTTCATGCTAATATATTTCGTGGTCACATCTTCGTCTTCGCGCTTATTTCTTTAGACGCACGCATTAATTCTGGTCTGACATATCTCCAAAAGCGTTTGCCATATTGAAACCCCTTAATTCGGTCAGAGCAGATCAGTTGAGGCAAAATGTAAGTGAGCCCGTTATGTTCCGAAAGCTAATTAAAATCCTAAAATGCAGATTTCACAAACATGTGTTATTTGATGCCCTTAAGCGGAGTACCAGCGCCGATGAACAATCTTTTGTTTCATCACACACGTACGTTTTGAGCAGAGGTGAATATCCTAGAAATATTTAATCAACAGTTAACCACAAAATAGAAAACTTAGGTTGTAATAATACGAAAAAATGAACTTGAGCGGTGTAGTTTAAATGAATGCTATTTTGGGATGGATACGGGTACTGCATCAGGCATACGAAAAGTACATTAACAATTGAGCGGTCTTATTGTAGGGAATTCTCAATTCTTAAACTGAAAATACAATTCAAAAACAACGAAAACTATCTAAAAACTGAAGAGACACGATGAAATTAAGTCTTCAAAGTAACTACCGTCGACTCCAGCCAGGGGAATTTACAAAAGAGCAGAAAGTTTTAGTGTTATCCTGAAGTTATTTTTGGGGAGAAATGGAGAGACCTCACATTCATCTGAAAATTGCCAACATAAGAACTTTTTAACAGAACTAATAATCAATGGCTTTTGACCGATTGAGATAATATTAATAGCCTGCTTACTTTACAATGCTCCGTTTGTTGTAAAGTCTAGGTTTCGAATTAGGCAAAATACCCGCAGGACTTAAACCATAATCAGCAGGATAATTAGTTAACTTAGGACACAGAAATAATTAAAGCGCAAACTAATGTTTAAAAAGTGCCTTGCCGTGCAATAGATTTTATTGTCTCAAAATAGGGTAGACTAATTTTTAACATAAATTTCATCCCTCAGTATGCAAGGTGGGCCGGCCAGATCGCAATTGGTAGCCAGGCCCCGTATTACAGGTGACTGGGGGGTTTGTTTACCGGGGGCTTTTTGTGGAACTACATAATCACATCTGACCCACTTGGCTTCCGTTTTACGCTTGAGGCTAGGAGTAGGGTACCGCTTAATGGTGCGCGATTTTCGGGTTAGGGTTATACCATTTAGACTTAGGTTTTCGGGTTACGCTTAGGGTTTGACGTTATGACTAGGTTTCGGTATTACAGATAGGTTTTATCGTTAGGTCTATGTCTAAGGGCTACAGTTAAGTTTACGATTTCGGTTAGGTTGCCGTTAGGGTTAACGGTTAACGTTTAAGGTTAAAGTTAGGGTTAAGGTTAGGGTTTGGGTTAAGTTCGCCGTCCGCTTCCTCATTCCTGGATACCAACTGCGATCTAGCCGGTGGGCCGTTGTCGTAATTTTGTCCTTAACGGTTATGGCAATTTTATCACCGACGATAGTTTACGATAAGCTTTATTGCTCCAGCAAAAAAGTAGTTTCTTTATTCACACTCATGCCACTAGTTTTCTCAAGATAATGCACAGATGGTCTCCTAAATCCTACAACACGGAAGTTTCCACAGCTGTCCTTCGTAAATTCATGAACCTGCGTTTAGTATCTAAGTTTTCGTTTGATCACCTATATTGTCGACACCTAAAAGGAGCTCCTATGGGAGCACTTATATCTGACTTTCCTGCAGAGGCGACACTGCAGAAACTGTAATCGGTAGCTCTTCGATTAGTTAACCCTAACTTGTGCTTATGATATGTGGACGACACACTTGTTGTCATTAAAAACGATCAAAGGGAAATGCTCCACAACACTATCAACTCAACAATTCCAGGAATTAAATTCACGCTCGAAAAAGAAGTTGACAATAAACTTCCCTTTCTAGCGTCAGACTGACGAAACATTACATACGTCCGTTTACCGCAAAGAAACATATGCGGAAGTAATTCTGCACTCCGAGAGCAACAGCTTAGTCTCTTACAAGCAGGGTACTGTCAAAAGTCTGCTAGATCAAACCAAAACACGTTTTGATGAAAAGCTACCAAACTGCACTAAATTACCCGTTTGAATTATTTTTCCGGAATGGTTACCTTAGAACTCTTACACGTCGACGCATGAGACAGGAAGAGATAAAACCTAAGAAACTAGATACTTCCAATAAAGCGTTCAAAGTTAATACGTGACAAATCCTCCCTTACATCAGGAATGTTTGAATTTGTTGAAAGGCACTTGATGCAACACCAACTAAAAGTAGCGCACAAGCCGACGACTACTTTACGCACTCAGCTTTTAGACCCTAAGGATAGGACTGTCTATCTGGACAAAAAGGAAGTCGTCTATAAGATCCTTCGTGATGCCTGCGATGCCGCATATTGTGGCCAAACGGGGACATTTGCCTCTACACTCATTGAAAAACATCAACTGGCGGTTAAGCGGCGAAGCTACCTGTCTTAAATAGCCATGCACACCCTTGATACTAGGCACATCTCCGCATGGGACAAACCTCGCATCCTCGGAGTTGGCCTATTTAAAAAGGGCCAAGATGCCACGTAGAAAAATCTCAGGAAAAGTGGAAAAGACGAAAGTCAATCGATGTAGACTGACGCACGCAGCAGGCGCTAACTAGCTGAGGGATCAAATGGATATTGACTGCTCCGCACGTTAGAAATATTAATTGTTCTTTGCACATTTACTCGAGTCTAACGACGACAGGGGAACCGACGTCGAAAATTTACTCAATCTATTTTTCTCCTTTTCCCAAAGAACGCATTTGCCTTCAAATTATATTTCTTGAAATGCATACGTCGCAATTCATACGTATACTATATATGCATACTCAGAGAGAGGGAAGGAGACCAACGAAACAGAGCCATCGGTTTGCCGGATTTCCAGGGAACTCACTCAGCTCCTAATAGACAAGGCGCTTAATGTAGAAACTCGAACAGAATTTCAAATGACTGGTCGAGCTTGTCGGTCTTAAACTGATCGTTTTTTATTATTCCACTGCTCATGCATTTTGACAGAGATTTGGGGAGCTCGACGGTCTCTTGCGTTACGTAGAGTCACCTTGATAGACAGTGGTTGAACCTCTTCCCACCCTTCGTCTGGGCTCCTCACCGGGCTGTGTCTACTCGGTTTTCTTAAATTTTTTTGTTATTCTCTTGTCCTTATCTTTGTGAGCGAAGTAACGCAAGTGTTTGTCAGCCACAGGGAGATCCAGCTGTCTGCTGATGGAGTTACCACCTTAACATTGTGTCGCATTGTTGTCTCGTGTCTGATTCGGCCCTCTCCTAACGCCTGGAACGTTTGGGCTATAAGTTCCTTTGGAAGATATTAACTGCGGTTTTGACGTTGCCAAATTAAATTAAGCAGTGTTGCATGTGTGAATTGTATTTGAAAATCATAATTTTGCGGACGTGACTGAAAGCGAGTGTTGGGAAAAGAGGTTCAGAATGTCTCAAACAAGAAAGATGCTCTAAAGTACTTAAGTTCCCTAGTGTTCGAGGCAATAATTATTGTTAGCTTCATTCACAAGACCTGTATTTTTATACAAGCAGCAACCAGTTATTATTGGAGAGAATAATCAGGTGGTATTGACTGTCTTTCTATAAAAAGTGCTCTTATTGTCCCTTTTAACGGCAAAGCAGCATATTAAATAATAGTCAGTTGAAACGAGCAGTAAAATGTTGCTGTGCTGTATGGTGCGTAAAACCACAAACACCAAACTCAGATTTTTAAGAGGCAAGAGGACTAAGAACTTTATCCCCCAAATATGTTTTCCATCGATCTCGTCTGCTTAGCAAGTTGACTGACACGCCGACCAAGATCAATAGTCTGTAGCTAGTCCGGAATGGCTAAGAGCAGATTATTTCCGCGCGACTGAAATCACAGCAAAACCTGCTTTGCTGTTTTAGGCGACAGCCCGAAACTTAGATATTGTGTTTTGTGCAAAAAATTGATCTAACGTGAATAGGTAACAACTCAGTATAAAGAGCGCTATTAAGATGGCACGTGGGTGTCCACCAAAAATGCTTGCCGTTTATTTTGGAATTAAACTGAGAAGACAATCAAGTCATGCATTATTTATTCACTTTATTCGCCGATGAAACATGGAATTGTAGAATCCTTTTGCAGTAATCTTATAAGTCCGCCTATCAGACATTGAAACCCGTCTGTAAGGGGGCTAGGACAATTGCCGAATGTTCATATGAGTTTTCGCATAGATAAAATTGATTTGTTTGTCAAAAGTCGACTGAATTAAGGATACTGCATCAGCCAGCCTTAAAGAAATGTGCAATTACTATTACCTACTTTGCGTGAGGGGGTTCCAACCAAAAGACATACCAGAATGGAGATGTATCCGGTCTTCAGGAATCGATGCATGTGCTGTCTGCATACGTTAGGAAAATTAATTGTTAAAAAATTTTATTGTCTCTGTTTACCTGCGTGCTAATACACTAGAACATGCAGCCTGAGAAGACAGAAGTCACGAGAAGTCTCCTGGTGGCTCTTTAAACACAGACATTCAATAAGATAACCCAGCGGCAAATACAACTGAGCCAAATCTAAAACCCTTGTAATTTGCCTTTTATTTTGAATAAATATTTAGTCTTGAATAAGAATTTAACCATGAGTCAAACTACACAATTCATGAAACAAAGCCAGGCCGGTTGTAAGCTGGGCACTGTAGTCGTTTTGATATTCTCATGCTTCCTCCTCCGAGTGTCAAACGTTTTTATCATTCGCCTCGTGGAGCACTAAATTTACGCGTCAATTATAATCTTTTGGCACTCCTATTCCACTGTGTAACTGACGATACACTTATATACCCGTTTGCAAGTTTCGTACCAAAACTTTTGCCATAGATTTTAAACCCTGCTTTAATTTACGCCCGCATGTACGCGCAGAAATACTGCTGCGAAAGCCAGTGACATTTCGATACGTACAAGCACAAATATCATGCTAAATTAAAATCAAACTGGTCTGCAAATTAGGGGCTGAAATCAGCCGAGTAATCGTGCGCTAACTTATATGTACAAGACCAAAAATGGAGCCGAAAAAGGCGCATATAGATTCCTTGTTTGTTTAAAAAAGAAACCATAGGTCAGGTGTCTATTGCCTTTGTTTGCATCTACTACCAAACCTATTCCTACTAGAACTTAGGAGTATTTCGAAGAACCTTTCCAGCACTTGTCGTGAGTATTTTTCCACATGCTCTGACACGTATAAGGTAAAGGCAACTGTGCAGTGGTAAAATAAGAAATATTTGCACCTTGTGGAAATGTTTTTTTCGCTTTTTCAGATTAATGACGCTGAACTACTGAAATTCATGGGCTTCGATCAAAACTTGCTCAGAGTTCCATTGCGGAAATTTAATGATGCTTGCAATTCTCACGCACATAACGACTCTCGGACCATTTTCTATATCACACTAGCTACCGGTAAACTGATCTTTTACCTATTTTCAAAATATGGAAAACAGCGAAGAGTCTTCATTTGAAATTTATAGAAAGCGTCGGCAAATTATGCCGACATGGTATAATGTGAAACATCGAAATTTACGAAGTAAAAACCGTCGGTTCCATTCCCCTATTGTCTATCATGCCGCTCGTCAGTCTAGAAAATCAGCATTCGAGCATGAAGGTTCAATAATCGCGTACAGTAAGTCAGAGGCAGAACAAGAAATACTAAGGTGTCATTCAATTTGATGGGAAATCAGCCATAATTGATCGGAAAATATTTCACATACAACACTATCTTTGTCGTCTAGATTAAGCAAAGAAGTAGAAGCACAGTACTTCACATAATTTCCTTTAAATGATAGCTAAAACACCTGTCAATTACAACCACAGTGATATACTACAGTACCGTGGAAAATAGACCACAAAACACCGGACGACTATGTTCATAGAACCAAAACGTAAAGAGGCTAAAATACGACTGTATCTATTTGCGACAAAATAGCGGTCTTCTATTCTTTGCCAGATATAATGAATAACAAATCGATTTTGTTGACTGGGAATAAGGTCTGATCTAGGCAGACAGACTGGCGATTAGAGTAAATGACGTGAACCAAGGCATTCCTCAAGAATGGTATCTCAGCACTTCCAGATTCAAATCGTAAGATCAAAAGCATATGATGGTGACAGACAATGATATGCGTGAATGCTTTAAGTGTCCCACACGCGACAGGGAAATAAACTCGACATACACTTTAATCAGTGGCTTTGCTTCTCACGTGGACAACAGACCAAATTATCACGAATGGAAAAGAATATGCGCATCCCAGGTTCTTGTTTAAAAGAAGGCGAAGGCACGATAACTGGGATAGTAGGTTTATTTGCCTGAGCTTTCGAACTCGAACTAGAGTTCATCATCAGAGACTACTTGAGTGCAGTAAAGTGTGAACATTTATATCGTTCGTCCCGCAATGCGTTTGCCGCACTAAATCTGTGCTACAATTATCCATCCGTTGGGAAACATTTGTGTGATCCATTGTCTTTTGAGGCAAACATACTCAGCACGTTATGCCAGGCATCATGTTCGAGAGCAAAAACAGAATCGCTGGTCATAATGTGTATTAAATTGCGGAATTATCTAAGCTTGTTGTCATTAGTTCGAACGTTTACATTTGCTAACCTTCTTTTATGCAGGAAACTTTGGAAAATCCATAGAAACGTGGGTTCTGGCTAATGTCTCGTGATTGCTCTGACTGCGTTTGCATGGTGAATCATCAGTGCGTGTGTGTGCAGTGATGTTGTACTCGGAAATTTCAGAACGATTCAACTTCGGAATGGCATACTAACCTGTACACTATCGCGCTTACATTTTGCATAAATCGTTCACGCACAAACTACCACGCCGTCGATTAATTACTTCTATCGATAAAATTATAAATTCTTTGCATTCATGACGATTCGCAATGTAGACCGAATCCACTTTGACTCGTATTTATACTTAAAAGTACCGTTTTTAAAATACATATTTTCTCCTCTATTTGTGGATTTACTCAATTTTAAGAAGAATTTGTGATACATCTAGAAAAACTATTTCCTAATGTTATACTTCCATAATTCATCATTTTCGGATTCTTTGCAAAATGCAAGAACTTACAGGTAAAAATAAGGTAGGCACTACGATGCATTATGCAGTCAAGCCAATGAAAAACAAACGAAATATTCAAATAACGTATGATGTAATACATGTTTATTAGGTGTATTGTTCTTACTTCTTTTTTCCTGGGTCAAGTCCTTGTGGGAGACGAGAAAGAGAACGACCTGTCCCTTTTCGTTTTTAATTGGCACAATATCCAGCAAACAGAAAAATCCCAAACCTACAATAACAAGAGACAACTTATGTGAGTACGCAGTTTAAATTCTGGCATTCCAGAATCAGTCTTTATTTTAAATAGCGTGTGCAGCGATGTCTACCGTTTTTTACTGGTTAGTGCGGATATCATAAAAAATGTCCTTAATTAATGTCCATAATTTTGTGTCTGTTGAAAATGACCTAACCACACGTTTCTTATACTTTTCCTTAGATTAGTCGATAACCTGAGGCTAATTTTCTGCTTTCGCTATTGAAATGTACATTATCCTTGTGTCCACAGTAGGCTAACATTTACTACATTTGTAAGACTGAATTAAAACCTTACAGCACCTTTACCTAAATATGTACAGTTCGGGAGTGAACTCTATCAAATGTGAGCCCATGAGTCTTAAAAATAGACTGAAAACTCGTAGCAATGGCTGCACCTTATATGAGTGACAGGAACACTCCAGACAAATGTACGACGTGTCTTCACACAAATGTAATGAGACAAAGTAACCTGGAGCGGGGACGTCGATACCTACTAGAATGCTTTCGTTAACCAATGTGAGCATAACTTTTAGTCTTGTATCATTTAGCAAATATAAATAAACCAACGGTTCTCTGAAAGAACTAAGTCATTTTGGCAGGGTAAATCAAAATATGCTTGACTCTCTCATAATGTTCACAAATTATTTATGATAAAGAAAGCAAAACCCCTGTCATCTGAACCAAACTAAACACTAATCTAAAGATGACTGCACTAACCACTCTTTTTATGGAATGTCACTTCGATCTTCAGTTCTGTATGGCCATTAAGTGCAGACCAAATTTTATCTTTTGCAGATTCTGCCGTCTTTGCGCCCCAGATGAAGGAGCAGTTGCAGGAACGCGACATTATTTGTGATCGATTAAAGCCTGTAAGCTCAACGAACCCATCCGAACAGTAGACGATGGGAAATTCCTTGACTTGAGCGTTTCCAAGAACGAAGTTGCTATCTACAATTACAAGAAAGGGAAAATAGGCGTTTCATCAATTTAATCACAAATAAAAAACTTGATGAAGGAATTTCATCAGCAGCACTTGAAATATGCACGAGTTGTTGCGTTATTATCATTGCATACCGGCCCAGAAAAAGTTGCTAGCTTTGGAACCTAGGTATTTGATTGTTTTTTCTACTTCAACTGCCTATTGCACATGTAAATTTTCCGTTTAAGTACTGTCTTTTTCGCTCATCTGGGCACTTGAGGGTAAATAACAATTCTCAAAAAACCCTTGTGATCATTGCGCAATCTGCATTCAGCGTGTTAGTTTATTCATGACAAACTTCATTCTGAATGGTAAAATGTTTTATCTTACAACGGCTGCTGTTTTTAGCTTATTTGAAAGATCAAAACCCGTTTCAACGTTTCTAAAGGCTCGCTGCCCAAAGACTCGAAGCCGGTTCAATTCTCCCTTTTCTACCTAAGCACACACTTCTAGCATGTAGTAAAATATGACATGTGCCGCAAATTACACATTTTAATTACCTCGCACAGATGTCTACGTATATGCTATATCGATGACAATAATAATACTAACGTAAACGTTTCGGATGTTTCTTGAATTGCAAAATTTTTGGGCTAAAACTCTAATTGTTATTAGGCATGTAGAGAAGGCTGTTTTTTAGAAAATAGGTATACAGTTACCGGAATTTGGGAACTTCGTAAGGACATATGAGTGCTATGACATTCAAAGAAAACGCACGCGCTACTTATTTAGTTATTTTGTTAGAGTATTATCCACATCCGCTAATGTTAGCGTGTCTTCTTTAAAACTAGCACCCCACTATTAGCAAATGAACACTTGATAATATCCTATAATTATCATTGCTGAATATATCATTCAAATCAATGCGTCTTTTTTAGAACAGTTATTTATTACAGTCAATACTTCGTGGATTCTTAACGCTTACTTTATGTGTCACATGATTAGGCCTAAATAAACTAGTCTAGTTAGTGAAACCTTGACGGGCGGGTATTGGCCTTGATGCATACTGTATGGTTGAGTCCGATTACTGGTAATTGTTGTCTACTTTTTTGCATTTTTTATCATGCATACACCCAATACACCTAATAGCTCTTTTTTCCAGACAAGGTTAGCTGTTAGACCCTTAATATTATATTTGTTGGAACAGTTTATTTAGGGCATCACCCGTAAAAAGTCTGTCCATACATAACGAATCCAGTTGGAACCGTGATTCGTCATCGCGCTGATGGCCTTTTGCTAGTATGTCAACAGACTTTTCTCATTGATTTTGAATTTTTATTCCTGCAAACCACTTATGGGCTTTTGACACCATCGACAGAAATTGTATCTGCTTGGCCGGGACTAAATTATCATCGTTCGCTGGCACAAGTAATGGTGTTTACTGACTGCGCCTTCAAAATATGTCCCTATGGATATACATATATTGCATGCTAAACATACATATTCGATATCAGGCTACATCTCATTTAAATTTTTAGCTTGGAGAAAGACGTGCTTTCGCGTTTTTAGAAGTTTCCTAAAGTGAGATATTTGAATGACAAAATTTCCATTCAGCTTGTTTCGCATCTGTACGATTTTTACTGTTGCTTAAAAGCTCTGCAACATGAAACCCGTCCGTTGAATACATTTCAAAACTGTATATGAAGTCTTTTCAGTAATGTTGAGGGATGTATAATTTTACTTATATCAGATGTTTATAGCGTGCCATACGGAAACTGCGTAGAAAGCTGCAGTTCAGGTGCGAAATTATTCGAAAAATGGAGCAATTTTCTAGAACCTAATTATATCCTTTCCTCAAGTAAAAGATTAAAGAATGCATAATGCGCTACAAAACTGGTACATGGAAAATCAACTTTATGCATGTTCCTGTCACATATATTTTATATATAATGGATTAAATTTAAGTCGAAAAGTTTATATAATTCAAGTATGAACAAGGCGAAGGCGACAAAGCAGGCAGAATTTAATGACGTCATAAATTTCGAGACCTCTCATTCAGCTGCACACGGTCATTGCATCTACTGAATAAACACGTGATCTCGCTTGACGTGCAGAGCCTGTTTACAAACGTGCCACTGGATGAAACAATTGACATAATTTGTGAGCATGCGGGTGAAACACACCTACCACCAGAGCAACTACGGGAACTACTACAGATATGCACAAAGAATGTGCAGTTCTTGTTCAACGGGCGGCTGTATCGACAGATCGACGGTGTAGCTATGGGCAGTCCATTGGAGCCAGTCCTAGCGGCCTTTTTTGTCTAATCTAGAGCGAAAACTAGCTCGGAACTTACAACGAGCCTCATTCTATGGGCGATATGTGGATGACATTTTCGCTATAGTCAAAAACCCAGGCGACGGAGAACTGCTGCTCAAGGCTCTGAACAAAGCACATGCAAAGATCAAATTTACGATCGAGCATGAGAAGAATGACACACTGCCTTTCCTGGATACGTAGGCGAGCAGATGGCTCTATTCAGAGATCCATCTATCGAAAACCCACCTGGAAAGGACAATAAATGCACTTCCTCAGTTTCGTTCCAATTCAGAGAAAACAGAACTTGGTTTTGTGCCTGTTCAATAGAGCCACCAGAATCTGCTCCTCAGATACGATCGATGGCGAGCTTACTTTCCTAAAAAACGTTTTCCTTGCAAACGGGTATCCGGAGAAATTCATCGATAAATATCTCCATCCCAGACAAGAAACTCCTGAAGAAATATCTGTACCTAAAAAGTCCGTGACCACCGTCCTCCCCTTCAAGGGTGATAATGTGTCAAACGTGATCAAGCGACGACTTAGGTGCACTATCGAAAGTACGTATGCCGCCTCTAAATTGTTGTTCATAAGTACCACAACCGCCATCCCAGTTAGACCAGCTAAAGACATTTTGCCTATGCACGCCACATCAAACTGTATTTATGAGTTTACATGTAGTGGCGGATGCAAGTACATCGGGCGCACGCAAAGGCAATTGGCAGCTCGGTCAGCTGAACACATGCCGAAGTGGCTGCTTAAGGCGGAAAATAAGGTACCCAGGAGCTCAATCACAAAGCACCTATTGGACACGGGCCATACGGTGGACCAAATGGTTGCATTCAAGGTCCTGTTTCGGACGACGACTGGGCGTCTCTTGCGCTTTGCAGAGGCCGCTGCAATACGGAGGAGGAAACCAGAACTCTGTAAGCAGCTGGACCATGTGATAAACCTAGCACTGCCATGGTAATTATCGATTATGGGCGAAACCCTGTTCCCATGTCCGCCCTCTCATTTTGCCCCCCACCCGCCCCCCACCCCTCTCCCGGCATGACTGAATGCTCCCCGCACGTTGCACTCCAAATCACGCCGCACCAGTTCTCTCATACTTGGATGACTTCTCTCCCCCTCCCCCCCCTCCCTCACCATATGCACCCGCATACTAGACCCATGTTTCAGGTTACCTATCACGTTTTAGCTCTCTAGGTCGATCGTTGATTGAACAGTTTTGCCTTGTAATATAACTATGCAATGACCGTGTGCAGCTGAATGAGAGGTCTCGAAATTTATGACGTCATTAAATTCTGCCTGCTTTGTCGCCTTCGCCTTGTTCAAATTTATCCCGGGAAAACACGGCTTCAATAATTCACGTAGTAGATTCTACCGCTTTTTACTGGGTTTGGCAATCGAAAATAAGGTTTTCCAAAAGTCTGCATTCTGCTTTTGAGATTTGTTTGCACTTATGTAGCGTCTTTTAATCTCTAAACATTTTAAAGTTAAGATGGACGCCTCATGAGGTAGGCGGTCTCTGTACGCGCCTTAATGTTATGCAGTTTTTGCAGTTTTCGGCAAGATTGCATCTTAAATCTCCTTTTTGACAGAAGGTGGAATTTAGAGCCATTCTTTCTATCGATCATGTCTATTCTTAATTAAAGCATCCCCCTCGACCATCAAAAGTTTATCACTGTTGTGGCCCGACGTAAAATTCCTACGTCTTTTTCCTTTTGCAGGTAGGAAAGAACCTAAGATAAAAAAAAACCTCACAGGCTTGTATAAGTTTGCTTTTGTGAACTGCACCGAATTTTTTCTTGTCTCATAAGCAACTGAGAGTTCAACGCCGCAACAAATGAGTTTTACGTTTGCTATGAATCTACGGACAAATATCATTGTCTTTAATGTTACTGAAAACAAGCATGTACGGCAAAATTTATTGGGGCCATTAACTTTCGTGACGGCTTTTCAACTGCAGCTCGTCTCCGCATAACATAGGTAACGAATGAAAGCGCATAGCAGTATGAATTTGTACAGAATGGCAGTGCATAAGAGCAAGGTCAAGGTTCAAGGCAATGAATAATCAGATCAGACGTCCACATAAGCATCATATAGGAAAGAGGGAGAGGAAATGTTAACAACAAATCACAGTCAGGGCAAACTAGAGGAGTGAGATTACCAGGACAATTGGAGATTGATCACGTAATCTAACTGCTTACGCAGGTCTGGTTTCTCCCTCCGTATGTAAGCTACTTCCAAATAACGCAAGGTTCGAGTTGTATGCGCTCGGACAAGTACTCGAAAAGATGCTTTAAGGTCGACAACATGACTGCTATCTAACAGGTGTTTCGTTATAGACGAACGGGGGGTTGTGGTTTCCTGTTTGAAAAGCCAATTAGGCAAATGCTCAGCGGCCGTGGTTGCCAATTTCCTTTGCGTTCGCCCAATGTACTTGCATCCGCAAGTGCATGTGAATTCATACACACAATTTGGGGTGGCGTGCATTGGCAAGGTATCCTTTGCCCGGTTAATTGGAAGGCTTTTTTGTGGAACTGATGAAGATAAGCTCTGCTGCGTTGTACGTTCTTTCTAGAGTGCAACGCAAGCGTCGCTTGATTGTGTTTGAGACGTTGTCACCCTTAAAAGGTAGACATATTATAACGGGCTTCTTCGGAACGGACTGTTCCGTCAACTTTTGCCGTAAATGGTTACTGTACTTCTGAATGAAGCGTGCAGGATAACCGCGATTAAGTATGGCTTCTTTGATTCGGGCAGTTTCTGTATCTATGGTCTCCCCGGAGCAAATATTTCTCGCTCTTTGAAAAAGAGTATGTACTAGGTTACGTTTCCATTGTATTGGCGCAAAGCTTTTAAAAAGTAAATATTGCCCTTTCCACGTAATCTTGTGGAAGACGGAGCTTCTTATTGAACCATCATCCTCTCTAAACATGAGGACGTCCAGGAAGGGTAATTTGTTAAACTGCTCCATTTCCATCGTAAATTTGATTTTAGGATGCAGATTATTCACCAGGCAAGGTAGGTCGGAGGCATCTTCCTTGTTGTCAACAATCGTGAATATATCATCCACGTACCTCCTGTATAATGTTGTCATGTTTAATTCTGATGAAACCTTTTCTTCCACGTAATCCATAAAAACTCGGACCAACCCTTGCCCTCCCCGTCTCCTGTCTTTTTGACTCTGTTTTGACGCCAGACCCAGTTTGGGAGGGAGAAGGGGATGCAATGAATGCAGCGTAAGTCATCTTTCGTTATGAACTAATTCATGCGCAAATCATTGCCGCTGCACTCACTTTGCTGTGAAGCGCAGGGTAGACACCGCAGGCAACGACGATTGAACTGTTATACTGTTGAATAAATTCAGATCGTCTTATTATGCCAACTGATATTGCATTTGTTATCATAAGCGTGACTCCCTAAAGTTCTGCTGAAGGTAGCAAAGGGTTATTCTGTCATCCCGATTTGTCAGTTCTTTGTCAAGTTAAGTAAGACATAGTCTTTGTATCTAATACGAAATGCTTTTTTATGATTCTGGAAGGTGTCTTGAGAAGGTGATGAAGTGTCTGTGACATTCATCTGTATATATGACATTTAAGATGGAGGCAAATAAGCCACCTATGTTAATTCACGGTTCAGTATAGTAAATATTTTTCTGTCTCGGACAGAAAAAGTCCGTCGGGCGTTTATAAAACATGTTTACGGATCTACCATAAAGAAAACAATTTAAGTAGCAGGCATTTAGCATAGCCACCAGCATTTTAGCTGCTTGCAAAACCCTCTCTTGTGTAATTATTCTCAGTACTGCCAACAGAGGTGCTCGCTGGTATCTATGTTGTCAATACGGTAAACCAATGCAAAATTTTATGCTACTAGCTGCCTGTTGGCGGTTTGAGAATATTGCGCGGTTATTCCGCAGTAGCTGACGGATTTCAGCTCAAATGTTCATAACAAATTTCGGACCGTGCCTGAAAAGGTCTGTTCCGTGGGATCTGTTCCAAGTTTGCGCATTAATTTCATCGTAAATTAAACAAGGCGTAACTCCTTCTTTTATTCACTGAATGCAGTAAATTACCTCATCTCCGATTTGCACCAAACAGCGTTAGCTTTTGTCATTCATGATTATATTATAGTCCAAATGCTTTAGGTTTATACATGCTGCGCATTTTGCAGAACAATCAGTTCGCCTCTTAATACTAATTGGTGTTAAATCGTCCCAGTAATTGGGCTTTCATTTTCTTTGCAAATTAAATCATTTTTGCCTTAAAGCGCGCGTAAAAAGTGCTGGAATGAATAATGTTTATGACCTGGCAAAAGGTCAAAAATGTGTTGGAATTATCCACTGAAAAGGTGGCAACGTATATACATGTCTATACTTGAAAATTTAAGTTAAGTAGTTAAGTTTTACTTGCCATCAGCCTTATGCCTATGCCATGTTCAATACAGGGACAGCAGGTTTAGGATTATATAAAGACTAAAAGCACCCTGCATTTCGATACTTTCAGTAAACAAAATGTCACGCTGATATGGACATTGGTTAATCTTGTACTAACCATTTCAGTTGTAGTCATATACCGTCGGCAATCAATTCTCATATTTTGCATATGTATTTTAAATTTGAAACTCCGTTCTTCGTGGCTGGGTCTTAATTAAATTTCATGTCTAAAATGTGCGTTCAATGAGACCAAATAACTGAGATGTGGCTCATGAATGAGTTGAATACAACTACTAAACAGCTGGGAAGAATAGCACAATATTTTGCGATGGGTACACAACTGCTAAATTAGTCAAGTCCTTTTTAGTATATCCGCACACACCTGCTGTTGATAAACAGTTGACTTATTAGCTATTAGCAGTTCAAAACCAATTTGTGAAATTATCTAAATATTTTTTACGTAAAGCAAAAACGGTTTGGGCAGTTAGCCGCAGAGCATTAGGAGAGCAGATTTAGACCCACATGTATGTTTAAAATGGAAGCAGTTACAAAATAAAGATTTCCATGTTGCTCACACCTATGTCTGTTTTTTTCTCCAACTGAATAATATCTACAGTATTTGCCGAATGAAAACAAATTGTTTGTCTTATTGCACATGTTGTTAGTGGAACTATAAAGCAGAGTTTTGCCTTCATAAGGCAAAGCGAATGGTCTTATTCTGATGGGGATAAAAAATAAAAACTCACGGGTTCCGTCGAAGCGCGTGGCGATCGTATCAAGAAATGTGTTCTGTGGTGCTAAAAGACCCTTTCGTTGGGGCATGCTGTCTATCAATCTAGCTCCATAATTTCAGTGTCTACAGCTATTCGAAAACGACAGAAGTCCAAACGCCTTGTGTTTGCCTCAGGAGCAGTCGTCATTTCAGATGAACGACCTATCTTATGGGAAGCAGGCAAGCCAGATAAGTTGTTGAAAAATCATAACTGCCGTCCATTGGGTCGACGACACTCCCGCCAATCAGTGCTCTCTGCCAGCTGATTGGTTTATGATTACCGCATTTGTAGGCAGCGCCGGTCGACAAACGTGCGAGGCAAAGAACGCAAGATGCAGACCGACAAAATATCCTTCCTATTTCCAGACTAATAACTTACAACATGGCCTGGATGTTGCAATAGGTTTTTATTCCATCCCAATTTTACAGATTTTTCGTGAGTCAGAAGTCAGGCCTTTGTCCAAATTCGTGGCAAATTTTAATTCAACATAAAACTGCTGTAGTGTTTTTTGGTTGATGGAGTAAACATTTTTTTACATGCAACGCGCCTTGTAAAAATTCTAATCTTAGACGAAATGTATTGCCACATCACATTATCGAAAAAACTGACTGTTCAGGCAAATGTTGATAGCTCCATACGCTTCGTGTAATTTGCAAATTAGACTACTTGCATATGCTTTCTTAAGATCGGCCAAAGGTGCAAGCGATCCGACTTTAAGAAAATTGCCTAGGCACTTTTTAAAATTAACTTTTTGTTTGTGTCCTGCAGATTATGCATGGCGTCGGTAAACGGACTGCTTCCGATAAGCAATTCTGCCTTTAAAGTCACGCAATTTTTGTTCTAAAACACACCGTCACAGCAGGAGGAATGATGTCTATTTACCACATCAGCAGTTTTAAGTGTGAATACTGCAAAGTTTTAAGTTTTAAGTGTGTGTTTTAATTGTGTGCAGTTTTAAGTGTGAATACAGTCGTCAAATTGCCAACTAGGTATTGGTCAGGTTAAAAAATTCCCATATGTTATCCGGGCAATTCACTGATACTTCTCAGCTTCAGCTACCTTCATAATGTTTACTAGTTATTTCTTCTCTTGACTGACGTGTTTTCGAACCATGCACGTCCACATTTTCTTGCCTTTCATAAGCGAAATATAACAGATGATTGCACGGCAAAAACACGGGCAGTACCTCTCTACTGTGGTGCTCCAGTTTGCATCTTATTAAAAAGAACAAATAAGACTTCACTTTTTAACAAACAACTTAACAAAAACTGGGTAATTATCTTTAGGAGGCGCGTAACGACAGGGCTGACTACTGTTTTTTTATTGGACCCTGTGATGTGGAATATAATCATAAGAGGAAATTAGAGGTTTTCTGTAAAATACAGCTTTCTACTTAAGTTAGCTCATGAGCAAAAGCTGTTTAGTCAGACCTGAGTAGGAAATTAAAACTTATAAGTGGACCTGTCATAATACTCTTTTTACTGTCAAAAAGAAGTGGACATAACATGGCCAATTAAGTCCTTCCGTTACGCTACACCTAGGCTTGTTTTCAGAAACAAATGCATACCTTTGAATCTTAAAGTCATAAACAAGCACAATGTCAAACACCACAACAACAAAATGGAAAGGTGGCAGGCAATTAACTTGTGATGTTTGTGCAACTTATTTTAATCGGTCTTTCAGACCTCTTTAGGTATCGAAAGTCCCCCTATCCGATATGGATGAAATTTTTTTGTTTCTCATGCATGAATTTCGTACACAACGTTTTGCAAAAAAATGCTTGGAATCCTTACTTCACATAGTCGGGAACTGATTGCGCAAGGGTGTATCTATTAACACAAATTACTGCTCGCACCTCTGAAATGAGTAATAGATAAAATTGTCATAGAGGAGTTTGAAGAAACGACTGTCGTTAAGAATGAAAATGTATTTTAAGGCCGTTGTGTCGACAGCACATTTATCATTGTCACCAAGTTCATGATGTAAGGCATTATCAACCTGCCCAATGCCAGCGTTCCGGAAGAATAAGTTCAGGAGTCAGATTAATTTGTTCTTCAGGGAAGAGACAAACTGACACGTCAGGCATCACGAAATATTTGTTCGAGACGTCATTTATAGGTCTGTTACAATGAAATGCAGTTAGGAGAGTGGTATGTTATGCTTAACATAATTGATTTTATGGAGTTTGTTGAGCTTACTGCACCGAGAACTACTTGCTGAAAGCAAACATAATCCAGACTGGGTAAATAATATGACGTGCCTAAACCACCACTAAAAATTTGGAATGGGGATTTGACACCAGTCAGTATGCAAGATAGCTAACGAGGCTTCTGCTTAGAACAGGTCCCAAATTAAATATTCGAGGCCTTTAAGAAAACCAAATTGAAAAGTGGATCAAAATCTATTACAGCACCTTCCCTGGAATCAAGGTAGTTAATTAAAATACTTATTAGACGCTCGTAGATTATATTCCCTGAAAGTTTTAAGGCCAATGTCTGATCAGTTAAAACTCCTAGGATCGTCCTCTATTTTGATTCCCCCTTAAAATTACATGTGCTACGGGATCGAAAGTTTAAAAAACCCGCAGTTAGTCCTAAAGCTCAATCACCCTGCATTTCAGGCGTCCCATTGTCTCGGTAGGTTTATTTTTTGTTGCTTTAATACAGAAAAACGTATTCGAATGACGAATGCTGACTTACCTTCATACTATTGAGCAGGCTACATCTATAGTATGTTAGTTACTTTTACGTACTCGCTAGTATAAGTGAGGTGCTGGGATACTTTTAAAAAAGCAAAAAGTTAGTCATTCCAAATGCGGTGACAGCATCAACGAGGAAACAATTGGTTGTTCACTAAGTTTCCCTATTTACGACTTAACACTGTTTTTAAAAGCACAATCACACTTTTTGGGAAGAGTGAATATTGCCCATTTCTTATTCAGTTGACAGTTACTGTGCAAGGAAAAGGAGTATCACGGTTGTTTAATTCCATTAAATAGATTCATTGTAATGGTCGCATAAAACCCCGTTTAACGTACATATCGCATGTCCTAAAAACTGCTTGCGAGAAAAGGTACATAAAATATAGACAGCACAATATTCTTCTGGCGCCATAGAAAAATTTATCTTAGGATACTCATGACACATATGAATTTGCTTTAGAATTGTTTTATAGTTTGCTGGGGACTCGAGTAAGATGTGATAAACAACAGTCTCATGTTACCTAGCATATTATTTTATTTGACTGATAGAAACGAAATTCAACTCCGATCTATTTTTTTCGAGCAGAAGCTAGTAAAATACGGGCAATATTTTCCACACTAAGTTAATTCTATTCAGGAAACACAGAGATATTTGTGGGACAAATTCGTTTTGTCTGACGTTAATAGAAGGTAGGCTGTTTTTTGTTAGTAATGGCAACCTGTGTCCTGCTAGAGAGAGTTTGGACTTCAAAAATTCTTTATTGCAAATCTAAGCGAAAAATCAACCAGTGATTACATTTCAGCGAGTGTAGTCTACAGTTCATAATTTCGACAGTCGCCACGCGAATAATTCCCGCAGAAAATAAAATAACCGTGTGTTTAAAAGCATGTAAACCATAAATTGAGCAGAGGTGCCTTTCACATATAAAGAAAATAAGATACTTGTAGCAAACTCCTATGATTTTCCTTAAAATCTTTATGCGCAAAAGCCGGCAGACAAATTTTCGACACGCATCATAGAGATAAATTTTTAATGTGTTAATCGCTTTGGTACGCGTATCATATTGTTGGCGTGATGATGACTCAGCAACTTTGCCCGCTGTCACCGGGATTGTTGCTCGCCCGCGCCCCTCCCCCTCCCCCACGTCACTGATTCCCCTGTTTAGAGCATGTCTGAGCACTGAATATGGTACCGGGAGGCCATTGCGCTTGTTTGTGGATTGCCGGCCTGAGAACCATGATCCACATTGCTTGCGCCTCACGCGGTTGTCAGCCCTTACAAAGATTAGGAACTCTCTAAATTTGGAAATATGGCTAGGTTCCGTGGAATGAGCCGCGACCTGAGAACTAGCGTCTTTCCTCCTCACCGCTGCTACGTGCTCGGCCATCAGCGTACGGATTAATCTCCAAGTTTACTCGACGCAGATGCTTTGTTTGCAACTGTATTACATCCGGTAAACGTCTCCAGACGTTTCCTGTCGTGACAGCGGGCCTTTCGTCCGTATAACCTGGTGCCTTCTCCACGCGGAAATTATATATCTCCCAAGGCGGCGTTGGAGGTCCTTCGAATTCCTGAACTTGATTCGGTTCGATGACGTCGAAGGTATCATCAAAATACCGAGTCCGAAATTTCGGTCTTTGATGTCGCTAAACCAGCGACTCCAGCCGTTGTGAGACCAGCTTGGCATGAGTCCTGAAATCGGCGAGACCATTGCAGTGCCATTCGCCTGTTCATTGATTGTTTCGTCGAACGTAAAGTACGTATTGAGACAGAACTTCGGGAGTTGGAGGATTTGAAAGTTTCCGCGGCGATTCTCCGTTTTATTAAATTTTTCTCGTAGGATTACTTCGATGGTTTCGACTGCCAGGTACTGCGGATGAAGAAAAAACATTAAACGATACCATGACGCAGCTTGGCAGGAGACCTTCCCCTTTAAGTTTCTTCAAGCACTGTGTTGACTAGCTGATCGTGGTGTCCAAATAATATGTCAGAAAACTCAGACGTCGAAACTGCCACTTGGCTAATCCGTAGGTTGAAGTGCCTTTAGTATCACGCTTGGACGGAAAGCAGTGTCATCTCTGTGCACTTTGGGGAGACCGTAGATTCGGGCCAGGGCAGTTTCTTGCGCTCCCAGCACGCGTCGTATGATCGGTGATAATGCAACTGATTTCGTCATTGCTAACGGCGTCACGTTAATCTCGCGTGTCAGTGTCAACCTCTCACTCCACTTGGAGTGGAGGTTGCACCCAGGACGGAAATAACCATCAGGCCCCAATTCTTGAGGACGAAAGACCCGTTGTCACGACAGGGAACGTCTGGAGACGTTTACCGGATGTAATACAGTTGCAAACAAAGCATCTGCGTCGAGTAAACTTGGAGATTAATCCGTACGCTGATGGCCGAGCACGTAGCAGCGGTGAGGAGGAAAGACGCTAGTTCTCAGGTCGCGGCTCATTCCACGGAACCTAGCCATATTTCCAAATTTAGAGAGTTCCTAATCTTTGTAAGGGCTGACAACCGCGTGAGGCGCAAGCAATGTGGATCATGGTTCTCAGGCCGGCAATCCACAAACAAGCGCAATGGCCTCCCGGTACCATATTCAGTGCTCAGACATGCTCTAAACAGGGGAATCAGTGACGTGGGGGAGGGGGAGGGGCGCGGGCGAGCAACAATCCCGGTGACAGCGGGCAAAGTTGCTGAGTCATCATCACGCCAACATCCAACACGTATGATGGAATTGCGGCAATTTAAGATTCGGGCGTGGACTGACGAACCATCATCGACCTAATTAAGACCTCTTGCGGTGATCACGAGAGGTGTTTATTATGGTACGCGTGGCCCCACAGCAGGTACATACTATAAATGCTATAGTCATTGGGCCTCCACTATCTTAATCTGCGGCTATCTCTGATGATGTAGTCGAGGGAGAATCGGATACGTCGGGTCAATATACTTCTCGTTCCAGCAGTCAAATATGTTTCGTATTCTTCATCTAAGCACACATTTATACATTTGTTTTGCGTGTGAAACGCTGTACCCGCTTCTGGCGACTCCGGCTCCCAGTACTATTTTTAAATAAATTGATGAAAGGGAAATATTATGTCTGCATTCGGGCTAATGAACTCTGACGGGCTATAAGACCGCTGGACTTTAAAAGAGTGTGGTCATTCAGATTCCTGTTCTATGCCGTGAAATATCTAAGAAAAATGTCTTTCTTGTTGATCGCTTTTTACGCATGAAATCATGTAAACCATGATGACGCCGATTCTGGATAATCATAAAGCTCATGAGAAATGGTTTTGTTCTAGAAAAACTCATTAAATTGTTCTTTTATAAAGATATTCCGATTACGATTAGTAAATGGTCTACTGGGCTTTTTCAAAGCCAAACTCTGTTTTTAAATCCTCTGCGTAAGTCGGCATGTTGTGTGTCTATTGCTTTTTTACTATAAGTGCTATGAAATGCAAACGAAATATCAAATAGATCAATGGCATGAACAAGGTACTCACAATAAATGCAAGCACCTTGGAAACTCCTCTACGAATTGAGCATCTTTCTGTTTTGCGAACCAAAGGATTATTGGCGTTTCATTGTTTGCTTCTCGCGCCATTAAAATTGGAAATTTGTGGTTGCAAACTTAGTATCCCATGTGAGCATTTAGGCACTGCATTTTTTTGCATTGTTTCAATTTACAAAATAAATATTGGAACTAATAACGAGGTTTTTTGAAAAACGTCTGACTATCAATACAATACTCAATTCAATCTGCTCGGAAGTTTTGGCATTTAACTAACCCCTTGTACTTCCAACTTTACGAAGGGTTTGAGCAAGCAATTTCTTAGTGTGTGAGTAGACAGAAATGCAGAAACGAAGACTGGAGCCATCCCTATAACATTTGTTGCGTTTTGTGTTAGACTTTTGACGCCTGAGTTAATTTATTAACTTAGTTTTTGTCTACAGTTGTAAGAGCTTATTTTCGCTGAAAATTTTGAATTTATAATTTCAAACTAAAGCAAATTCTATTCTCGTCTCTAAAGCATACACAGACAATTACGAGTCGTACACATAAAGGCATTCGGGAACTATGTCTTAATTGTACATGTCTTTTTTTGACACAGCAATGGCCCACAAGTTTCTGCAAATTTACATGCAGTAGTATACTACAAAACTTACACCATTAAAGTGATCAGGAATTTTGCCATCGGAACCAGATGTATGTCAAAAATATTATCTTCGACGAAAGGTAATGCATATTTTTAGAGCTGATTAATATAACAAACTATATTACTGTGCCATTTGCCTCTTGCAGTGTCTAGAGAAGTCTCTGTACATTAAACAAAAATCCTTGTCTTGCATGAATCTGGCATAGACGGAGCCAGCTCGTGTCTCACATTTAATTTAAAGTGTGGCGGACAATGAAAGGCATGCCACTGCTGAAAATTTGTAGTTTCTTACCTACACGGAATGTATAAACATGCTTAGTGAGCGAACAGAGAATGATAGAGTGGAGTTAGTCACCTGTCTCACTTTTCAACCGACGTGAAGTGCGAAAACTGAATAATCTAAATGATTGTCACAACATCCTTTGCAATATTAGTGCCTCGTGACAATAAAATTACATGGTGTACACTGAACTTTTATTAGATGAAAAACGTCGGTCCTCATGGAGAGCTCACTTCAACTTTCATAACCATTAAATTACGCCAAAGTAGCGTTTCTGACAAGGAAAAGGGAGACATCCTTTGCTTATTACCCATCGTCAGCCAGTCCCACCCGTTTCCGAGGTATGGAACACCCGGGGCTCGCTCCTGCGAACTTTTAGCTGGAAGTCCAACGCCACTAACCACTGAGCTACGGGCTCGTTGTCCTGTCGGTGGCGGTCGGGAACACACTCATCCTGTTATGCCTTGGGGCAGTTTCTTGAGCCCAACCAGCAAACGCGCAGCGGCGCGTAATATATGAGGGACAGCATATCGGGACCAGTGAGTTCCCCAACACGATCAGTGATCGCTCTCGGCCATCAAGCACGTCAGTTAATATACAAAAAAGACACTGAATACCAATGCCGTTATTCCTTATCACACGAGAGAAGGGGGAACGGAGCCCTCTTCTTCTGTAAAGTGGGAAACATTCAGCATAAAATTGGTGTAATGAATAAAGGTCAGAAGTAAGTTCAAACCGTCGCATCCGACGATGTCCACCGTGTGATGTACAGTGCGTAGCCAACCTCATGAAGTGTTGGCCAAAATTCTGGAATGCGTTTTCGATTAGGAAGGATTTCGTAAGTGAGGTTGTTATACTGATTATCATGCAACATAACCCTATAACATTCCGGACTCGCCAGGATGTCTGCTTTTAAACGCACTTCTTTTTGACCATGCTCGGTAAAAAAATGACTACTTAAGTAGCATGCATTTTTCCTATTGACTTTCGATGGTCTTATAAATTCAAATATATTTTACAGAAAACATGCACAAAATATGCTTTTTTGCTCATTTGTCTTCATATATTATGCCCGACGACAGTGTATATTTAGGTTTTAAAAAAGTATTGAATTACGAGATTTTTAAGGCCGCGCGATGTCTATGCATGCAAGGTCGAACACGTTCGTTTGCTAATGCTCCTCATAAAATGTACCAGACAGTCCGGCTCCATTGTAATATTTCATAAACTCTATGTGGTACTTTCTTAAAAACATATGGGAATATATGATTTTCCTTAGGCGCAAAGCATGCTAAACACTGACGCAATGGCAGATCAGGTTGAAAATTAATTGGTATATGGAAACTTCTTAAAAACCTTAACATACACTTTCTTCAGGCATAACATATGACGAAAGTGTGATTTCCTACAAAATGAGCAAAAGAAAGTTTATTTTTATGCGCGTTTTCTATAAAATATATTTGAATTGACAAGGCCATCGAAAGTCAATGGGAAAAATGCATGCTACTTAAGTAGTCATTTTTCGCCGAGCATGGTCTCTATAGGAGGTCGCAAAGAAGTGCCTTCAAAAGCAAACATCCTGGCAAGTCCGAAATGTTATAAGGTTTTGTTACATGATAATTAGTATAACAACCCCACTTATGAAATCCTTTCTAATCGGAAACGCATTCCAGAATTTTGGCTAACATTTCGTGAGATCGGTCACGCACTTTACAACAAGTTAAAGCAGGCAGGCTACTTTTGCGTGATTTATCTTACAGTGAGAGTAGACTGGCGCAGGATCTAACGCACCTTCATCTCCTTCCTGCCTGGAGCGGGGGGTCGAGATACAGTCAAGAAGGCCGGAGGTGAGGGAGGGCGCAAGTGAATGGCGCTGCCGAACCCGCACCTTGGCGCTTGGTCCGCAACAAACACTTGATCAGGATTCTGACCACCAACGACAACGACAGGAAGGACGTGGATGACCGGGCAGACTTTCACGCCACCTGTATAAGCAACGAGCTCAGCGTCAAATTTATCGCCAGAAAACCAGATAACGGAGAACCGTCATAGTTTGCTCTTCATGATATAGCAGACGCTCAAGAACCTAGTCGCAATTAACCGTGCATTACAAACTATTCGCCTCCTGTCTTTACTAGGCGTGCGGCTGCGGGAAATGGTTACTACATATCACGAAACCTTTTGTAATAAATAACAAAATATAGGGCCGCTGGTTTCACAATTAGGTAGCATAACACAAACATAAATATAAATCTCATATTAAACATTACATAGAATGCATCTTCACTAAAACTTGCAACGGGGAACCAATCATCACGCTAATAATCCTTTTTTGATCCAATGGCTGTTATTAAGCTCCGTCATCACTCCCGCGCTTTGTTTTCATATGTCAATAGATTAATGAAGCAAAAGTTGTATGTATTTGTGTATGTATTTGAAGAGTTCGAGGCAGAGTCCTTGATAACACAATTTGTTTAGAATGCTTTCACAGATGCGCGCTTAAAATAAAGTTGCAGACATTTACAATGTGATTAGATCACACTTTAGTCACTGACTCAGCATCAATTCCTCTTGCCATTGTCTGAAAAAGCACCTGAAAGCGAATCTAACAGCAGAAAGAGAACAGCAAGACCGAAAGTCTTAAAAATTGCTGAACCAGTAATTTCTGAGGCAAAGAACTTCCGAATCAACAGTCTGTACTTAAAGTGTGCAACATGGCGCGTGTCAGACAACTACGTTTCGCTTGTTAACTAATGGCCGCATTATATATCCTCAAAAATATACGTAGACAAGGAGGCTTCAAAGGCCTATAAGGTAAGCTGGTGTCGGTATTTCCTCTTCTATTTTGTGAAGACTAAAATCGACTAACAAATGTAGTACTCATTCTTTTCCAAATTCACCACTTAATGATTAATTATGATTGATTTCGTCATGCAGCCTCCTTCGTAATTAAAGGGCGCTCATTACACCGCCCCGGCGTTGGGTATCGGTAAAACGGTGAGAACATTGTACTGTGGACAGCTGATTCCTGTCTAAGCCCTGCACGTCAGGATTTGGATTGCATACCCGCTACCTGTGTTGTCCAAGAAGACAGAAATGTCCGTTTTAATGTCTCTTTGTTTGTCGTCAAAAGTCTGTAAGTATTCTCTTTCCACTGTTCTTCTATACACTTCGATTTACGCGCACAGCAATAGGAGAGCTAAATTAAATCATCTTTCTTCTGGCGTAACACAACTATATACATATGCGTGTCTTTAACTACGAGTACTTCCGTATTATAAACTATTTTCAAATGTGAGCACTTCCCGCACGCAATCATAACACAGCTTTGCTGCTGTTACGGCCTCGTTTATCCTTTATAACCACCACTATTGACGGATAGACTCGACTGATTCACAATTCACTGCAAAAGCAGGAAGATACGGTAAATGGAACAAAAAAATCGCGCATATACTACTGTTTTTCGGTGAACACTCATAACCAAGGGAACTATCAAATATATTAAAGGGATTCGCACTTACGATAAACATTTTACATAAAACTTATCTTATGGGTTGTTTGCTATTCAAAATTTCCATCGCATGAACAAGGAATGCCTCCATATATTTACACCGCCACGAATGACTCCGAGAAAGCACGACGGTAGTAGCATTAATAGACATCCTTCGATCTGCACATCTAAACAGATTTTGAAGGTCATACCCTATGCCAGGTACGTAACCAAATACTGTCCATTACGAATGTCGATAAAATGCAACAACAGTGCTAAGGCTTCTTCGGTCACCACGTACAAGTCGTTTATTATGACATCTCATTTAGGAAGGTCTGGAATATTTAGGTGTCTATATTCTAAGCTGAATGCCATACGCTATCTAAGAACTAACTTAGAACCCGTCTTTTTATGCGCTTTTATCAAATTTCGCAAGTGCAGTCACTGTTACACATTTAGCAACTAAAACTAGAGAAAATGTATCCGCAGCAATATTTTTTATTGCAAAAACTCATTAAATGAGCTTTTTTAGATAGGAAAACCTATTGTATGAACCCAGTAATAAATGCATATGTTGCACTAGATGGGATTATGCAAAGTCGACATAGTTTGAATAAATACGTAAAATCATCTTAAAAATTATTTCTGCCGTACGTATGATAAGTTCTCACACACAATTTGGAGAAAAGATCAGCCGATTAAGCCGAAATATCGGACGACAGAAATTACACTTAAAATAAGAAGAGAGAGATCTCATTGCCGTAGTAAGAGTTTCAATTGCCTGGCGTCCTAGATTTATATCCGAGCTCATAATCGTAGACCGCATCGGATAATGTAAAGTGGCATAAGAGTTGCAGTCCCTAGAGGATTCATTCGCTATGCATTCACACGCTCATGTAAAATGATGGTTCCTGCATTCGGTGCAGATGGTTTAACTTGATTCCACGATCCCCTAATTATCCGCATATGAGTTGCAAGCCTCCTTAACTACACCACAGTTGTTGGCTACTTGCGTGCTAATCACTCGGTTATTTCTTTCATCGATAATGTCGCTGAAAGCACTGCTCGCGCTCGCCCTGGCGTTCCTCGTGTGACTATTAACTCGGTCAGGGCGGAGGCGGTCGTCGCGCTTTTTGATAGGCTGCTGGCAGGAGAACCAGGATTCAAGCATCTCGCAATTCACGCGGTTGCTATTATTCTTAAGGATTTTGCACTTGTCGAACTTCAAGACTATGGCCGCAATTCAGATCCGTTAGTTTTAATAGTTTAACACGCAAAGAACTAGAAATTAAAGTCTGACGCTGGAATTGTGGTACCAAATGACGAGACGCCCAGCTACTAAGTGAGGTTGCAATTTGCCTGTGTACAGACTATAGACTTTGTCATAACTTAAAAACAGTGTTGTCTATTCCCCCCCGAACTTGCATTAATTTTGCATTTAGGAGACTCGCTAGGGAATCTGGTATTGCAGAATGAAATTTAGCGGATAGACGCCGGTAGTACCGCCGGTTCCTAGCGGTCTCTATGTCCACTTCCTAGGCGTTGCATATATGTATAGTATATTCCCGATCGAAAACCGACAGGCCAAGGGGCTCTTGGCTCAGTGCATAGAGACGTGGACTTCTAACAAACAGGTCGCGAGCTCGAACCTCGGGGTTTCCACACTTCGGGATTGGGTATGACTGGCTGTCGACGGCTAATAAGCCAGAATTGGCCATTCCAGTATCCCTTGTTTTTGTCGGTAATGTCATTCTGCATATATATACTGGCAGCATCTTACCACAAGTAACTGTATATCCGGACCATCCCATAAAAAGTTGTGTTATCTTGGACGTACGTTGCCTGCCACGGGTGCCCAAAACTAAATAGTGTATGCATGAAAGGGCCGTTCTTAAGTGAATGTGATTGTGTAACCAATTATACGATCCCTCTTGGCCAATAAGCTCCTAAACCATTTTTTCTTCATAATCACGTCCATCTGGCGTTGCATAGGGCGGCGCTTAGATCGATTAAGATTCCGTCTAAGAATATGCCAGAGCTAACCCCATGGTCATGCGCAAAACCTCCATCCTAAGTAGATCACTTCATTTGGTGTTTATGAATTTAGTATAAACTGATCTACTCCAAGCTAGCGGTTAATTTCTGAAGAAATTAAAAAAGTACTCTAGCTTAAACAAATTTCCAACACTGATATCTTGTTCACTGTTAAGAAGGTGTTGCGAAGGCTAGGCATACTTAGAGTGTACGCCTCAAGAGGTGCTCGGAAACGGTTTCATAGGTGCCAGCGCCACTTTTCTTCCTTATGCTGATCCTATCTGCTCCCAGTTAGGGTTCCATTCACATTGTTACATCAGCGCCTTCAACGTCCTTGCCTCGTACGAGCTGCCACAAAATGCTGATAACTCAGCAAGAAGTGAGGTGATTTCGTTTTCACTACATGCAAGCTGCTTTGTGCCTACTTCAGTGAGCTATTTTGGCATTGCGTTTTTTACAAGACTTTGTCAGTTCTAAATGACCCATTTTGATAAAAGCTCAACTAACTACACCATGCTTTATTTTACGGCCTAATGTGCACACGCTTTTTCGTTGATTGGCGACGTGTGCAGTTGTTTGATGCACATACATTTCTTACAGTCCAGCGAATTATGATTGGATATGAAGAAAGGCGTTCGATGGACGGCTTGCTTGATAGAAAATAGATTGCATTTATCACTTGTTCTTTGATTCATTTGAACTGCCTTATTTATCAGGAGTCTAGGTTATAGAGTGAACAGTAGTAGATGGTGGAAAATTGGACGCAAAATTGACATTCGGTTAACACACCTAAGGACTCCTTACTTGTTTCTTAAAACAAGCAGTGCTAGATCTGTTTGATTTACAGGGCTTTTCCCAATTAACTTACAAATAAGAAAAAATAATCTATAAAAATGCAAAAGGTAAATTTTAGCATTCCGAGGATCTCCTTTAGTATTCATGAAAAGGGGTATTCTCCGCCTTCTTTAAGAATCGAAACTGTACGAAATTACCTTCATGTGAATGTATTGCTGTATTTACCTGTGTTATTTTGAGCATCGCGAACGACGACACACTATCATTCCCCTCTTACCCGACATTGAATCGGACGCAGTGGCTGGCAGTTAAACGGCCCCGTTTTGGCGTGTCACATACGCTTGGTCGTCGCGCGACGTAGACCCAATAACAAAGAGGCGGCTCTAATTCCATCATAGTGGGGTACTAAAAAGGTTATACTGAGAAGGATTTATGGCAGGACTTTTCATTCATGTATAAAATACATGGCGATAAAAGCAATACTTGTTTTTGTCCTTCACTTTTGGTTGAAAAAAAAGGCATTTAAATAAAAATGTCAGTAAATTGATTATAGATTTTAAATTAAGTTGCGTTGTTCTTTCCTTTAGACCCCTTAAATAATTTATCTTTGTTTTTTGAAATTTACTCAATGCATCCATTCCTGCAGACTCATGTTTGGGACGTCTTTGATTCACCTGAATATGAGTCAGTGTTTGTATCGATTATGCTGAGTTAAGGACAAAATATGCATTGTCGTCCATTACTAATTTTACTAAACACTACATAAGGATTGATAAAGTATGAAATAAGAAGTCTTCCAACGTATACTTGCTGAAATATAAAGATTACGTGGTTATTTTCTGACTATTACATAACGTTTTGCCTTTTTCTGCTTTGTCACCTTTACGCAACTATATATTCTAAATATCTTCATTGCCGACGAGGCACTCTTGAGCATTATAACTTTTTTATAAACGAGGTCACCATCCTGGACTAATTAACAACATTTTCATTAGGAATTCAAATTACAGCAATGGTGACAAAAGCCTTGCGATGTCAACATGATAAGTGGAGAAGTAGGTATCTTTGTATGCAATAGTCTTTGTGCAATATCCTAATGATTTACAAAAACTGAAGGTTGGTAATTAAAATTAGGAATATAGATTTTCTGACATTTTTCACAATTGCCTCCTAAATCATACAATTCAATCAGCCGAAATATAAGGAAATATACCGTTTTTATTTGTTGGCTTACCGCGAGCTTTTTTATTTTTATTTCGCGACAGGTCTTTTATGGATGTGCAATTTACGGCATATTATTTTATGACAATGAGTGGCCTACACACCTGATGCAACTCCTGAATTTTCTCAGCCCACTTTTCTTAGAGTGTTTTCCACAAATATATTAAGGAAGGTCCTGAGTCTGACATTAAAATAACCACAGGGTAAATCGCGCTTTTCATAAGTCAACAAGCATTATTCTTGTACTATTTTTGATATCGATATTTCGCACCTTTGTGAAATATTATGTGGCGGTATTTAAAGCCAGCTATGTAAAATAGTCATGTCTGTTTTGCGTGCTATGTATTTTAATTGCTATTTAGAAAGCCTATTAACACTTAATTTTAGACGTTTTTGTCAAGTCGAGAGACTTTCCACGTGATCTTTTATAAAATTTACATGCCTTCAATTCAGATATGTGTTGGATCATCAAAAAGAATACCGTTTGACCGTTGAATGACCCACATTTATTCTGGAGCAAATTTACTGCAACTTTCGGGGTCCATTTTACAAAGCCCCTTCCTAATAAGATAAAAGGTGTCTCCCAACAACCCAGTAGCAGAAAGCAACACCAGGGATTCTGCGGCGTATGTTAGAAGGCTAGCAAACAAGTCATCAGTAGACTACAAACTGTGTTTTAAGGCTTATACGTTTTGGGGTATACATCTTATCTTGCGGTTATTAATCATCATTTCGAGACATTTGTCCAACCACTGCCAGAAAAATTAGTTAATGTTCAGATATTTTTTACCTCAAACATTGATTGTGGCACCGATAATTATGGCTGATTTTATGCCATTCGATGTGTTTTGAAGGCCACAGAGACCTAAACGGATCTATCGACATCGACCGTGAATGAACAATGCAAATCTAGTGTAATTGCAATGTCTCACGTGATGTTCGCACGCTTTGCAAGCTATGGATTGGCTCCAGACGTCCGGCCTTGAAATCGCAGCAGGCGACTGGTGGGCAACCTTGCCAGTTTCTGCGGTTTATGTGAATGGCTCAATTCCCTATCAAGTCTTTGCTGCTTTTATGACATACACCATTATCATTTCGACCGGAAGTCTACTCCATGGCCTCTGCTGCCTTTTAGAAACTGGATACTGTAATAAACTGACTTTTATTATCTTCCTCAGTGCATAGCAAACTCCATTAGTCTAGTCAACGGTAAAACGCCCAACTCATCATTTTAGTCTTTGTTACTTATTTTGGCTCACTCCCAAATCCCAGAGAGGTTGCGTGCATTACATTTAAAGGCTTTTACTCGCGGGAGGTAGATGTAACTGTTCAAGTGTTCCGTCCCATCCGCCAAACGCAGTCTAATGTTATCTGCGATGAACTTGGCATTCAGTACAAAGTTGCCTACATGTGCTAAAGTGCTTAACGTTCAGCTGAACTACAATAAAGGAAAGACTTGAGGAAAGATTATTACCGCAATCTAAAACTTAATTTTACGCAGCCTCGGACGATCCGGTTTTTAATTATCATCTGGTGACGCTAAATAAACAGATCCTAGCTCACATAAACTGTATTTACATGTCATTATATTAGCAGAAAATGTTGATTTTTGGGTAAAAACCAACTCTTTCAATAGCAAAACGATGTGTCCCTTAAGAAAACCGGTAAATATATTTGCTTCTTTTTGTCAGCGCTCTAATTCAGGTTTAAAATTTTCCCAAATACAACGTTCGCCAACTTGAAGCTACTTACTTCATTCAGCACAAATTAGGTGGAGCAAAATTCAAATAACACCACTATATTCCAAAAGACGGTTTTAAATTAAAAATGAGGGGGATTTCATTTTATGCCCTAAACCGAAGTATTAACGTCGACGGACAATCTACCGTTTGACCAAATGCGTGCGTTTCAGGCAGATGTTAATATTCTAGACTTAGTTGCATAATGGCTCGTCGTATAGTAGATACTTTGAGTTTTACGATTATGAAATTTTAAATTTGTGAAGATTTTTAACTTAAAACCTATTTCAAGAAGGGAACGTGCGTCAAGTCGGTCGTATGCAAAGCATTGTAATATTTGCGTAACCATTCTGTAAGTCAAATAAACTTATGGGATGTTTACTTCCTACGTCACCACGCATTTAAACATGTCTGTTTACCTTTTAAAAACATTTCTGGGTATTTTCGGAGCAATTTATGAATGACTAATTTGAATGTCTATCTAACAGGAAGATTTGACATTGTAATGCCCTATGATTATAGGGGAATCACCGATTGAAAAAAATCCTATATATGCTGTATTGGACAGCAGCCTGCACGATTTGAATCCTGCTGTCTCATTATTGATTTACCAATAGCGTGCCACTGTTAACGGACCTTACGGGAGGTGTTGGCCAGCCGATCCCGTCCAGGTATGGTTTTCCCGTCTGGATACGATTCATGCATTCATAGTCTACGACAAAAAATCCTTGTTAGGTGTCTTAGAGTAACCCCGACTATTTGGGATTTTCTGGCCTTCACCAATTGACAGAGATCCATGGTTATTCTATAACAGGCTGAAAATGCAAAATATCCCCTAGGTGGTTGTACTTTCCTTGTCGTAATCGATGCTCTTTTAACGTTGCTGATTGCCTATTCCGTGCTATCAGCCGCGAAGTCTCCGGCATGTGAATCCAGACCAAATGTTAAATGCATATTGGATGCGAAAACGTATTCTCTGTAGCACCAATCTTCGAGTTCACGCCCACAAAGAACGTTTTATTGCCTGACCAATGAAAAATCATCTTTTTTTGTCTTTTGGCTGGAGATAATGCATACTCTAACATTGCGCAGAAGTTTAATTGTTTTGCCAGTTTCCAACTATATTATTTGTTTAGATTTCACAGTTTGCCGATTTCCCTCTTAGAGTCTCCACAAAATTTCCAATTCCAAAAAACTTCTACGACTTCTCCTATTGGCAAATTTTAGGGAATTCCTTCGAGGTTGCCCAAATACAAACTTCGCATAAATGCATAACTAGTTTCTAATTGCAGTCAGCATCGAGCAGCCCTCTCTGTCCCCATGAGTAAATATGGGTCATACTGTCGAACATTATCGGAAAGTTATCTTACCTAATTAAAAAAATCCAATGCGTAACGGAGAATAACCACACTAGTGAATACTTAGGCTTGCAATGGAAGACACGCAGGGAAAGCTGAGGGAGCTGAGGACATGCTGAACACATAACACTTGAGTCATTCGGTTGCGGAGAATCTGTGGCACATGCGTACAAACGTTAAGAAATTTCAATGAACATTCAGTTAGGTACTCAGCTTTAAGTGTCTTCGTAAGGAAGTACTTGTATCGGCCATACGCAGCCGTTTGTTCTAGCATGAAATGTTATTAACGTTGTCAAAATGGTGTCTGAACGGCTACCAGTTGTTAGCGATTACTCAAATGCCACGGAAACCACATCCCAATTAGCGTATTATTGCAGAATCTTTCGAAAAGTCTTAAGGATGTAGGGGAAGAAAGATCTTGAAAAGACTTGAATCCAGGAATTATCTAAGAAGGACACGAGATAGGCAGCATGATACTGATCTGTCGCTGACACTACAAACTTTACGCGAAATCGTCTTTCGACGTGAATTTCAAGACTTCTATTACTTCCATTACTTGATTTGTGCATATATAGCAGAATGTTTATCTTACTTGTAGTAAGAGTGAAGTAAAACATAGAATTCATTGATTTCTCCATTAAGGCAGTATATGAGTAAAGTAAAAACAATTTCGACAGATTGCGCGGCCTTAAGTTGCATATCAACTTTTCGAGTTTTTTTCCATGGACAAACTACAGGAACTTCGGCAGGTCTCGGAATTTGAGCTATCAGTATCTCGGATATATGCATTTTGTTTAATCACTGTGCTGCCAGCCTTGTCATTCGTTCTGATTCACCGTGCCTGCGAATAAGGGAAGGGGACGGATTTTGACAGCAGCCGGCGGCCAAGTGGTCTGCAGACGGGAAGCCTGGTAAAATAAACAGCAGTATCGTTTGCGTGTAAAACGTTTGATCGCTAAGGGTAGATTTCGTAACCTAATGGAAATGGGACTGCCTGTGTTCGGGGCTCATTCAACTCAACATAGTCGATCAGCCTTAATGGCCGGAGGGGGGGGGGAGTGATGTCATTCCAGTGAACAGGCGCATCCCTTAAAATATTTCGCAAGCATCTTGTTGTCATTTTCTCACCTCAAATTAGATCGCGTTACTATTCGAGGGTTACCGCTATGCTTTCACCCATAAACTACTTAAATTATTTGGACGCTCCTTCACGCTTCAGATGTACAAAATGGCTTCGTCAAAGGCCATGCTTAGACAATCTGAACGTCTACAAACATCGACAAACTGATTATTAAACCAAAAATGAATCTGGCAAGCGCTTTTTAACTTGCTTGATCCCGACCGTCAAGGCCGTAAATCCAGGTGCAACGAATAGTCCACTGTAGACTTAAGTTTAATGAAGATTTAACGAGTAACTTGCTTATGTTAAAAAACATCGATTTGTCGAAGCTGAGGTTAAACTATTTCTGATTTAGCAAAACGCTATTAAACAGTAGTATAATGAAAAACTAATCAGGCAAAAGTCTTGGAAACGGCAAAGTACGCGGTGGACCTTTGAACTAGATTGACAGTTTCGAGATGCAAAATGCTCAACTAACGTGCACCTGCGAATGTGAAGAGCTATTGAAGCTCTTGAAATGCTAACTGGGGTACAGAAGTTGACATGTTTGCAAATTGCTGAAGGGAAATTCCTGGTGCTGTCCTTGCCCTAAATGGCCATATTATTAAGAAGTCTGTTATCCAAAGAATGACACTGTCCATTATTTTGTTAGCGACCGCCTGGCTTGACGGCTAGCAATAGATCCTTAGGACGCCTAAGGAATAAGAAAATAGAGACAGAAATGACATTACTTGCCAACTATCCACCATCAGTCAAAAGCCATGCACAAGTGCAGCCCAGGTTCGAGCTGGCCCAATGGGTAATGTAGATATTAGGTTCAGTATTTATTCAAAGCAATTAGACGCTTCCACCGAATAAGATCTGGAATTTGTATATTCACGTAAGAGTGTGTTCACTGGCATATCCTGAGGGAGGCGAATGTTCTAGCTCGGGGAAAAAGGAAGAAGAGGGCTGATCGAGCACCGTTACCACTTGCTTATTTGTCTGAGCTTCCGCACTCGTTCGAGAGTTCATCTTCGGATATAAGAGCAGCAACAGAACAATCGACGGCTATGGGAGGAATTCGCCAATCCAAGATCGACGACACGGACCTGGAGGCAGCTGCGCTAGCACTCGATACATCGCTTGACTTGAGTTGTCAAGACTAGACTTGTTTCCAGCACTGTAAAGTTAACCTTGTGACCCATTTCAAAGTTGTTAGCAGCCATTTGCAATAACACGTCACCTCGTCACATAGCTAGCTTATGTTCGTGCATACGCCATCCGAGCGTGCGTTCATTCCTACCTGTTTAAGTGCAACGCCTGTTTAGGCTCAGGATAGGACACACTACTCCTGACTGCTCTCTCGGATTTACTTGTTCTTTGATTTCCATGGCCATGCTGTGTATGTTATCCCTCGACCTGTTTGGGCAATTCCAACAACTAATCGCACCGCAATGTGCTGCATCCCTTATGTACGCCGAGGCATGCTATATCACCGATGGTGTTTCCAGTGGTTTCTCCGGGGACAAAAACCTGGCATCGCCCTACAAATGTTTTTGCATAAGCGTTCCGCGTAAGGTGGTCGAGGAGATTCTTGCCCCATGCGTTTTGACTCCGGGAAGGGGATAACAATACCTCTGGATATGTCTGAAGGGGGGGTTTCTCAAAGCGTCTTTTGTGAGCCACCGGAGAGCTGTTCTGAAAACTGAGAAGCTGTACAACACTTGTTGTCTTTCTATAAGCCGTTGCCCCAATTTCGCCTCTGAACGTTCGTCTGACTAGCACATCAAGGAAGGACAAGTGCTGCTTCTTTTCCTCTTCCCTCGTGAATTGTACACATATCAAGGGAGATTTATCTGGTCAGATATCGGAACCTCTGCTGCGTGTTCTTCCTGACGATAAAAAAACCTGTCGTCAACATGAAGTCGAAAAAAGGCCGGTTACTGCTGGATAACGGCAATTTTTCGGTCTGATAGGGCAAGTTTGGCCACTAAATAGATTATTGTAAGTCCACTGGAGTTTCTTTGATCTGTTTATAGGTTTTTTCCCGCAAACGTGAAGTATGTTATTTGGCAAGATTTCAAAAGTCCAGAATATTTTAAATTTTGACTAAGCTCTGACTTTCGCCCTATGCCTACTCGAGTTTCCTGTGCAAGACGTTTAGGGCCGAATTCGGTGGGATGGATCTAAATGACGACGTCACATCGAAGGAGACCATGGTTTCGTCCGATATAATCCTCTGACCTGGAAAGTCTACAAGAAACTTGTAGCTTGATTAGACTGGAGAAGTTAGATTGCCATGTATGGACTTCAATTCCGACTACATTCATTTGCGGAACGTCGGTGCCATGAAATTGACCCACGAAAAACAAACACGGAGTTTGCGCCAAATCCAGTCTACTTTACAGGAACGGCGAAAATTTTGACACAGGATGTTTAACCTAAATGGTAGATGTGGCGTATGTCGTACCATATGGATTTCATTTATTAGCAAACTACTGCAAAAATTATTTTTCTTTCATGGAACCAAAGTTCACGCAATCAACAAAAATTTGCCTTTATCATTAAACATAGGCACACCTTTTTAGTCGGAAAATTCGATGTCCCACATTCCGTCGTTGACTGCACCTGTGCGTCGCCATGCTTTTCCAGATGAAAGAACGCTAACGCGAATGTGGAGAAGCTATATCATGGAGACTTCACCCAATCGGAAGTAAAGTCCTCTGTCTGTGTAAAGCACGTAAAGAAAGATGCAAATAACTGAGTTCTTTTCGAAGCAATGGATGGGATTACGGCTTCAGCAACTATGATTAGAAAATCTATTTTACTATAGACCGTAGGAAGCAGTAACAATCTAGAATGTGGTCTTTGGTTTTCGCGCGTCGGGAGTTTCTGGACATTACTGAAACTCCTAATATGAACTGCAATATTTTCTAACATGCTGCCGGCAATTCCATTGCCATGCGCAGCGTTTTACATGATATGGTAACCAAATGGGTGTCGCGTGGACCTTTTGCGAAATATTTTAACATGCAGTCGGCCGTTCTGTGGCTCGTTTATAAGAAAATGAAATGGCCTTGGCTTATGCAAAGATAAGGGAAATGTTCAGGAATTAAACGAGACGAATGTGTTTTTTTCGTTTAGTGCAGACCATTCAACAGAACGCGTATAGCAAATCCGTGCTTCGGGAACAGTTCCGATTTTCTTCCTCGGTATGTTCTGGGAAGTGATGTGGGCGTAGCCATTTACTTGCAAAATGCCACAAAAATACAATTTTACAGAGTAATGTTAATATGTAGTTACTACTATACTAAGAGAATATTTAGTGTGGGCGTCCAATGTGAAAGTCTGTTTTTGTTGGCGACGAAATTTTCATGTTCAGGTCAGCTTAAATATAAGACAAAAACCGTGATCTGATGAGGAGTAATCCTACATCGCCAAAATTAAAAATCGCTTCATTATGAGAGGCAGTTGGGGAAAATGATGACAGCAAACCGTTTACTAACATCTGAAGGACGTCGTCCGGCCCAGAATTTCCATTTAAAATGTCTAAAAGGCTAGAGGATGTGAAATAAAGGCTAGTCGCCTCAGATGGGCAGACAACAGTCGTTTAACAGGTATAATGCCATACATGGACTTCCAAGTACACCAATGGAACGATAATTAATGAAAGGACATTGGTAGAGTTGGAGTGTAAATAAGGATTACGGTGACGATTTGGATGTTTTTGACATTTTCAAACCCAGCTATGTCTAAATCAACGATATTGACGACATTGGTGATAATGGTGTAGCAATATATGTGGGTGTGATTCCCGTGGTGATAAAGATGATGCCGTGTGTAAGCCGTAGAAGGGCAACATTATTCCTGGAAAAAATCACTTCATGGACGAGTTTCGATCAGCCTGTCCTACAAAATGTGTTTCGTCCATATTTCACGGTATTATTGTGTTAACAATGATTCTGTAAGAAGAAACACGCTTCGCGCGCGGGGTCAAATTCCACGAAAATACACCAGCAAGTACTCCAATACATTTACCCGCGCGAAATGCGAGATATTCACGAAATTCATTCTCACACCTCCCCCCAAAGGTAAATGCGAAAATTTTAATGCCACTACAAAAATGACCGCCCATAGTTTTATGTCACTTTTTGCGAGAAAGTTGTTTAAGGGTTAGGCAAATCACCTCAAAATGTCCAGTTTCGAATTGATCCCAGTTCCTACGCTGTTTTCATCAGAACCTTCGAGTCCGACTCAAGTGATACTTTTCTTCCTCCTTTGCAGAATAGTCGATCCTAATCTTGAAGGAAAAGAACTTCCAAGTTTGTGGAAGAGATCACGCATCCTGTCGCTCAGAAGGAACGACCGCTTTAGAGCCCTGAACGATTTTCGGCCAACACTGCTCCTTTACCAGCTTGGAAGTTCCTAAGGTTCTTGGTTGAAGATAAAGATATATGTCATTTGACGGAAATCCACCCATTCAGTGCAACCCAACATGTGTTCCCAAAAGCTCTATCTTGCTGCACTTGCAGGTTGTCTTTCTTTGAGCATTTTTACAATTTCAGGACGAGGTTTCCGTCCTTGTCACAGCTTAAGTCAACTTTATTAAAGCATTTGTTCACGCTGTGCATTCACTTCTACCCCTTAGGGTTTATTTTTTCCAGATAGAGGCATAGTTTTTAAACTATATCCCTTCGCTCGATTTTTGCAGACAGAATGTTAAGATTTTAAACGTTATCTCAAACCGCACGGTAAGAAGTGGAATAACCCAGGCTTGCGTATATGTCCGTCTTTTTTATACGTTTTCTTCAACGATGTAACTGATGTATTTTCGCATAGTAAATTTTTCATGCACGCTGAAGGCTTCACGTTTGCCGATCAGTATTGGTCGGCAAATTGAGAGTTCGTGCTTGAACGCCTAAATACAACCTACAGGCTGCCCACTAGTTCTGAAAGCCGCTTTCTTCTCGAGCTTGGTATATATTTTTAACTATGGAGTCGACGACGCCCACCAACTTCTAGTGAGGCTTTATGGTCATAGCACAAATGGGTCAGGTGTTATGCGAGATCTGAATTTATGACAACCCAGGACATCAGTACTTCGAAGCCCTCTACAGTTAATGCCCTCAACGGGCATCAAATAATTTAATTTATTCCCCAAAATCAGCATATAGTCAAAAGAACACCGGCAGTTCTCCCAAACTTTGGACCCGGAGTGCAATAATTTCCCATTTTGCAATGATAGCATTCGCAGCCCTAAGCCTCTCTGGTTTTTACTGTCTCGAATAGAACGATGATGACACTGCTCTCTGACGCATGGTCTGTTGATCAATTGATTAGCGGCAAACTACTGCTCCACCTTCCCCTCTGGACCAGTTAACAAAGTGTGTACCATAAAAATAGATGGTGCACAAAATGAACCTCGAAACTCGCGGCTAACGATTCTTAATCAAATTTTTAATCTTCCTTGACGCTGCAGAGTTCTCTTCCTAAACATCCACGATCTAAAACCACATTTTTATTGGAAATGCGTTAACAAATACTATATTTACGTGTCAGGAGTTTTTTACTGCTTGCCCACTCCATATATGCCCTATAAGCTGACTTTCATGCGGCAAGACAGGCATAAGAAGTCTGGCTGTCCACCGATTACTCTGTCAACCGCCGCATTAACTTGCCTCCCCGTGTTTGGTTTTATGACCTCTCTTGACGGGGACAGACATGACGCATAACAATGGGGGCCGCCAATTTTCTCCGTATTCAACAAGGGCGGGGGCAACACAAGCCATAGTGAAATACGGGACGGATGCAGCTACCCAGGTGGCATTGACGGGCTAGTCGCTGAACAAAGTGAGCCATAAATGAGAGCTGTGTGCATGACTTTCTAGTCTCAGAAGATGGGTAGACGAAATAACTACTTGAAACGTCAGACCTCCAATAAACCTCTCCCAGTGAATAAATCTTCCTCCTTTGACATGTCACCTGGGAATCGCATTTTCGTAACTATTGATATTATCAGTTCGTCTTGACAAAACCCATATTATTTCGCAGTTACTCGCGTCCTCGAAATTTATTGGGGGATTTTTGACTTTGGTATTAGTAACATCAATTAATTGTTTTAGCGGTACACGTCTGACTTAATAAGTGAGCTCCCATAAATTGTCTAGCTGATCCTTTGGCTCATGGGTATTCTTAGCAACTGCTCTCCATCTTATGAAATTGCGCGCTGATTCTCCGTCACTGAAATATCACTCCACATCTAATAACCAGTATAATCAGGAAGGAATTGTCCCTAGAACTCGTCGGTTCGCGCATTGTTGCGACTTCGTGTACCTAGCAATTTGGAAAGTCTACGGAAGTTGATTTAAATAAAGGGCAAGAATATAAAGTTAGGGCACGTCGAAGACTGATTTGCCGTAGAATTCATCGGATCATTTACCATCTGATATATGTAATTCTAATGAGCGCTTTTCATCAGTTTGATGGCAAATGTGTTTACACTATCGTTTGCAGGCTAGTTTGTCCGGTTTATTTATTGGGTATTGTAGGGCACAATCGTTATGGCGTCCTGACTGCTTGAGGGTAACATTTTAGAACAGCGTCTTGATTCCACGAGGTGTTCTTTGGTCGTGAAAGTGGTGATGAATGAATTTGATCCTGTTAGTTCGCTGCTTTTAGCTAGGCAGCAAATACGCCTTATAACACTTGCTCCGATACAAAGTTGGAATAAATACAAAAGTCCTACGCTGTGCAATAAATGTGTTGTTAAGTTTGAGGCGACCAACCAGTACCCTACTAAGCAAGGAGAAGTTGCTTTTCAAATCATGCAACTGTTGTTGTTCCGTAGTAGAAAAGACCCCGTACCTCACACAGTCTTTAAAGCTCTCCCGAACAACATTTTTAAGAATGTCGCAAGATTAATGTTTGACGCTCTGGTTATGAAGGATAGTTTAGAATTCGTTGAGATGTATAGATACACCGTAGTGAAAAGGCTGTCGGTTCAACCCAGACTGAAAGATTCTGCGTATTTAAGTGACAGACTGCATTATCTCAACGAGGAATATCTGAATCTAACATCCGACAGACGAATCCATGATACTGCCGATGGAATCGAAGAGGCGAGTTCTACAAAGCAATTTAGAAGAAAAAGATGCGATTGCTGAGACAGAAAGTATTTTGGTCGGACGTTTCGGATTCTCACTAGAACCCTTCATCAAACACAGTCGCAGATAAAGGAGACGGAGACACAATGAGTACAGAATTCATAGGACACATTTGTCACGGGAGCACATGCCTACTATAATTAGCAGTGCTCACCCCTTCGCTTCCATTAGTGCCCACATTCATCGGTAGTGGTCGCATTTAGTGCGATGACTGTTTGTCAGGCCTCATTCGAGAAGTTAATTTTCAAAACGTAATAACAGTTGTGGATTCTTGGCATGCTAATTACTCGCATAGTAGGCCCACAATCATTGATATTTTCTGTGGTTCATGCCGTTCACCATGGATAATTTTGGCCCATGTAAGGTCTCAGCAGTAAATGTGGGGGCGCGAAGACATTGCGATTGTCGAAGGATTGAAAGCAAGAGACTCATGACTCAAGCAAGTTACGGTTCAGGTAACTATCCCTTGCGAAAAATTTGACCTAGTCAAAGTATAAAGCATGATCGGTCGAGGTAGGGGGATGCGCAGTTAAAAGTTTATGCCTCTATCTGGAAAAAATGAACCCTAAGGAGTAGAAGTGAATGCACAGCCTGAACAAATACTTTAATAAAGTTGGCTTAAGCTGTGAAAAGGACGGAAACCTCGTCCTGAAATTGTAAAAATGCTCAAAGAAAGACAATCTACAAGTGCAGCAAGATAGAGCTTTTGGGAATACATGTTGGGTTGCACTGAATGGGTGGATTTCCGTAAATGACATATATCTTTATCTTTAACCAAGAACCTTGAGAACTTCCAAGCTGGTTAAGGAGCAGTGTTGGCCGAAAATCGTTCAGGACTCTAAAGCGGTCGTTCCTTCTGAGCGACAGGATGTGTGCTCTCTTCCACAAACTTGGAAGTTCTTTTCCTTCAAGATTAGGATCGACTATTCTGCAAAGGAGGAAGAAAAGTATCACTTGAGTCGGACTCGAAGGTTCTGATGAAAACAGCGTAGGAACTGGGATCAGTTCGAAACTGGACATTTTGAAGTGGTTTGCTTAACCCTTAAATAACTTTCTCGGAAAAGTGACATAAAACTATGGGCGGTCATTTTTGTAGTGGTATTAAAATTTTCGCATTTACCTTTGGGGGGAGGTGTGTGAATGAATTTCGTGAAGATCTCTCATTTCGTGCGGGTAAATATATTGGAGTACTTGCTGGTGTATTTTCGTGGAAATTGACCCTGCGCGCGAAGCGTGTTTCTTCTTACAGAATCATTGTTAACACAATAATACCGTGAAATATGGACGAAACACATTTTGTAGGACAGGCTGATCGAAATTCGACCAAGAATCGATTATTTCTAGGCACACATGATACTGACTTCGGCGTCGATTATGGAAGCACACCCACGCCTTTTAAGTTTGCCTGGCGATAACAGTGACAGACACAAGTGGCACCTGAGATGTCAACCGTTGCCCCCTACGTCGTCCATCGTGTGCCCCACGGAGTAGGCGCGACATGGATGATTTGCGCATGAATTATTTTGTAGTGAGGCAGACTTTGACGACATATACACCACTTCTATTCTTGCTCACCTGTCAGGCTCGGATGACAAGGCAGTGTCAGGTCGGCCGATGGCGTGCGCGGAGGCAGTGGAGAGTAAGGCTAAATCGCCTGTTTCCGCTTGTCACACGTGACATTGTTTTCACGCCATGTACTAGATTTTTGCAAAATGTTGGAAGTCTCTGATCTGACTTGTGTGAGAGTGCCAGTGGGACCACCTTAGGAGGAAATCGTTGAGCATGACTTTCAGCCGTTCAGCGCGTCACTCCACATACACGCCCATTACTGACCGCGCGAATCCAGACATACAACCAGTTAGCAGCCTTCTGAGTCGCGACTTTTACTGATAGATTCGAGTGCGCCAGGTTTATTATAGTGGGGAATGTGTTGGTTTGCTCTAATGATGAATTCCCCAGAGTCGACCTCGATCTCGCTTCCATTTTACATTCATTAATTGTTCATTCGATTTTTTCAAACAGGGGGTACTGGGATTGGGCGTATTGACTGCTGGAGACTGTCTACCTGTTCCTTAAATGAGCTAATCACCTTATTTACAAGGATACACCAAAGAACGTGTATGTAAAATGTGCGTGTCCTGGCATCTGACGTTGTGCCGGCCATAACGACGGTGGAAAATCAGATCACATACCTGCTGTATGGAAGTGGAAAGCTTTTATTACGGGGTGTGGCACGTGCTTTGTAGGGTTTCTATAAAAATCCTAATGTGCGCGTCGGCAGGTAGGGCAGGGTGTGATCTTGGTGTCTGGGGTGCAGTTTTGTCGAAGATTTGTACGGAAGCGCATATGGTCAGTAGGTCCATGCGATGACCAAACGTCTTTGGACAGTTTAGGCTGATACGACGAATGAATACTCAGGCTCCTGGCCAGTCTCAGTGGGATGAATTAACAAATGACCGACCAGGCCGATGCGTGACGCAAGTGCCGGGGAGATAAGAACAGGGTGGGATTGCGGCCACCGAGCTTTTGATGAAGACGCTGCTATAAGTGGTGTCAACGCTGGTCATAGTGCATGCAGGGGAGCTTGGGGAATGCATGTATGTCGAGGAAGGAAGCACACAATGCAATGGTGACAGGTCCCTCATACGGGTGTTGGCCGCTCCATCTGGCCATTATCCGGCACCCAGCACTCATATGTGGCTCCCTGAAATCAGGGCCGACCAGCGACTGCACGACGCTGCCCGCCCCGACGGGTGGGTTAAACCACTTAAAGGTATCCGGTGTGTGACCCTATAGCCGATAGTCTTGTTCCCTACCCACTCATTCCCCCCAATTCCACTTAGAAATAGCCTACAGAAATGGCGGCATACAAGCCCGTAGGCAACCCGGGTTCGCGTGGGCCTCCGACCTGGCAAGATCATGACCCATATTTCGGTTCGACAGCCGTGTAGGATGTTTAAGGCAGCCCTTATTAGGGACAACTCTGCTTACTCCATCAAGGAGATAAGATGCGGAAAATATGCCCTAGACAAATGCTGGGAAATTACAATGTCTACGAGCTTAGCATGGCGTCTGCACGCAAAAGAAGGGGTCGAAGAACAAAACGAAATCAAACCCCTCTCCATTCCCCCTGCTCCATCCCACAGGCTGACAGAATGATCCTATTCACTCTGGCAGCCAGGGATGACCGTTCCCTTTTTAGACAGTCCGCAAAACGGCGGGCCGGAATGGAGAACAAGGCAAGTCGATCGAGGACTGTCGTGCTACAAGATGGACATTTTTGATCTCGGTGAGACCCTGTTCCACGGACGGGGTCGGTTAAAGGATGTTGGTGCTGCCGCCCAAAGGCGGAACGTCGTGAGTCTTGCGTCGACTTCACCATCTGGACGACCTACCTTCTGCCGCATGGCATCAACCCAATTTGCCTGCGATGTTAGCTTTTGCATTCCTTTCCTAATGACCAGCTTCGACGGGGGAAAAACATGTCCTACCACGACCTGCACCCACCCCTAATGACTGTGTCGAAAATAGACAAACTGGCTGTAATTGTGACTTCAATACCCGCGTCCGAGCAGACCATTTTGTCTGGGAGGGAGTGCTGGGTCTCCATGGTATCGGATACTGCGACATAGACCCTAATCCGCAGATCCGGGGAGAACATCACCTACCCCTGACCGATGACTTTTGACGAAGAAGGTGGCAACCTGGATGCATCTTCCCTCTCGGGGCTGGCAGCTGCCTCACTACGTTCTCGTCCGAAGGCGAGACGGCCATCATGTGCTGGTGACAAAGGCGAGTTTCGGCGCCGGCGGCGGCTGAAAGGACTATCGCCTCGTCACTTTCTCAAACTTGGTCTCGAATATAACCCCGCAGGGGATCACGAGGCAAATTAGACACTCCTAGTCACCGCTGAGATCTCAGCTATCACGGCCACCGTCTGGGAGAAATTCAAGTTGCAGAGGACAAAGTCACTGTGGAGACGCAATAACGCCAATTGCGGAGCGCTACCCATACAACCGCCATGGATGTATTGGGTCACGCGCGCCGACAATATCAGCCATGTTTCGACGACAGCTACGAAGACATCCTAAAGTTGCAATCCCAGACGATTAGACCTACATCGAACTCGGGATTGACGTAAACAAAATAACCATCGTTTGCTCTTGGCACCTGTTGCACCAACGCCTGTGGGTACGCAGAATTCTCGAATGTTGAATATTTAAGACCATGCGGGTCATACCCTGATGTCCGGCATGGAGCTCCCGCAAAACTTACTGCTGATATCTGGCTGAAATCACCACTTTACCATCGCACATTATGCAGTCTTCCGTGATATACAACTGTTCCTTTCTGTTCCTGAAAGGCTTTATCGATGGGTGTACTTTGTCGTCGCTGAGCCAACCGTTCCGAGTAGACTCTTTCACCTGGCGCAAAAGTGGGTCTGCTGCAGTGGTGGCCCTGATGTGCTCGGCTGTGAGCGGCAACTGTCGGATGACACCTCTAAACTTGTCATCATCTTGCATTAGCGTACTTGCGACAACCATGTCCCCTTGATTTTCGTTGCCTGTACTCAGTCGTGATAAAGCGTCCGGAACTCCAAACTTCTGAGTGGACACATATTGGATCTGAAAGGCATAGTTTTGAAGAATAGTACTCCAGCGTTGTATTCTCCTAGCTATGTTCTGGGGAACACCACGGTTAGCACCCCAAAGGAACTTTAGTGGTTGATGATCAGTGTGCAGTGTGAAGGGTCTGCCATAAATGAACAGATGAAATCTCTGTACGGCGAAGATAATGGCCAGTGCCTCCTTTTCAATCTGGCTATAATTCCGTTCTGCCTTCGTCAGTGACCTGGCGGCATGCATGATGGGCTGGACTCTCCCATCTGCGTCCTTCTGAAGGAGCACTCCGCCTAAGCCGTAATCAGAGGCGTCTGCCTGGACAATGGTTTCTTTGTCAGCCTCGAAGCGCGATAGCATAGTTGAGTCGCATATCTTTGTCTTTATGGCATCAAATGCGTTTTGACATTCTGGTGACCAAATAAACTCCACGTCCTTGCACAGAAGTCGTCTGAGTGGAGGTTTTAAACTGTGCAACCCAGTGATGAAGGGACTCTTGTAGCTGACCAACCCCATAAACGATCGCAGCTCCTTCGTGTTCTTCGGCACTTTCATGTTCAGGAATGCCTTCACCCTCTCTGGGTCAGGTGCACGCCCATTATCGTTGACAATGAATCCGAGGTAGTGGATCTCCTTCCGCAAAAATTCACTTTTCTCCATATTGATCTTAAGGCCGTAGTCGAGCAGATTGTCCACAACCTGGTCCAGCCTTTGAGTCAGCTCTTCCTCTGAGCTACCAACAACCAAAATATCGTCCAGATATGCAATAGTCCCGGGAACATTCGTAAGCATTGCGCGCATGATCTGCTGGAACAAACTGGGTGCCGTTTTCACGCCGTAGTTTAGACGAGTATATCTGAAGAGACCCTTATGCGTATTTATGGTCAAAAGTTTCTGTGATTTCTCGCCCACCTCAATTTGCAAGTAAGCTTCGGATAGATAGATCCTTGCAAAGACTTTCCCTCCATTGAGAGTAGCAAAAATCTGCTCTAAGGTTGGCAGCGGGTAATTATAATCTTCTAGTGCGTCATTCAGGACCGTTGAATAATCCACTCATAATCGTATTTGTCCGTTGGGTTTCTTCACTGCCACGACTGGAGCAGCCCAAGCTGAATAATTGGTAGGATAGATTATGCCCTTTGTCTGTAGTCTTTCTAGTTCAGCTTCTACGGACGACTGCACCGCAAACGGGACTCGTCGGCTCTGCTTGAAGACTGGCTTTTTCTCCGGCTTCACTTTCAAACTTATCTTCGTCTTCGTGTACCTGCCGACCGCGTTCTCCATGCGTTCCATACACTAATTCTTCAGGACCTCCTCAGTAGTGTTGTGCACCGCGCTGCAAATTTCGTCAAAGAGACAGTTCCACAATGCCAGTTCGGAGATCGTCTTATTTCCGTGAAGATTGTTACGGGTCTTCGACACATAGACATCTGCGAGGCACGCCATCTTTCGAAAACTGACAGTCGCCTGGAAAGCACCTTCAAATTCCATACGCGTCTGGTTCGACGCCCACGCTATGATCTCTGATGGTCTCAGTTCTGGAGAACCGATGTCCTCCCATGTTCGCATGCTGATTATGGTTAGATCAGAAGCTGTGTCTACTTGTAATGTGGTCGGCTTTTCGTTAATATTCACTGTCAGGTATTTCCGGTGTTCACAGTTGAGTACATGCGAATCGTCTTCTAAAACGACATGGCAATTCTTTCTTGGGCTAGTGTGCGCTGCTCTGCATTGTGAAGCTTTATGGCCAACACGGGAACATTTTTAGCACTTCCTAATACGATAGGGACATTCACTCACGTAGTGCCAGCCGCCGAACAATCAACAAGCCGTCTTTGGCTTCCGTGGAGAAACTCTATTCGGTTGTGATTGTCTCGATTTTGTGTCAAAAACGTAAGCTGGCTGACTATTTGTGCTTCCAATAAGCCGGGTATCTTGCTTGATATTTGTGATTCGGACACATTCCTCCGCCAGGTCCTGTACTGTCATATCGCCTTTCTGGTCTAGCTGGGCGAGTAACCGCGTGCACACATCTGCATCTTCTCGCGACGTCAACGACTTAATGAAAAATAATGCTTTAATCTGTGGGCTGGTGGCCTGTTCTAGCTCGGCTTGCTGAAAAGTATACCTAACTCGACCGGCCAAGTCAAAATAGTCTTCTTCAGGCTTACGTTCTAACTTGAAACATTCATAACGTCGATTGAATAACGACTTTGTAAAACAGAGCAATGCTTCCAAATGCTTGACCGTGTCCTTAAACGAGACATCTGGTGGTTTCTGAGGCAGAATGAACATTACGTACCGCTCGTGTTCCCGCTGGGCCAGTTTTAGCAGAATGATTTCCACTTTCGTCTTGTCGTCCAGTTCTGCTCCCTCCTTTTCGAACAGTCCTTCGTACTTTCGAAACCAGGCTTCGAAATTCACTCCTCCCTCTGGATCGTAAACGAACTCGGTGATCCGTTGTTCGATCTGTTTCCTCTTGTTCTCTCTGGATGCCGGTCCCCAATTCCGCTGCATTTCCGTGAGTAGTGCCATGAAGCTGGCCTGCAGGGCCTCCAGTATGTGTTTCATTTGTTCTTCTGATATCATTTTGCTGCACCTGCGCCGCCAGTTGTTATGACCCGGAAGGATGGTAGGACAGGAAGAGAGCCGGTTCGGTGGACAAGCACTTTATTGGAACTTGCGGACAGGAGGGGTTTACAACTCGTAAGAAAGGTGTGCTATTTATATTGGCTCCCGTGCGTTCTGGAACATTCCGTCCAATGACGTGCCAGCCGTTGAGGGCGTTCCAGAATGTTTCTGCCCCGAGATTGCTGGTCGCTGATTGGCCACCGCGTGTGCGATAGCCCCCCGGCGGAAACGTCTGGAATGTTCGGCCATCCAGTGATTGGACCGCACACGTGAGCAAAGCCACCGCGCGTGCTCGGCGCTGCAGTGCGCACCGGTCGGTCGAGGACGGTCTACGGCCACCCAGCCGAACAAACATTTCCGGTTCTCAACTCCGGCGGAACATCACTCCTTACGAATAACTAGCAAATTGTGAACTGCGGACCGAGAACTTCGGAATGGCTTTCAACCGCCCATCCGTACTCTCCGAAGACACAATCAACAGACTCCTCCCGGGTGACAATTCGCAACGGCCTGAACTTCCCGCTTTCTCTCGCAGAAACAATCAGAGCTATGTAACAAGTTTTCGGTGTGAAAACAGCGGTATACAACGCGATCCCCGTCGTCGTCTATAAGCATGTGGATTCTGAATTATGAACAAACTTACAGCCATATTCCAAGAATGTGGCGGCAGGGACTACTTCCTCAGGACCTCGCGGAGACGGCAATCGTCCATCACTACAAGCGGAAAAGGAAACAGGTGAGCCTGTGATAAGCACAGAAAAATCTGTCTGCTCAGTATTTCCGGGAACATCTTTGCAACCGTTTTTCTCAATCATCTTAGCGACCATCTGGATCACGGACATCTCCCAGAAAGCCAGCGTGGCCTCCGATGACGTTACGGAACCACCAACATGGTCCTCGTCGACCGGCAACGATAAACGTCAGGAAATGCATACGAATCTTTACACTATCTTCAAGGACCTGGAGAAGACTTTTCAACACAGAAACTTGTGATAAACTCTCGAAAATCATAAGAAATGTGTATGTCCTGAACAATACGCGCGCATGATGCCTCAGCTCTACGATAGACTGATGACACGCACCACGGAAAGCGGGACAATCTCAGAAGCATTAATGTTGACGGATGAAGTGAATCAGGGCCGAGCACCCGCTTTCACCTTCTTCAGTCGCATGTTCTGTGTCATGCCGATGGACGCCTATCGTGAGAAGCACCGTGGGATCAGAATCGTCCACAGTACCTTCGAACAATTTCTCAACATTCGACGAATGCAAGCGTCCACGCGAGCTTCAGCATCCACTGTCCATGAACCCCTCTTCATGCATGACTGTACAGTCAATGTCCCGACGGAGACAGTTGTGAAAAGTACCATGCACCTCTTCGCCTTCGACTGCTCTAACTTAAAGTTTGCAATCAACAAAAAACGGCGATCGTACACTAGTCTTTACCCAATGCTGAATACAGTTAGCGTCGTATCACGGCCAAAGGCACCCCAATCCAAACAGTGGAAAAGTTCGCACAGCACACTCTTACGCAACACCAAAATCGGTGACGAAATGACTCATCGGATGTCTGAAGTCAGCCAAGCCTTTGGTCGACTGCAAGCCTCCGTGTGGGGATGTGCAAAGTTGTCATCTTAACAGCACTGCTTTATGCAGCGGAGACCTGGACAGACTATAAGGAACAAGCTGGATAACGGAACCACTTCCACCTCAACTGTTTCCGAATAATGCTGCAGTTAAAATGGCAAGGCAGGATTCCAGATAACGAAGTAATTGAAGGAACCCGAACCATCAGCAGTCATGCCCTGTTGAGGCAAGTTAATCTGCACTAGGGTTGTCGCTTCACGAGGATGGACGACGAGTACATACCCAAGCGACTCTTCTACGACGATGCGGCTACGGATGCTTGCCGACAAGAAAGACGAAAAGACGCTACAGGGACACCTTGAAGAATGCCCTCAAGCATCTTTAAGCCATTCCAGAGTCCTGGTTTGACCTTGCCCAGGATCACTCGGTCGGGAGGAGAACGTTTAAGACAGAAGCAACAATCTACGATAGCTGCAATATCGACACGCCAAGCACACAGTGGACACCTGAAAACTCTCCTGTCTCCAGCACTACCAATTGGCCCTTAACCAGGGCGGCCGCCACTGATAGGATCACCATCACAACCGACTCTAAGACCTTCAAACCATCCTGTCCCCATTGCCACCGCACATGTGAAAATCACCCATCGGTCTGGTCTTCCTCGGTCTTCCTAACGAATACGCCAATGCTGTCCTGGAGGATGGGGAAATTTTCACCGTAAAAAGCTTTCCTAGTAGATAAACCGGACCCATGCCTTGACTCGAGAATATTTTCAAGGCCCCTAGAAGTTATTTAAGAAAACGAAACCGAGTCAGTGCTTTTATTAAAAGGAAAAATGGTCTCACGAAGAGCGCATGAAGAAGCGTCTTTTCAGCTGGACTACAAACGGTGGGAAAGACTGAAAAGATTACTGAGGACAGAAATAAGAAGTAGGACTGGCAGAGGGAGGAAGGATTAAAAAACAAATATTTTCACGTAGTTCAGACCAAGGGGATTTCCCTCTGGTCAAAACCTGCCACAATGAAGGCTGGACCTCTCCGACCAAACGGCCAAATATGCAAAACCTGGTCAACAAACTGAATGAACCAAGAAAGGTAGTATATAAAATTAAACAAAAACTTGTGGCTGTCACAGAAGCGTGACTTTCTGCAGGTATTTCAGATTCAGAAATATCACTCAGAAAATATCAACAATTCAAGGGAGATGGACCAAGCCGAGGAAGAGGAGTCATCATTTACATATTTCGTTTGCAAGCAGTCTGGTACGGCTTAGTTAAACACTCCTGTATAGGACGTGGAAGTATTAAGCATCAGCATATCTGTAAAGTACGTTCGACCATTGACACGTTCAGTGGCGCGCCGCTCGAATAGCCAAACTTCTGACCATTATCTTATACTCATGACCGAACTGTACAAAGCCTATTATAAGAAGGATTATTTTTATCGTTGGCGATTGTAACGCTCCGTGTACTGATTGGCAAACATAGACTGCGCAGGGGCTGCCAGCTAATTTTAATCACAAACTACTACAATGACTGACAGATAAACTTCAGTGCCAGAAAGTTATCTTTGAAACACGAGCCAGGGAAGGACAACGGTCAAACTGTCTCGACCTTATTTTTACCCGAGAGAAGGAAAATGGATTACACCTGCAGGATCGACCGTCATCAGAGTCAAGTGATTACATTACGGTGTACTTCGAGTACTCGCTGTTTTTCTAACCAACTATGTCCAATAGGTGAGAAATCGTTTGGAATGAGGACCATCCACTGAAATGGAGAGAAGCGTCAGAGGTTAGGCGGGAAACAGAAATGTAAAGTGGAACAAATGACCATTGGAGGACATTCAGTTGACTACTGAAAAGGATTGTTTATCTCAACTGTCCTCTCGGAAGAAAGAGAATCACCAACTACCATAAAGAATAAACTTTAACTCGCATGTCTTTTTAAAGATATCTTTTAAAAGCGATACAGATTAACCAGCTCCGAATAGCGCTTTCGCGAGTATGAGCGGCAGTCCAAAATTCGTAAAAGTGCGGCTACCGAGATGCAAAGGAAGTATAAACTGAACATTATGCAAAACTCGTTGGAACGCCCATAAATTCTATGTTTAGACACTGAGTACTAAACGCTCGTAATAATTGACCTCAGCCCTTTGGACTGCAGACCGAAAACTGGAGACCGATGACCAGGCTAAAGCAGCCCTCTCTCTAAATTTCTTTCAGTCCGTCTTCACTTGAGACTCCGATTCTTCTTTTTGCTTCTTCACTTGTTCTCCAATCAGTCTATCCTTCTCCCCAACAGAGAAATTATACTAAGTATCGACCATAGTTTCGGCCGAATAGCTCCAGTTGAAGTCTGCCAAATAGCCTGATCTGGATAAAATTCCTACACTACTGTATGTAAAGTATGTCATGCCTCAAAAGTAATTTGAGGAAGACGAACCTCTAGGGGAATGGAAGTGTACATTTACCATCCCGATTCATGATGTTCACGACTTGACTGTGAAAATTATCGTCCTGTAAGTCAAACTTTCATCGCGCCTAAAATACCATAGAGCGCTATCAAAATCATTTAATGGGATATCTGGAAAGAACAAAATAATGTGTAAAATAAAAATGGCTTTCCCAAGTCCGCTCCAGCAGCATGAGTGTTTTTCACTCGTCTGAGAAAGACCACAGATACTGGTTACCCATAGTCATATTTTATGACTTTGAGAATGATTTGATAGCGTAACACACAGGTTTGGTTTACAAAAAATTTAAAATGCACGAAGTAGAAGAAGTATTTTCAAATGGTTTCGGACCTTAGTAGCAAGCGCATATCGCCTCGATAGCGGGTAGATAGATTTTCCAATATAAGTATATCGAGTGGGTAACGTTTTTGTCCGGCGGTTGTATATCGAGTAGATATCGACTTTTTGATATACTCAAAAACCGACGGTATCAGCGCGGATTGCAAGTTCCACGACCCCTTTTCTCACGGAAATACCTGCGTTTTTTACTAATTCGACCTATATTGTTTCTGTCTGCCCTCCTCCTCCTCCTCCTCCTCCTAAATCATCTACCGTAGTCTTAGTTATAATGGCAAACGTATAACTAGCGCAAAGTACCCACTACGATCAAAAGTCGTATGAACTGGTCGATGTATATTTTAAAAAAATAGGTAAATAAATATGTACATTAGTAGTTGTTTTTCCATTGCTCTCTATTTAGGCTATACATCATTAAATTTGTCCAGCTGCTTGATGAAGATCCCGGTGTTGAATCTACATTAAAGGGTATTGTTTAATTAGTAATTGAGGAACACTTACCGCTGGTCTGGGTGCCGTTAATATTCTTTTGCATTTTTTTGAAAGACTATACAATGACCGTTTAAGTCGTTTTATAAGGAACACCTCCAGATCGATGAGATGCCTTACTGTCTCCATTCCAAATGCCAAGGACCTCTGTGGATAGAGCAGTCATCGATAATTAGTGGGAACCTACCCTTGATGACTCCAAACGTTGGCGAATCAAATAGCCCCCCTTTCATGTTCAGCCCTTTGAAGTTTAATTAGAGAATGATGTCATCCACAAACAGAGCATGAAACACTCTTTTTGTGAAGTCATCCAGAGAACGGCCGCCAAGGCAGGCCAGATAGGAGAACTAATAAACTCATTAATGAAATTTTCTCGTCTCTATCAATTGACTACGCACTTCACTGTCCGCAAGTCTCGCGTTTAGTGCCCGGAAATCCGCCCCAGTTCTTAAAGGGCTGCCTACGGCATTTATGGGAAGCCCAGTGGCAACCGTGGTATTGGTAGTCGGCCGTCGAGTAACAGCTGACTCCAAGTCCCGTTGGCCGCCCACCAGGCGGTGGATACCTTCCAAGATTAAATCCTGTATTCGCGACACCCGTGCTAAATGTTGGCACATTACTTTAACAGTGTGCTCACGGTCAGCCATACGATCACTTAATGTAGGATCACGCCGCACTTCAGGTAACGTATAAGTTGCATTAGGTCTTACCTTCGGTGATGGTGTCCTCTGCGATAGGAAGTGTGTCGAAAGAGTTATCTCTATCACCACTCGGCTCAAGAGGTTCCTAAATTCGTTTATGTTAAATTTATCGTTTCTTACTGGCGATGATAGGCCTTCGCCGCTTAAATAATCTATAGATCTAGTGATAGCTGAACGTTAAGAGCGTTGCGCGAAAGTCTTCTCTCTGGTAGTCCACTCATGCTTCTCTCTACAAACGCACAGGAAAAATAGCGTTAGAGGTTGCATTAAGTAATTGGCCGCATTATAGCTAAAAACCACTTCTTCCCTGCAATGCTCGTGAACCCCTAACTAAGGGGGCTGGGCGGTTGTAGGACTTGTGGGCACCGTTCGCGAACACGAAGGGACAGTAAGTGGTCTTTTATGACTTGTTAATTATTTCACTTAAAATTACACTTGTCTCCTGTTAAACGCATACGCACTTCGTAAACGTCTTCGGTAATGGAGCACACTGGAGATTTGTATCCATGCTCGCCTTATACACTTTTAAAAGTAATAACGGCCTAAGTTAGTCGAAGTAATCACTCATGTTTGTAAATTCACAGAAAACTATGCTCAGACAGTATGTTCTTCACACATACTATCTGTTCGCTTACACCAGTACATCTATTCGGAGTTTCCTTTGCTCCAGGGCACAGAGACATTGTTAATAATTTTATTTTGAAATGGGCAGATGTAGAAAGTGGTGTCCCATAGAGTTCTGACTTAGGTCCATTTTCGGTCTTAATTAATTTATGTAAATATCCACACCAGCGACAACATTAGAAGATGCAAAAAGGAACAAAGGTCTAGACACATGGACAACGACAAGTATACTGACGTCAGACAATGGGAGAAAGTGGTCCACATGGCAAATGGTACTTTGCCCTGGATCATATGTGCGCTTGACATATTTTCTTCCGACGTCTTCGGAAGACGCTTTGGCGTTTTTGTATGACACCACTTGGCATATCAAATGCCAGCAACGGCATCAGGAATGAGAAAAAATATTGAATTGCTCAACCAAGTGCAACGTAAGGCAACGAAGATGGTCGACGGTCTAAAGCCTTTATCGTAGCAAGACATTAAATGTTCTTGTATTATTCTCTCTGTCGTATAGGAAACTATGCTTCAGCCTATTCTATGCGCTCCGGATTGTCCAAGACCATGATTGCTTATTGATACGGGGGAGACTTCTTTGAGTTTGCCTCCACACATCAAGTACGCGGCCATCCATACAAAGTCAAAGACGAACGCACGTTGCTAGACTATAGGAACCCTGCCAGCACCAGCCGCGGCTGGCCATGCCTTGCCGCCGCGGCGAGACCTGGCTACGACTCGGCCAAACGTGGCTATTTGGCGTGGCTAAGGTGTGGCCTTCGACACCACAGCCAGGTCTGGCCACACCATCCGAAAAAAAATGCGTGGCGGCGCCCCCCATTCTCCATTCGTCCCCCACCCTTTTATGGCCTCCGTAACTTAAGTTATCCTCCTGTCAACGGATAATACGATCACGAAACTGGCAACCAACTAAGATGATTCCAGACGACACATTTAACATGCTTAAAATGTAACTAGCTGACGCAATTTTTGACAAACACCTTCTTTTACAATATGACTACTTATAGCCAGCCTTTCAAAACATAGTGTCATCCACAGTGGTTTTGCACTGACTCACATGGAACAACACCGATCCTTTTTTACTTATGTTTTATTGTGAACGAATCATATTATATATGATTGAAAGTTTATTCCAGTGGAATAAACTTTCAATCATATATAATATGACATAATTGACAAAATTGCACATAAATCGGGGAATCAGGGGCCCTGCATAGAACCCTTGAAATACAAGTACATAACATCACATTACAATTATTTTTTAAAACTTCTTATTCGTTTTGGTAGAATATAAGAAGATATCTCAGGTGAACCCTGATCGGTCTGGAATAAGTAAAATATATCTAGTTAAGTATATACTTAACTAGATTAGTCTGACCGGTTGTCTTGCCGCCCTAGTCAAAGATAACCTTAAACACAGTTAGTTATTGCTTTAGCTGTGCTAAACTGTTGATGCTCAAATTAGCGGGTGGGAGATCTCTTACGTTGGCTGCGGCAACGAATGCAAAGATCATATCCTATGCCCGTGCTATCTGGGTAGTAAGGGGTACGTCCAGGAAATGTTGCGCAAAATTTGATTGTTTAAATCAGGGGCGCGCCAAAACTTGTTCAGGGGTACCAACACTTGAGTTGCCTTCCTAAGCGATGTCCAGAGACACAAGAAATTAAGGCATAAAGGACTGACTGCCGAACTCTTAGGAAGAATCGACCAAGCCGTTGTACTCCAGTCTAATGCCAGTAGCCGTCCGCAGGCGCCACGAGGATACTCTTCAATACTTAAACTGAGTATACAAGACACGAAATTGAAAAATTTACAACGGAGCCCTTAACCAAGGGGTAAACAGGATGGCTGAAATGCGAGACTAAGTAGTCAGAAGGAATGAGGCACTTGCTGTTTTCCTACTTCCCGATGTCAATGAATAGAATGGGTCAGCGAGCGCGGGGACTATTATGCGGCGGAAAGGCAGCCGGCGTAAAATGTTTGGTCCTGAGAAAAAGACCCACAAGAGCATTTATGCAGGAGTGCCTGAACGCCGACGTCCACTGCGGCTGGTGTTCGCACAGAGGCCGGCAGGGATGTCACGCAAACAATTTGGAGAACCTCATCTTGGCCGGTCAGACTGAAACCGTCGATCGAAATGGAAGGTTGCTGTCCAGCGGCTACATTTCGAACGGTGGGATCCAAGACGCCGTTATTGAACTGATCCAGACCGAGACCACTTCGGATTTTTCTGATCTAGCGGATTGGACGATGTGGACGTCCAGAAGGACTTTCGTTAGTTGGTCACGTATTTGCATAAAACGTCGGTACGTTGCTCCAAGGTAGCCAAGTCCGCTATCAATCTTTTATCATGTCAAGCGAGCGCCCTCAACTTTTGATAAAGGCTGTTTCGCCAAAGCCCTCCGAACGTTTTTATGACCCCGATGGGATTTCTCTATACGATCTCGGCGTCTCTGGACTGCTGAGGATCTTATCGCCATCGGAAATGTTCAGAAGGCTGGCAACCAAACTTGTAACGGAACAGGACTCACTACCTTATGAAACACGATTATCTAATCTCGACCTTTTTCCCTTAAGTTATAGTTAGGTATGAGACGACCTAATACAAACGTTCGCCATCATGTGCAGTCACGAATACTACCTCGTGCATACAAACTTCTTTGAGTTAACGACCACAATAAATGCGCGAGGACATCCTTTACAAACAGCGTGTGACTGTGCCAGGCTGGATACACATAGGGGGAAACTTGACAACCGTAGAGTAAAGCGCGACAAAGCAATCCGTCTGAAGTCACTTTGACGTCTCATGCCACAGAGTTATTACTGCTACAGCAAAGCTGCGCATATTTCAGCAGCTTTCGCTCATGAGATTGTTTTCCTATCTACAGTACAGTACACTATTACTGTCATTTCCATTGGCCCTTGAAGACAGCTGACATTTTATCACTTTCTATATGGCGTAGTTGTGTTCCGACTGACTAATTTAGCACGCAATAACCGGTGTATATCAACCTTAGCCTGCAGATAACGCTCGAAATCGTCCGTCCATCTGTAAGATTTTGCGCAGTTCAATTTCAAAGATAAGTGAAGCTTCGAATTTATCTAGATATCCTTAAGCAACTAATGCCTGTTTTTTACTTGAGCCCCTTTTAAAAGTCGACTTTCGATACAAGATATAATTTTTCCCAGTTTTATTTGACAGTCTTGCAAAATAGTCGTATTTTGTAAAAAACCTTTGTAGTGACTCCTTTCCCTACTATCTCTTTCTCTTTTTCGTAGTTAAATAACAGTAGCTCTTGCTATTAAGTGCGATTTTCCGTACGTTGGCAACGTGTTGACCCTTCTTCTGTAACGAAAAACTTTTCCTGTCTGTAATGCCCCGCAGAGCACGTGCTAAACGGCGAAAGCTTGCGGCCTCCCCACCGTCTCTGGGTGCTCAAATCGTGACTGAAGACATAGCAGGTGCCAGCGTATGTTCTTCGCCGTCCGCAGATCTGATTAACTCACAAATCCCTTTAGTACATGTAGAACCTCTTGACGCTTCAGTCGTCCAAAAATACGCCTCTGCTAGTCGTAGCAGGCCATCAGCCGGCGAAATAGTCGACCAGTTGATTTATGGCGACATAAACAACACTTCTGAAAAAGTAATTGAACAACCTTTTAAACTTATTGGGGTAATAAGTTCGGAAACTGAGGAAAGAATTAAGCGCAAGCATAATTTCGTACTGCGAAACATTCCGAGCCACTTATCTGCTATGGAGGGAGCGCACGTGTTCCTACAAAGTTGTGGCTTGAGTTTCAGTGTCGCACAAGCTAAGCGACTTCGCTCGCTTAGCCGTAATGCGCCGATACTAGTTACCCTTTTCTCCATGATAGAAGTCGATTTTATCTTGTCGAGTAGGGAGATAACTAGAGACTTCTGCCGTAAATGGCGCTGTTCCGTTTCGCCAGACCTCACACCGCTGCAGCGAAGACTGAATAAATTAAATTCGGCAAAAACCAGCACCAAGATAATGACACCTACTGTCAGTCTGAATATGTCCTCTACAACACCATCTGCGGCATCTGCACATCACGGCATAGTCAATTCCGTAGGGAACTCGACTACTTTTAAAGCTGAGCTCTTTAAACACACCATCACGCCTGGTATAAACACGCCTCTATCGACTCCCCCAGCAACCCCTAGTAAGCCTAAGCATGTGTCTAAGTCAAAAGCAAATCCAATTGCTGTCTCAGCCACTCGGACACCCAATAAATCCAGCACTATTATAAGATCTTTTCCTCCACAATCGGCTAACAGTGCCTCAAATACCCCGACTCAAAACGTAGCGGGTTCGCAACTGCCCCCCAGCCCTCATCTCAAGGCAGTTAGGCCGAATATGCCGATTTTTCCGCCGTTTACTAAAACTCTTGCTCCAATGGAAACAATGCCTCCCCCACCCCCTAACTTGTTTCCTCCACGGCCGTTTTACCAATTTATTCCTCATGATAATGTCCATACTGAATCAGTTAATTCATCCGATCCTCCGTTTCGTCCCGGCGGGAATACGTTGCAGTATCTGCTCCGCGGATTTCCAGCTGAAAATAAGTTAGCTAACAATGGTTACCAGTTCACCTGCCCGTCATTCCCTCCCCCAAGTCCTACCCCTTTGTATCCACGTCAGAAGTTTTCGATGCCACAAAATTTTTTGCAAAACCGGATGGTTGCATCCGGACCATTTGCTCCGTGGGCAGCCCAGAACTGGACGATGTAGCCCACCTCCCTCAAAAACTAACAGCCTTTACCTTCAAACTTTTTGTTTTAAATGCCAGATCCTTGCTTAATAAGATGCCTTTGCTTCAGACTCTGGTGTTCGTCCATTCTCCAGATATTGTTTTAGTAGCTGAGACGTGGGCATCAGCCTCAGTAGCTGACTCTGAGCTCTCGCTTCTAGGCCATAATTGCATCCGAAATGATCGCCAAGATAGCCGTGCTGGGGGCTGCTGCGTCTACGTTAAGCAAACACTTGCATTTTTGTTGTTGGACCTCATGCATTTTTCCGCAGTAGAAGGCAGCTGCTGGCTCCAGGTTGCACTAAAAAATAAGTTCTCCTTACTCGTTGGCTGCGTCTATCGTCCTCCCAACGCCAACGACAATTTTGATCGTTTACTCTCACAGGCATTTCATGCTGCGGCCGACTCAAGCTTTAAGTATCAATTGGTTACGGGTGACTTTAATCTCACCGAAGTCCGCTGGTCTCCGCCTTCAGGCCCAAGATGGTTCGAAGACATTCTTGAGGCTGTAGATGTTGGGATATGGAATCAGGTTGTCGATTTTCCCACCCGAGGCTCAAGCATACTTGACCTAATTTTCTGTATAGGCTGCATGCCATCGTCGGTGTCATCCCTAGGCCCACTGGGGGGCTCAGACCATGACATAGTTATTTCAACGTTGGAATTCGAGGCTGACAAAGCGTCGTCCCCAAAGTATAGCTTTTTCCGCAATTTCCGATCAACTCGCTCAACCGAATTATTAACACACCTTAATTCCTACGACTGGACTGATGTCTTCCTTAGTTCGGATGTAAATGTTTGCACTGCAAATCTGTACGAAATTTTGGATCCGCTTATTTCTCGTTTTGTACCCCGTAAGAAAATTATTAATGTTGGGGATGAGGTTTTCCTACCCTTACCCTTCCGCCGCACATTGCGCAGGCTTTATCGTCGTTTCCATGTTCAGATCGATGTTTCTGTTCTGCCCTTGATTTGTGATATTTTTGATCGAGATAAGAGTTTGTCTGAAAAAAAAAACAGCTAGCCGAAGAGGTCCAGTTTACCGAAAACCATTCGTTAAATGTCTCGAAACTTTTCTCTAGAATAATACGAACTCATAGAAAGACGCAGCATCCCATCCTCCGAGACGCTCTCGGAAATCCCATAGTTGATGCCCAGTTAACCGCTGATAGCTTCAATGACTTCCTGTCCAAAACTTTCATTGAAGACTCAACCACTCCGCCTCCGACCATTCAGCCATTGACCGCGGTAGTTCTAGAAACTATGACTTTCACTCTGTGGGATGGGACTGTTGCGATTCGGCGTTTTCGTCAATCTTATAGTCCAGGCCCTGATGGTGTCCTAGTAAGCATTTTAAAAGCGGATGCAAACACAGTCTTCCCATCCCTCGTATGCAAGATATTTAATCTCGATCTTGAAAGTGAAACTTATCCTACCTTGTGGAAGGAATCACACATTCTGCCCATTCCTAAGCACGGCAAATCTACATCGTTTGATGACTTTCGGCCAATAAACACCCTCCCCGCAGTTTCGAAGATCTTAGAGACATTGATCAAGGATACAATTATATATCACTTAACAGTGAATAACCTGCTCAGTGCTGCTGAGCATGGATTTCTCAAAGCTCGATCTTGTGACACCTGTCAACTCTCTTTCTTTGACTATGTTCTCCAATCTAGGGACAATGGTTTTGCACTTTACACTGTATATTTCGATTTCACTAAGGCTTTTGATCGTGTTGACCATGCTCTTCTCCTCTTGAAACTGCCCTCTTTCGGAATACGTGGCAAACTTTTGAATTTTATATCCTCTTACCTGGGCACTCGTACACAACGAGTTAAGATTTCCAAAACCATCTCCAACCCCACACGTGTGAGGAGTGGAGTCATTCAGGGTAGTGTACTCGGCCCGCTTTTATTTTGCCTTTTCGTTAATGATGTACCCGATTTATTTCAGAATGGTAAGCCTTTCATGTATGCCGATGATCTTAAAGTTGCATATCGATATAAGCCGGCAGATCGTGACATCGTGCTTGAGCTCCTAAAGAGCGATCTACAGGCTTTCGCCCAGTGGTGCCGCACATGGCGCCTTTCTCTTTCTTGGCATAAGTGCTCAGTCATGGTGGTTGGCGACGACCACCAACCGCAACTAAATATTGAAGGTCACTGCATAAATGTGCCCAGGGAAACTAAGGCTCTGTGCATATCATACTCCCAGAGTCTCAATCTCTCGGAGCACTGTGCCTTGATAGTCTCCAAAGCACGCAGAACGACCGGGTTTATCCTCCGAAACTTTAAAACTAGGGACATCAGAATGCGCCTTTACAACATGTACGTTAGACCTGGTCTGGAATACTGTTAGTTTTATTTAGCCTCATACGTGCTACTGAGCGGAAGGAAATAGAATCCGTTCAACACATTTTTACAAAGAGAATTTTAGACGCGGAACACCGACATTTGTCTTACCAAGAACGTTGCCGGCTTACAGACCTCGATCCTTTATGGTTCCGTCGATTACAAAAGGGACTATTTTTGCTATTTAAACTATTATATAATCACACATTTAACCCACTCACTTCTTTAAGACATCATATCTACCCACGACGTAACAGTCACCGTAAGGTCTTCTTATTTCTGCCTCTGGCACGTACTGTTAAATATCGCCGGTTCTATTCTGTAAATGCAATTGCTATTTGGAATAAACTACCAATGAGTGTGAAAACTGTGCAAAATTTTCCTTTATTTAAGAGAACTATTACTCGATTTTTGCATTCAGAAAAGCTTCCTCAAATTTTGGGTTCTGAATCCACTGATCAACTCTACCGTAGCGATGGCGTTTGTGGTCTCTGAACCCTATGGCCGGTCTCACCAGCTGTTCCTCAACGCCTCTACTTTGACCATCCCCAACTTCATGAAAGGAATTGACGGTCGATGATCTCCGATACCGTGCAACCCCCTCCCCCCCTCTTGACGGTCGAAAATCTACCGCCAGCAGTTTTTTTTCTCCTGAACCCTTCAAACCATAAAAACCATCATCAACTATATTTTTATTCTTCAGGAGTTTTTTTCACTGCTGGTCGGATTTGTGTTTAATCGCTTCCCTTGACAATGCCTGTAAACTGGCATTTAATAAATTAAATTAAATTAAAAATTAAATTTTTGTGCATATCTGATGCCTTTTCTGAATTTTACATATATTACAGTTGCTTGTAGCCCATAGGGGCATCAGAATTGCAAACCTTAGTTTCCTTCAAATGAACTGAGCTTAAGCTGAGCGCGCGAAAGTCAGACGGCTCACTGCTTTCATTTTCTCTTCACATAAACGTCAGACAGCATCAACAAAGTCATCCCCATATCACCGCTCAATCAAAGTGGCCATCCAATGTTTACGCGGAATTATTCGTTATTTGTCGTTTGATCCAGCATGGGTCAAAACAGGCAAAACATTGGGCGGGTTGAATAGAATCAGAATAGGGCTGACTTATCCGACGTCGACTGGAGCTCAATCCGGATGTTTGCGGATAATGCGAATGATGTTTAAAGGTCAAGGTCAAGTCGCTGGTTTTAAATTTGAAGAGAAGTGGAGGATATTATTTTTAGTGGTTTTTCTGTGAGATCTAACGATTTTAGTACCTGTTTTTTGTTTGAATTTCCTTAAATACAGGCCTTTTCTCTAAGAACTGCCCGTTGCCATCTCCTTTCGAGTTTTGCTAGTCTATGCCCGTTGTTCACTAATCGCACTTTGCAATTCTCATTTTGTGCATCCGATTTCTCTCTAACTGTTGTAAGTTATTTTTACATCGTTAGCCCCTAGCTGAAATTCAGTTAACTTGTCTGCCAGAAGTTTTCTTAATCACAAATTGCCTCGAGACAATATGAGACCAAAAGTCACTGGTCGACGTAAGCTCTCGGCTCTTGTAAGTAAACATGGCCTAACTAAACGTAAGTCAGAAGCTTTACCTAAATCTAAGTCAGATGATATTACTAGTCAGTCGTCACCCGTTGTAATTGGTCGGCAGCTTAATCTGTCTGCACTTGACCACTGCAATGAATTTATGCTAACGTTTGGCTCTTTGCTGACAATTCTTGGACATTTATTCGACGGGAACATCTCCGATATTCCCTCTGAAGAATGTAGGCGTCTCGACTCACTTGTTCACCTGATCGCCAGTGAATCTAGTGATAGACAGAAACGTTCTTACAACTTCCTGCGAAAAAATGTTCCTCGATCTGCTCGGCCAATTGATGTTGCGATCAATTTCCTGTATTCATGTGGTTTCAACTATAAAATAGCTGATGCCAACCGCTTGTCCTCCCGTAGTACAAATCGACCCATCTTAGTCAAATTGTTTTCATCAATCGAGGTTGACACAATCTTTACTCATCGAGAGCGTATCACTGCGTACCTAGAGAAGGTAAAATTTTTCCTTTGTCATGATCTTACTAATATGGAGCGTAGAATCGGGTCTCTATTCTCACGTAAACCTACTGCTTCTCAGTCTAATGCTCCCCAACTCGGTCATAATACAAGTGGCCGTAAGGACTCAGCTTCTCCTACTCCTGCGACATCTGACTCCCTCCTTCCTCTTTCTCCTACATCTCCATCTCACTCAAGCCACTTGACGCATTTGCCTGCTCCTAAACTTGCAGCAGCAGCAGCAGCCCCATTTGTCGTTTCGTATCCTCCGGATAGTCCCGCTGAGACACATGAAAATCCGTCTACATCAGCTAGACCGATAACTTCTATTGTCCAACTGGGTGCTGTAAGGTCTACAGCTAAGTCACCAGTGGCTTGGCGTCAGAACGGTGAGACTCGACAATTGAATCAGACTCCGACCCAAAAAATAGGTAGTACAGTTCCGTTTAGGGGTACGACGCCTTCTCTTAGATCTAACAAGTCTGTTCAGCCCAGCACGTCTACAAACCCCGCAGCTCCAATTATATCCTCGAATAGTTCTCTGTCTTGCGTACCGATTACTTATCAAAGCCCTACTATATATCCAGCAAATAATTCATACATGAATTGCCCTAAATCATTTATGCCCCAACCTAGTTCAGGCTTCCCACCACTTAAGGCAAATTGCTCTCAGGTACGTCAACCTATCTCCTTTGACTTCCAATCTAGACCTGGTTTCCCACCATTTCATTCTTTTAGTGGCCTACCCTCACCCATTAGCCCCTACTTTCCTTCTAGCCTCCCTCCTCCTCCTCCTCCTCCTCCTCCTCCTCCTCCTCCTCCTCCCCTTCCTCCATTATTTAACTATTAACAAGTCTATCCATGTTCTAACTCCCCTAGCATTCCAATGTTTGAAAAGTATGTGCCCACCTCCTTTAGTTCTCATTCTCAGCCTTCTCTTGCTGTCTCCCCGTACGTCAATAACTCTAAATTAACTGGTACTTATTTACCAAGTGTCATTAATTCGCAGCTTACATATCCGCCTCCAAATTTTTTTTAAATACCGTCGAAAATAGCATTGCCGTTCGAAACACATTAGATATTATATTATTGAATGCCAGGTCTGTTATAAACAAGATGGCCCAAATCAGAGCCATTGCTCTGGAAATGACGCCTGATATTATATGTGTAACAGAATCTTGGACGCATTCTCTAATTCCTGACTCTGCCCTTCTCATAGATGACTTCGATTTTTACCGCCAAGACCGCACGACTAGGCGTGGGGGTGGTTGTCTTCTTTATCTTAAATCCTACCTAAAGCACTCTCCCTATTACTTGGATGTTTCCTCATTCACGGGAAACTTCTGCTTTGCATCTGTTATTCTCTCGCCGCAAAGAAAGGCAATCATTGGCTGTATCTACAATCCCCCAAAATTCTTTAGCCAGTGATGATTCTCAACTCTGTGAAATCTTTAAATTAATTTCGGAAGCTGCTTTCGATGTTAAACTAATCACTGGGGATTTTAACCTTCCTGAAATTGGCTGGGTTTCCAATAGCTACCCACCCAGATTCCAGCCCTTTCAAGATATTGTCAATTTTTCTAATTGGTCCCAACTGGTGCGCTCTCCAACAAGAGATAATCACATTTTAGATCTAATCTTTACCTATGACATTGCTCCTCTTTCTGTTGCTTAAAAAAGGACCTCTTTGACAGTGACCACGTATTAATTCATTGTTGCCTACCGCTTGCCTTTTCAAAAAAGACAAGCGCCGTTCAGACTTTCATGAACTACGACTGCGTAGATAGCGACTTAATAATTAACTATATGAGATCCTTTGATTGGTGTGGCTTCCTCACTTGTAGCGATGTAACCATTCTTCGTGATGTCATGTCCAATGTTTCCAAGGACATTCTAGAGTTTGTGCCGCGTAGATATCTCAAGCCTAATTCTTTAGATTCTCTTGTTCCTCATTTTCTTCAGAACAGACTAAAAAAGTTGAGGCGACAACTGCGTGACCTATCCACTAGTTCCTTATCAGTTCATCTTAGAATCACAGAGATTTTTGAGATGGCCTCAAGGATGCGCCAAGCGCGCGACAGGCAAAGAGAATCAATTGCTCTCAGTGGTTCGAACCCTGGCAAATCCGTCGCTAACATCTTCCGTCATCGGTCCTCCTCTAAGCGTGGTCATGAACTTTCACCCATGCAAAATGATAACAAAGTCTTCCTCACCGATGACACTGACAAGGCGGAGTTGTTGAGTGCTTTCTTTGCAAAACACCTTGCTACCGAGTCCGATCCGGTCCCTTTCTTTCGATCACTTTCAGATAGGAGACTTGGTACAATTGATGTCTCCTCAGATCTCATTAAAAACACATAAGCCGTTTGAAATACTCACACTGCTCAGGAACGGACGGGATTCCGAATTCGATTATTAAACAAGCGTCCGACTTTCCCATATTGCTCAGTCATTTATTCTCGGTTTATATTTCAAAAGGATTCTTTCCTGAAACATGGAAAACGTCAATTATCATTCCCGTTTTCAAGTCAGGATCTCGGTCCGATGTTAATAACTATCGGTGCGTGCACAAAACGCCGTCTCTAGCAAAACTTCTTGAAAGGATTATTTTCAATGAAATTCTTGACTTCTGTCTAGCTAATCGGCTTCTGAGCTCTAGTCAGCATGGGTTTTTACCTGAACGATCCTGCAAAACATGCCACTTGGCTTTTCTTAATGTAATCACTCCTCTTCGTAATGAGCGGCAGTCAGTGGTTGTTATTTACTTTGATCTTAGCAAAGCCTTTGACAAGGTGCCCCATAGACGTCTTTTAGTAAAATTGGAAGCTCTCGGCATCCGGCCGCCTCTACTCGACTTCATCAGGTCCTATCTGTCCAACCGATACCAGAAAGTCATGGTCGGTAATAGCTACTCAAAACCCCACTCGATCACGAGTGGCGTACATCAAGGCACGGTTCTGGGTCCGCTAATCTTCCTTCTGTACATCAATGATATTTCGACTGAACTCGGAAATTCGCAAACTTTTACTTATGCCGATGACCTCAAGTGTGTTTACTCATACTCTAAGGACACCGCAAATGTTTGTGTTGAAAAAATTAATGCCGATTTACTACGCTTAAGCAGATGGGGTTCGACATGGCAGATGGAGTTTTCATCATCCAAGTGTAGTTTCATGTCTTTTGGTCCTACCAAACTTCCTGGTCCCATAATTTTTCAGAATAACCCACTCTCAGAATGCCTCACCATAAAGGACCTAGGTCTAAGTTATACAAATAAACTTGCTTTATCACCTCTTGCAGATAGAATCTCTGCCAAAGCCGCGCAGATATGGGGATTCATATCGCATAATTTTTTCCTTCCGGAAATGAAGCTAAGACTTTATCAAATGTTTGTTCTTCCAGTCCTCGAATATTGCTGTCCTTTCTTCGGTTTAATGAACGCCTGCGACCGTAATAAAATCGAAAATGTTCAGAGGGTTTTCACCCGGAAACTGTTCTCTCAAGCTTCGTCCAGTATTTCTTATACTCAGAGATGTCAGCTGGCGAACATTAAGTTTTTGTGGGTTAGAAGACTCGAAGCTGGCCTTTGCTTCCTTTTTCGCATCAACTCTAGCTCCAGTCTTCCGCACATTGACACTCTCACTCCGAGAGATCGGTCTTATGTCACGCGCAACTCCTGCATGGTGATTCCGCCGCCTCTTTGTACTACATCTAAGCGCTCCCTCTTCTTTGCTTCCAAATATGCCTTCCTTTGGAATATCTTCCGCCTGAAATTAGATTATCGCCTAGGTTACTGATATTCAAGTCGAAATTACGCAACCATCTTACACCGGAAAGCATAAAGGCACTGTTAACGGTCTCATTCCCGAACACTCAGATTCTTGACTTCGAGAAGGGTCCTCCTGGGATTTAGTGGTAGATTAAGTGGTAACTCTTGATTATATCATTAGAAACCCCTGTTTTAATTTGGTTTCTAAATCCATTGCTATCCTTCCCCCCCCATAGCGACAATTTTCGCGGTTTTTGGTATCGGCTCCCGCATTCCGACCTCATGCGGTCTGTCGACACTCACGGCGGATCCGTCAGTCTTCACTGTTTACTAGTAGTTCGGTCGTACCTCCCTTCCTCACTGCTCGGCTGAGCTCGAAGCGTGCTGTGGCCGATCGCATCTCGGTTCCTCTCGTCTAGCCTCTTTGACGCGGCGTATCAATCCGGCCCAGACGATCTCAGTTGTGAATCCCGTATACAATGCCATTTGCAAGCCAGTCCTGTCTGACCCACATGCGTACCCATCAAGGCGGACATTTATTGATACCCTGACGATGACCGACAACATTCCGTTATATACCGCCACCTACAGGCCAGTCCTGCTCGCTTTTTTCTGTTATTATTTTTAAAGAGGGGTTTTTTTCTCCTGTAAAATTAATCCAGTCATTTTTAACTTTTTCCAAAGAGTTTTTTTCACCCCTCAATCATCATGTTTCTCAATGGACTTCTAATTCAGAAACTATGAATTGCGTTTTGTAAAGATTCGGCCTACCTCGTCTAAAACTCGCATGTAAATTTATTTTAACTTGCTTTGATGGGACCCCGACGGGTCTTTAATAAAAATTATCTATCTAAATTTATCTATATGCCCTACCGAAGCAAATCACTAACGAGTATCCTCTGACAGGGGTAAGTTATTCTTATAAACCCAACTTGACCCCTGGTAATAATAAAAACTTAGCAAAGAAATGGACAGAAGACAAATAATAGAAGAGGTCATGCGTCATTAAGCAAGCTGAATATTTTAATAAAGGAAAGACGCAAGGGAACAAAGTGAGAAGCATGATTGCAAAAACGCGATCCCACCCTCCGATCCCAAGTACAAACAATATCCTATTTTTAGAAGATCTGATCTTCATGATGCCCTCACTGAATGCGCTCCATCGACGCTCTTGGCGAAGCCTTCTATGTTCGCCATATACTAGTAATCTGGTCGCATCTCCTTTGCCCTATCCTCGGATGGACTCTGATGAATGTAACAGACCGCATCTGGGTTCTTGTCGCCTCGAGACTGGTTGTCATCGTGCCCTTACAGAATGCGCTCCATCAGCGGTCTTGACAAAGCCTTCTATATTCGCTATATGCTAGTAGTCTGGTCGCATCTTCCCCCATGCTCGAATGGGCTCGGTTGAATGAAACCGACCGCATCTGGGTTCCTATCAGCTCGAGACTGGTTTTCAATTTCGCCACTTATTTTTCTTATTCAAGGCGATACAGGCCAGTACTGACCGACCCGCCTACGTACCATTTTATTAAATTCATTACACAATGCCATATACAGCTGACATTTATTTCGGCCATGTTAATGTCGGACTATATTCCATTCTGTACCGCCACATGCAGGCCAGTCCTCCCTGCATTTTTCTGATGTTATTTTTCTGAGGGGTTTTTTTTCTCCTGTTAAATTACTACAATCATTTTTAAATTTTGCTTTGGAGTTTTTTTTCACCCCTCGTTTTTTCATTTTCATTTTGCTTAACGGACTTCTAATCTCAAATCTATGTATTGCACTTTGTACAGATTTTGCCTACCTAGTCTAAAATTCGCATGTAAATTTATTTTTACTTGCTTTGATGGGACCCCGACGGGTCTTAAATAAAAATAATTGAATTGAATTGAATTGAATCTTACTCGAAGGGAACTGGAGACATTTAAACAATTCAAGATTACTGAAGTAGACGAGACCGCACCCAAGGTTCTCAGACAGTTTGTAACTGAAATTTCTCCAATTCTGTGAGTGTCTTTAAAATTTGACAGGGGAACATTTCCTTTCCATTGAAGTCTGGCACATGTTATTACATTTACAGTTGCAGCAAATATGGTAACCTGATGTCCGTCGTTTGGGTCAGGCCACGCGTTCGAACCACTAACGTAGTTCTCCATACATAATTCCCAGTAATCACTGTCATCCGATCATGTAAGCTTGGCATGTGGCGTGACCGGCTTTTGAAGTACCTTGACGACACAGCCTATGAAACTGTCTGCCATGTTGCATGCGACATAACTGAAATTTATTTGCAATGTATCTATGTAGAACTAGGGTCGGTCAAAGACGGAAGACGAACGCAAGTATTTGAAAAACAAAATCACTAAAATAAGTATGCATACTGCTTTTACTAGGCAATATTTTACACGGTTGTTGGGCATGGAAGGTCCAGTCTCGCAGAACAGACGACAGTCGGAAGAAGCTTCTTGCTGGGCGACACGTCGTTTTACAGCCCGCTCTCAGTTCAGTTCAGTTTAGTTTATTGAGGGAAATAGGTTTAAGCCTTTGAGTACCCTATATGCAACGTAAAAAATGTGTGGTATACAGATAAATGTTCTGGGCTGAAATAATTCGAACACGCCCATAATGGTGGGACAAAATGAGAACGCGTTACAGGGGTGAGCGCTACTTCTCATCGCTCTTGGTCATTTCGAAACATACATATGTCCAGATTCTTCTTAAAACTTTGTATAGATGGTGACATCGCAACATCTGCGGAAAGCTCATTCCATGGTTTGACCATCCGAACCGAGAAGGAGAACTTCCGCACATCCAGCCGTGCCTGCTGAGTGCGCAGTTTTAGCGGGTGACCTCGGAGGTTGGTCGTGTTAGCAAAGTCAAACAAATCCTCCAAGGTCAGACTGCAATCCAACCCCTTAACAATGCGGAAGGCTTGCAAGAGATCCCCGCGAAGTTGCCTGTAACTCCAAAGAAAGAGGTTCAGATTTACTAGGCGGGTTGCATAAGGAAAGGAGCTTTGACCCCTAACCATCTTCGTGGCCCTCCTCTGGACTCTTTCGAGGCAGTTTTGATCCTCAACAGCCCACGGCCTCCAAGCTTGTATGCCGTAATCTAAATGTGGCAGGACGAATGTTCCGAATGTCTTAGAAAAAGCTTCTTCGTCAAAGTCCATAAACGCACGCTTGATGGCGTATAGTACGTACATTTAGCTTTTAGCCAGCATCGAACAGTGGGCGGATAGTTTTTGGGAACTCATCGTCAGCACACCGAGGTCCCATTGGGCTTCGAACTCTTTCAAGGCTGCACCGCCCAGAAAGTAGTCTCTTGTGCTGGCGGATCTGGCTGTGTTGCCTAGGCAAAGTATGCTACATTTGTCAGTGTTGAGCCGCAGGAGCCAACGGTTTGACCACTCCTCTAAAAGATTCTGGTTCATCTGCAGTTTGTCTTCGTCGGAAGGACCCCGAATTACACTCCATATCTTCATGTCATCGGCAGACATTGCCACTTCGCAGTCTAAATCTCTTGCGGCATCGTCCACGTACATAAGGAACGAAATGGGTCCCAGTACTGAACCCTGGGGGACACCACTATCGACCATAGCCGGATCTGATTTGCCCCGAGCGATGCACACAACCTGGTGTCGACCCACAAGGAAGTTTTCGATCCATTTATGGAAGTTGCCACTGATCCCTATTTTTTAAGCTTATGTAAGAGCCTCTGGTGTGGCACAGTGTCGAACGCCCTCTGGAAGTCGATGAAGGTTATGTGGACCGCGTGCCTGTCGTCGAGAGGTCGGTTCCAGCTCTGGAGAGATTGCAGCAAGTTTTTCAAGAAGGATCTTCCTTTCCGGATCCCATGTCGGCAGTTGGATAGCAGGCCGTGAACTTCCAGGAATTGCATCAGTTTTCTCTTTATGATCCTTTCCATAACTTTGCAGAGAATGCATGTCAAGCCTGTGGGCCTGTAATTTGTCGTCGCTGCCCTGTTACCTCCTTTGTGTAGCAGAGTAATATGCGTCAGCTTCCAATCGATAGGAAGTGTTCCAGTGTCAAATGACGTTTGAAAGAGCATCGACAAAGACCCAGAAAGCTCACTGGCAAGTTCTTTGAGAAGCTTGGGTGGAATCTCGTCTGGTCCTGGCGACTTCGATTCGTTCAATGCCTCTACTTCTCTTCGGACAATGCCTTCTGAGAAGAGCATATCACTGACGCTTGAGGTCGGCAGTTCTTCTGTGGAGGGAGGAAGGAACCTTGCCTCGTTTTTGTAGACTGATTGGAGAAACCGTGAAAAAAACGCAAGCTTTATCCCTACTATCTCATTCCCACTTATCGGACCCCGTCAATCGAACAAGGCAAAAAGTATAATTCTTCGTTTTGATTCGTTGGATGAAGTGTTGGGAAAATGTTGGGCAAACTTCACTTACCAATATTTGATTTAATTTATGTTTATCGTGCATTAATATGCTTTACATGTTTGTTAGCAAACTAAATGACAGCAGACTAGACACAATGTTTTTACTCATTTTGTCAATTCGAAATAGGAATTCTCTAGATTAGCTATCGCCATATAAATACCAGCGTCATACATAGTAAGTAGTGCGCGCGCAAACGCATGTAGGAGCTAGATTGTCCACACCTGATCACCTGAAGTAGTTCCTAGTCTGTGAGAATATTGAACGGGGCTGATGAGCACCAGTTTAAATGTGTAATAAGGTTACAATAGAAAATAACGAGTGCTGCATGCACTTGTATAAAATTGGCGGCATTCTGCCGAGTCTGGTAGGTCACCGGTGTGGAGAGCAGCGCTGGGGAATACTGCGGGAGCGAGATGCGAGAATTCTGACTTTGATTTAGAGAGGGCGGGACGATCTGCGAAGAAGATAGCTGCAGGGGTGGTTTCGACGACCGAGGGTGGAAGGAGTCCCAGCATCTTCACTGGCTCCAGATCACATCGTCCACATCCTAGGTTCTCACCTTCATGAGGTCCTTATTCCACTCAAACAACGCTGTCAGTGCTGGGCTGTGTTACACAAATAGCCCAATCCTATCTTTTGTTTAGACATCTCCCATATTCACTAAATCACAAAAACAATGGTGTTCGTCCCCATTAAAATTTATCGGCCGTTTAGGCTCGCTTAGTTTCATATGTGAGTAGAATCATAAGCGTAAGGATAGCGTGACTTCGTTAGCAGTTATTCACGTCATTCATTTCAAATGAAAGTTCAGTCAAGCTAAACATCATTTCACTGCATACGTAGTGCCCTCAACTCTTGTCACACATTTCGAGTACCTTGAACGCCAGCGTAACTGGACGGCCTTGATAATGCCCATTGTTTTAACTTCCTTGAATCGCGATTCCGCTTTTTGCTACTTTTGCGCATAGAGGAGTTAGGGAAGTCATTCTGCGCCTACAACACACTCAAGTAAGGCGTTTTTTTCTCCCTGAAGATTTTCACCGGAGAACGCACTTCAATTATGCATCTAGTAAGGAATTATTCTAGTTAACTGCTGTCTCTTTTCTTTGCAAAATATTTTGTCCTTACTTTATGTATGACATCTTCAAAGCATATATTTGGTCGGCATATAATAAATAGTTTAAAAGCCTTTCTACCTATACCGTTTGCTTAAGCAACGGTCGAGGCGTATGCCTCGAGGCATATCAATGATATTTTGTTTCGCATTTGTTATTGTGGAGTGTCATGAAATTTGGAATTCCAAATTTGGAAGTTCTATTTGCAAGTTGTGCATTTGCCGCTCTAAGCCCGATTTCCAGCACACCTTTTTAACCATGACTTTTTGTTATCTACCGCCTATGACCAATATTTATCGCCTAGTTTTCGCTGGTGCCCACCTGATGTATTAATACATCAATTGGAGGAAAATTGTTTCGAGACAATGTTTTTTTAAGAATTCCCAGCAACTTCCTCACATAAAAATAAAGCCCATCGGCTTCATAGTACCATTTTTCTCCGACTCGGTACTACACGCCATAAGGGAAATTGTATTTATCTGTTTTTTTGCACGCGTACATTCTGGCCTGTCCAAGGTTATGTTACGTAATTCGCCATGTTGCTTATAAAACAGCTTTATATCATGGACTGAACTTATTTTTAAACTTTTCGGTTTCCCTGTCACACGGTTTTCATTTTCAGAATTATCTTGCTTTGCCTAATACTGTAGTATCATTAGTGAATGATTTACAGTTATATTTACTTCGGTGGCTTTAGAAAAAGAACAAGTGAGTTTCATAAGAAAAGATGCTGCTGTTTTGCCTCTGCTGGTTGGCAACTTTGTCAGGCCAGTGAATCAAATAATTTCATTTTCTCTTAATCCTCACAGCTCCTGGCAAATAGGCATAACTTTAATCTGCGTCTTGAATGCGGTGAAATTATTTAATGCTGTTTATTTTTATGAGTAACCACTACATCCCACCTAACATGACTAGACGTAATTTAGTCCCATGGTCTCAAAGGCATTTGGCCGTACGAAGCAGCTGCGAAGCCGTAACGAACTACTATTCTGCTGCAACTTCTTAAATAACACTGCTTTTGAGTTTTCTATCTCATCTAATTCACTTAGAAATCTTAGTGAATGTTGCGATCACCCTCAAGTAACGTATTCCTCATTTAGATTGCCCGGCCTAAGCAGTTATCCTCTGTTTGCCTTCACGTTCTTTTAGGTCAAGTAAGGCTGGTGAGTTTTCTACGTTGCTTTATAATTCCCCGGAAATTTCTTCTAGACAAGGAGGAAAGAAAACGCTGGCAGGTTCGAGACGCATGTTTTAATTTTATATTTCTTGAGTGTTGAACTGTTTAGCGTACCTTGAAATCTCTCGATATTTACACATGCCTTCGTTTGTGGCCAATTTTTCGCAACTAAGCTACATCGAAAATATCTGTTCTCTCCTTCACTTCCTATTCACGCTTAGCAGCTGTACGCAAATTGAATAACTCGATACAAAGCCATATGCCTACAGGGTAAATCAAGCTGTCCGCGGTTTCGTGTACTTTTTGGAAACCAGTTACTTCCAAGTCAAACTGACCTTACAAAATTTTATTGTCTATTACTTGTACTCGGAAATATTAACTCCCACACACACGCACTCCTTAACACGACATCATACAGCTGACATAATACCCCTTGTTTTCTGCAAACCTTTGAGTCGTTATTTGTAATTACTCATCATGCAATCCTTTTTTAAACTTGGTTTAAGCCCAAGAACAAGATGTGTTTCAAGCACCATATGTTGAGACTTATAAGTAAAAATCCCAATTAAAGCCTTTCCCGAAGCTCAACGATGTTAGCCGACCTTGCTGCCCAAGTTCTTCTTCTAGTATCATTAAAAAGAGGCCTCAGTAACAAATTACTTTGGAATGCCAGTTAAAACTATGCCTGTTTTCATCAGGCCCCTATGGAGGATATTTTTCATCACTTAAAGTTAACTTCTTTATTTTTGCAACTGAAAGGGCTTGCGTGTCGTTAACTTTTGCATCCTTGTACGTAGCTAGAGCACTCAATTGTGACTTTAAAATGGTCCATTAGGCTTATTTGGTTGTGCATTTTACCCAGCGTGGATCGCGTTCGGAAGATCGACCTCTGCCTACACCTCCATCAGCACAGCCGTCGGTTCATGCGGACGTAGATGCTGAAAGTGCTGCAGCGTGCGTTTTTAAACGTTTTGTGAAGCCAACTGTCTTAATGCATGTTCTTCACATATTTGCACACTTTTATTTTTGCATTTTTCATTTCCGCCTCCCTTCTTCGCTTTTACAACCCGTACTATGCTCAGACTGAATTGCCACTGTTATGTATCCAGTTCTTCCCTCTTCTACCGTCTTGTGCGTTTATACACGCAGGAGAAGGAGAAAAACCAGTGTGTTCCCGAGCCACCCAGGCATTCTTCTTCCATCCTGTGGACGTTGTATCATTTAGACCCTCTTCCTGTATAGCCAATGTCCATCATTTTTAATGTTCCCTTACTACACGCCATGTGGTTTGCAGCGATGTCTCACGACAGATATGAAACTTAATCTTCGTAGTTGCCACATAGTTTTCTCCTTGTAAAGTAAATAGCGTTGACGTTTTTTCTGCAAATATAACCTTTTCAAATCATGGAATCCAGCTAGTCCCCCTCTCACGCCAAGTTTCAAACTATCATCTTCTGGTGTGTTTTCATCGGTGGCGTGCCTTTTTGATCTAGCACTCCCTAAAGACGTTAATTTAGTCTTTTGACGTCTGATTCATCCGTGGAATCAATACTTTGCGTAATAAACCTCTTTGTAAGTTTTACGGAGGGACCTTATTGCAGCAGTAATAGCAGAAGCAGACAGACCTTATTCCAGCAGGAATAGCAGAATAGCAGTAGCCCAGCACTTTTGCAACTTCATGAATATCGACGGGAAGTCGTGCTGTTGTACTCCATTTGTCAGTTATTTCGTCCCGCCATTTCTTGCAGAAGAACAGCCTGCTTCGTCTTACCCAAAATAGAATCGAATAACAGTAGAACGGGATTTTCTCCTTGTTTTGGGTTCGTTGACTATGCTGGTCCCAAATGCTGTTCCTCGCTTTGTCTTTTGCGTTTTTTGAACGGTACTCTCAATGGTTGAAATTTTGTTATCAGACGTTAATTGCCGCTCTTATGAAAGGAAAGTCAGACCTCAGTTTGTTGCCACTATACAAACCAAGGACGACTAAACCGAAACAAGCAGTCCGTTGTCAACTACCACGTGCAATTATACCTGGTGCCGTTGTATTCATGTCTGTTCTACCTGGCGTCCTTGATGTCGCGAGTTGTGCATCTTTACATATGAAGACCTGCGACAGCGCATATGGAGAGTTCTGCCCATGTTGTGCTCCAGTTACGATGCACAAGTACAAATCTGGGAACTGCCGCAATGTCTGAACGAATCTTGTCGAGCCAAGCTTATACCTGATCTCTTTGACGCCTCCAGGTGGCCATCGACGCCGATCAAAACAAGCAACACTGGGCTCATGTGACGGACGACAAAGAACTACCAAAAAGGTTGTCATTATTAAATGACTTGAAGTATCCTCACGATATTGACGCAGTGACTACGACCTGTCTCTTTTGAGAGGAAGTCGATGTGCTCCACTCGAAGGATGGTCCTTAGACGACGGTGGTCAATCACCTCTGGTCTTTCTTCCTCCACCTCCGGAAAATGGCAGACAAGTCGGCTAGACATGACCAGCAGAAATATTTGGATGAACCAAAGGCCGCAAACGTTGGTAGCATTCACAAACTCTACCAAGTTATCTGTCAAGTTAGTAGTGAGTCCCAAACACTTCGTCACTCCATTCACAACGTAGATATGGCTCTATTGCTGGAAATTCGGTCAAATTCGATCACTGACATGGGCATTTCGAGCACCTTCCATACTTTGATGAGCAACCCATCACACCCTCGATCTCCTCTACAGCGGAGTTTTATCCCTCTCTAGCTTATGCAGTGTTGTACGACCCTCCTTTTTGAGACGGAAGTCCCAGATGCGATACAGAGGTTACACAACCAGAAGACGCCCATAGAGGACGGGATTACTGGCAAAATTATAAATCTTGCAGCAAAGCCCGGGTGCTCTCGGTTCTTGAGATGATTGAGCAAGCATGGGGAGATGAGGTAATTCCTTGTGATTGGGGCTGGGGCATCCTTCTGTCCGTCTTCAAGAAAGGAGATAAGACAAAGTGGGAAAACTACTGCGGTATAAGACTCATTGATGTCGCTGCGAAGGTCTTTACTGTTGTCCTCAGACGATTCCCGTCTGTGCCCGACTTTAGAACGATGATCAACCAAGCCGGATTCCGGGCTGGGCGTGGATGCGCAGACCAGATATTCACACTGAGACGTATTCTAGAGTTCCGTCATGGCTACCAGCAGCTGACGATCGTCTGCTTTGTTGATTTCTGGCTGTGCCCGATTTCGTGTCGTCAGTCCATGTGGTGAATAATGGAACTAGATGGCGTGTCGTCCAAAATCATCGCCATGATCAAGGCCTTATATCGCTAACCATTGCGCGAGTTCTCATCCATGGCGATCTGTCCCACCTGTCCGACATCCGATAGGGTGTTCGAGAAGGTGGCATCCTGACACCCATTCTGTTGAACGACGTCATTGACAGAATTCACGGAAAAGCCCAACATGAGTTTGACGATGTGGAATTAGCACGCGGATGCCAGCTGACTTAGCTAGATTGCACTGACAATATCGCATTTCTAGTCTCATGCTCTGGTGATCTGCAGTCCACGGGACCGGTTCAACCGGCGTTGCCGACGATGTCAACGAGGTCCTCCACTGAAAACGGAAGCAGACACGGTGACACGTCAGGTAATCCACAAACGTTAGAAGGAACACTTTGCTTTCGAGTTGCATCCCTGGCCAAGGGAAGGCAACCCCCGGGATTAGTGACCGCGAATCTGAAGAAGTAGACTATTTAAAATACCTCGAAACAAGACTGCTGCCAAACGGGCGGAGTAAGGACGACATTGTCTCCCGAATCGATGCTGTTCACATGGTCTTCTTAATCCTTAGAAAGTGCCGATGGACCCAACGCAACATCTCTACCGCTATGAAGATCCGCGTGTACCGTGTACACGTCCGGGGGTCCTCCTCCACGGTTGTGAATGCCAGGCCTTGCACGTAGAAGATGATCGAAGACTGGGAGCATTTGACCACCACTGCCTGGGAACCAGCCTTCTACTAAAGTGCACCGACTTTGTCTCAAATGGCGCAGTCCACATTCGCTGCGACAATATCGCGAGGGTATCTTCGGTCATCCAAGGAAGATGACCGAAGTGGTATGGGCGCGTCCTTTGCCGTCCGCCACGGGAGCTCAGTTCTACTGGCCTCGACCCGGCGTTGTTGTCCACCTGGAGACGTCAAAGAGGAGGCCAAATCAAAATTTCGCTCGACGCAGTCCGTTGACATGAAAGTTGTTCGTGGACCTTCGGTACTCGGTCTCCTTTGCTGCTGCAAATCGTCACGCGTGGAGAGGTACAATAAGTGATATCAACGAGACCGACTACATCAGGCAGGATCACAGCCGCACCAAGTACAAGTAAACACCGGTTTTTGTCCGTTTTCCACTCGCACAGCCCAGCACACACAACCATCTAGGTGGACTTACCGATGGATGCCTGGTATATGTTGGTGTTTGTGGTGATGGAGATGTCGCGTCGGACCCAAAGAAACTTTACAGAGATTGTGAGAACCCCGTTGGCGGAATTTATTCGAGGTACGATAAAGGCCTTACGTTATCCTTTCGACAACATCCTCATCACGAGGTAGTTGAGATTCTTCTGAATTAACCATGAAAAACGGCGGTGTTCAAACCCACGACAGCAAGAGCAAATACATCCAACGCTCAAACCGCCTGTGCTACGAGGCCCTGACCGGAGGTCGTTAGTTTAATCACATTTTGGCCAAGTTGTCCGCCGAGCGTTCTGCAGCGTATGGAATCAACAGAGACCACTAAGTACATCACGGTTGGGTCAAATTAACCATTCTAATATACCAAAAAGGCTATTAATTAGTGAGTCTGGTAGTCATTTGGTGGATTCTGTATTGTATATCGATTGCTTGGGTAATCCTGCCTAGGCAGAAGCTTATTGAATAAGAATGAATAAAACCGGAGAACGGTTTGATCCTCCACCTTTAATGGATAAACAGACCGATTTATCGACTATTCACCCCCGGCACCATAGGTTATAGATCAGCATAAATTTCGACCAGCTGGGCTTTTTCGTCAGCATAGTCAAGATCGGTCAGCCGATTGCAAACCCATCTCCGTCAACAGCATGTAGAGGCCTTTCGACTATCCAGCCCGTGACGCAGTCGAACAGAATGGGCGACAGGATACAACCTTGTCGACCTCAAGATGGAATACCGAACGGTTGAGAGGTTTTTAGGTCAAAACTCGCACAGTCGTGGAATGGTTATAGGCCCTGATCATGGGGGGGGGATTTCTGCCAGAAAACAGTATAGTTCAATCATTCATAACAAGGACCCACAGTGGGCGGAGTTGAACGCTGCGACAAAGTTAAACAAACGGACGGCCGTCTGTTACTGGTAGTCATGCCTGAGTTCAAGCATACATTGCATTGTGAATATCTGGGCCACGCACGCAAGTCCACCACGAAGACCGGCTCGGTTGGGTCTCGTCCTTGAATCACGCACAGTGAAATCACCTGAGAATGACAACGGCGGTGACTTCCAGGAACGTCGATGAGGCCTCTGCCGAGGTAATTCTAGCAGTTCGTCTTAAGCTTCTTGAAGATACATAAAAATATGTCCGAGCCCTACGCGTTAGGAACGGCCTTGTCTTCCCCTCCCCCCTCCCCATTGACGAATCACCCTATCAATCCAGAGCGGCAACAGGGCCACCATTCACACTTCAACCTGGACATCATTTTCCGGAGTTGACGGAACGAATCACCGTTCTGGGGCCTAACTCGAGCCATCTGGGCAGACAGCTGTAAGGCAATACCTCTGGTCCTGTCACTACGACGTCGTTTGTAGAATTCAAGAATTTTTTCGACTGCATCGTGTGCTGAGGTCACCACTGATGACCGTATACCGCTACCTTATGTTAGGGTCATAAAGCGAGACTGAATTTCTGTGCTTAGGCCCTCGATCATGCAGGGTTTAAATAACTTTGCTGTATGAAGGTGTCCTGCAAATGTCAGCCTGGGTGCGAATGAAGAGGGTGTTTTCAGCCGTGTGAGCATGGAAACGTGGTCTGACCCATGAGTGTTTCCAGTTTTGGTACTGGCAACAAACTAGCGGCGGAAGCATAAGCTTACTAGAATATGGTCAGTCTGGCTGGCTATGTGGCCATCGTTTGAATACGAGTTCATCAGATGTTCTTAGTGGTGCTGGAGGCGCATGTCGACGGAAACAAGCCGTTCATAAAATGTCAGAGTTCTCAATTGTCTCATCGAAAACCAAGGTCAAAGCGCCTGTTGGACGAGTTGCCGAGTCCACTTCTGTCATTCTAGTCCCCGGAAATAATAGTTGGAGCAGGGTGGGAGCGTTCTTCAACTAACTCCTGCAGCTGCGGGTAGGTCTCATCATCGCGTTCATTGGCGGCTGATTTTGGTACGTACACGGAAACGACAGAGATGTTCGCAAAGTGACTCTTCTATCGTACGTAAGCCAGGCGGTTTTTGGTTCCTCGAAAGCAGTGTGTTGCTTGCTCATTTTCGGAGGGCGATCGTCCAACCGTGTTTACGACAATGGCGATGTCAGCAGCTGTGATAAAGGATGAAGTGAGATCTTGATTTCTCAAGCACTGACAGGCAGCAGGCCTACGCGTTGTACTGATGAAGGCTGCGTGTCGTCGGACTCTGGGTACCAAGGCCCAGGAACGTCCGCACCTCCCGACATCCAATACCAAGAGTCCGTTTCCAGCTGAGTAGCCCAGTCCGCATACTGTTCGTCGGCACTACTGGACCGGGTTTGCGGAGCGCGTTAGCTCCGGCAGACGCCGTAGCATGAGCCTTAATACTGTTGTCGGACATTTTCATGATTTTTTAACCATCTTGAGTACGACAGGCCACCAAAAGCCGCCCGAATTGTTTATTCGCAATCATCTCTAGCTCTTTGACTCAAATCCTAACAACTAGGCAGCGGGGGTGGACAAAGTTCTTTTAGATGACGGTTCACGATCGCCATATCACAGTGCTGCCACCAGGGTTTGGAGCGTTTTATAAGACATTCGGTTTGCCAGGCCTTGACCCTTTGCTCCCCGGTAGCGTTATCTATTCTGATCCGCGACTATTTATTTGTCAGACCCGCAGTTAACCTTCGCCGAAAGCCGTTCCATTATTCGCTACCTCTACGCGCCGGGTAGGCAGCAGATAGTCTAATGGGTTGCTCGGCTTCCTTATTACGTTTCGTATACGGAATGCTTTGTTCTTACATAGCTTTAACGGAGAGCAAATCGGTGATCGGATTGTCAAAACAAAACCAAATGGTCCTAATGTTTGTGAACCATAATCTCCCGTCTACTGACGGTCTGGATCAAACTCACGCTTTCAACTTTGCTATTGAACAATGTTTGAATGATCTGAGAACTAGATCTCCCGATAAGTAGTCAAGCCGCTAGGCTTAGGTTCTTAATTGGTTAGCGAATGTGTCGAGCATCTCGCTGACCAGGCATTACGGAAGCGGTCCAGAGGATGCAGTCAAGCCTTGTGAATAGCGTCCTCTACCACGCTTGGCACAGTTAACCTGAGGAAGCCGAAGTGAAAAGGTTTACCGGGGTTGGCATTTTGTGTTGTTCTTTTCTATGAAATCTTCGGCGGTGGACTTTGATAAATATGGAAGCTGTAAAAGTAGGCTAGTTTCTCTTCTTCGACGTGGTTGATGAAAAGTGCGCGTGGTATATGCATGCCCTCGGGGATCCGTGGGTCAATTTATTTCAAATTGCAGTAGCGTTCCAGCTGACTTTGTACACAACCTTTCAAAACCAATACTTCTCCTTGTTAGATCTTTAGATTGAGGAACTTCTGGCCCTCTTTTGCAGGAGTCTTGTCCTCAGGTGGCTGAAGTCCATGAAAAGATAGTCATTTATGATAGCACAGCCTTCTGTTTTGCCTGTCGGGCGACCTTCTTAGTGTACATTTTTTTGCTGGCTACTGTGACTGCCATGAATTTCCTCACATTTTTTGCCAGTTGACAGACGATTTTGGAGTTATTCACATGCCGTCAATGTGCTTGTTTTTTGTTCGGACGAATTGGCATATCCGGTTATAAGTATCTGCTGTTTGCTCCTTGCCATTTGTCGAGTTGTTCTACGCATAAGCCACTCATTGTTACTTTTTAGGGAACACCCTTTTTCCGAATATTCCGCTACTCCAGGCGAACCTTCCGTTCCTAGCCCTCAGCCCGCGGTATGAGTGAACTGCTAATTTTAAATCGTATTTCCTACTTTCTTGTCGATCTAATCAGCTTAGTGCACCTTCAGCGGTCTTTACTAAGCTAAAGGTCCTAAGAATTTCTCGTACTATTTATTCCCTTCCATCGATGGACCGACCCCTACAAGTTTTCTGTCGCCATTAGGGTTCCAGATCAAGTTCTTCTATTAATTGCTCACAGACCACAACTTCACCTCAGGTTTACTTTGTGGAAAGATTCGTCTTTATTAGGTAAGAAAGCCTAACAAACAACTGTTTATTTTCACCATGTGTTCGCAAAGGACAGCGCGCTAACTGTTCTGCCAACGGAGATAATTATTTGTACGCAAATGCAGTCGATCTCGCTGACACAACTGAACACAGCATAACTCTCGAAGAAGTCATTTCGTCATTGGATCGTATTCTCCCTCACACGTAAACTGCGCCAACCAGCTTCACATCCTAAATGGCAACTACCGGGGAATCAACAAGAGCTGGGTTTGTAACTGTTCCAGCCGACAAAGAATAAACAACTGTGGTTTTGGATAAGTCGCGAACGACGTTGTCTGCTGTGTGCCTCACTGTGTGGTGGGCACAGAACAATGAATTGCGCTTGAACTTGTTTAGTGGTAGTAGACCTGCGATGTATCTGCCACACTTTTCTCCCTCGAGACGGATTCAGAACGACCGAAGGCGGACTCAGTTGCAGTCGACCTCACCTTCATTTTAGACCTGTCGTACATGTTTCACGACATGTTTGACACTACTCACACGAACGAGTTTATGTTGCAAAAAAAACGAACGGTATAAAATGACAGCTGCAAAAATATAACTCAATAAAGCATGAAATCGCTCATTGTTGCATTCTTCAAAGCCTTTATAAGACTGTATCGACGATTTACACGTCAGTCTTGGTGCCACCTAGCCTGAAGAGAACATTGTGGGGTCCCTTATGACCTGGCAGTAGGAAAGATTTTATAATCTTTTACATTAAAACTTAACATAAACAGAAGATGGTAGCCGAATTCCTCTCCTTTCTTAACTGGCGACCACTGGCTGCGATCGACGCGACGTCCTTTCGCACTTGCATCCAATACTAAAAATGATGCAATGGTGTCGACAAAGACTACGTAGAGGTAGTTTCATTCGGACTTCCAGTCGCCAATATGCTTTATTTTTTCCTGCAAAAAAACATTGTTTAGGTGCATTCTACGTCTCGTACTTCCTTCCTATGGTTATACTTTCACAATTGGTAGGCCTCATTGCATTTTAAAGGAACACGTAATTTAAAAGCACGCTTGTGACAAAACTTACACTTTTCAGATTTTTCCAAAAGAGACCTTATCATGTGTTGTTCGAAAACATAAGCCTGTTCAGGTTGCGACGCTATTTTTATGGTCACATAATTTCTTCTTTTTATTTACCTGAAAGTCACAGCCCAAGCTCTGAGCCAACTCTGATAATTGTCGCATAATTTCAGTCTGCATAATCAGTTTAGGAATTAAACACCTGTCATTTGACTGACATTTTAACGGGAGTTATTGGGCGCAGTGCCCGGTTCCCGAGGTCTCCTCGCTTTCCTGTACATTTGTCACATAAATAGATTTTCAAAGATGAATTATCCTCATAGGTAGGGCGCGTATATGTGCACTACCTCTAAACTATTTTCCCACAAAGGGCCTTTTTGGGACTTTAGAACAAGTATGCAGCGTAAATACGATTTTACCTTTCTATATATTTAACAAAACTGGGCTTCCTTTCTTAAAAGGCCCCTATTACTACCATGCGCGTGTTACAGGTAACCTTTCACAATGGTTCAGGGGTACACATACCAGTTTCCGATCTCATTATTGGAATGTAACACGTCCCGACAAAGCAAGTTGCCATTTAGGGATTATGAGAACTTGCATTGCCTCTATTCGTCCCTTTCTATCCAGTCTTGGCGATCGCGATATACGTGGATAAGTGAATTTGCATCACACGGTCCAACCACAGTAGTTATCTCTGTTAGACTTGAAAGTTTAGAATTTCGTGTGCGTTTTCAGGTCTGCATGCGCAGCAGTCTGGTGCAGTGAGGTTATCGATTCCGTTGTCGTGTGTCTGCCCTATCTAGATACCGCCAACGCAAGGTCGCTCTTACGAAGCAAATTGCACCCAGCGACTCCACATTTCTTTCACTTGCCATAAATGTCTGGCAGAAGTTTCAATGCCACACTTTTTAAAGTACTTAGCACGCCTCCCTTTACAATTTTACGAAGGATGAATAAAAAGCGCTACACTGACGGGTCTGCTGACTAGCCGAATTTAACCCATGGTCCTTCCACACTACCACCCCATGTTTCTTTAAATAGTCGAAGTGGCATGACGTGCGTTAAAAGGCTTTGCTTGACAATCGAGTCTGCACCTGAGCGGCGCCGATTATGATGAAATGCCTCCCTGTTAGGCTTATTCCCTGGTTGGTGAGTGGATCAAATCGTCCTCGTTGGCAAATATTTTACGGTGTGCTGTGGCAGAATAGATGTTGAGGGGGTAAGCGTATCTCATCACGGCTTGCTTTTCGAAGAGAAATTTTAGTATTCATCGTTGTCAGATCAAGTGGACATACGTGAATGTATTTACTACGCAAACCTCATCAGAAATGAACAGTTCATTTGTATGTGCTGTGTTTGAAATTAGTTCTTTTGCTTTTTTGTCCTCTCCAGTTGGATCCTTATTTAAAAACAGTGTCCAAACTCGACATATCGACGCATTTTATGTGCCACCACTTGCCAGAACTAAATGAGGTCATCCGCCTACTATTAGTCCTCTGATCCGCTATGCGATAGTTTGGCCTTCATAACCTACGTGTGCACTGGGTGTCCCACTGCATGGTGGGCTCATGGACGATGACTTGAGTGTGAATTAGTTGGTATTGGTTGTAGACTTGCGCCGCTTCTACCGCACTATCTCTTATTTCACCCATCCGAGCCCACTGTCAGGACAGAGTCGAGAAGACCAACGGCGGGATCGAGCGTATTGACTGAAAAGGCTAAGTAGCTCGTCCGCTCGTGTCATACACGCCTGGTCCGCACTCAGTGGACCAGAATTTCGCCTAAGCAAAGTGACGATTCCGATCTAAACTGAGTGGGGGTGCCATGAAAAGCCGCATTGAGAGAGAACCATTGCAGCCTGACACTCAGTCCTGGGAAGGATCGAGTTATCTCGTCGGTTGGCATCCTTCCAAACCACGACTTTTTAGCCCACTGTGGCAGTTGAAAAACGCGTCCGATTGTTCATAGTGAGGAATATGCGCTGGGTGCCGGCAGGATGCAGTCTCCAGAGTCGACTTCACTCTCCCCTACCCCTCTCAGTCATCACTTCACTGCCAAAGCCGCTAAGTCATCTAGTACGGAGATGGGACGCAATGCCTGACAGAGCTAGGCAGCTCGTCTGCGCGAGCCACACACGCGGCTTGTCCTCTCGCACAGCTCACCAGGACTCCACACAAAGGGGGTGGGTAACTCGGACTTCACATGCGTGAAAATGCCGTAGAGGTATGGTTTAGGAGGAGCTATTGAGGTCGACTCTTAGTCCACCTTTCGACCACCCCACACAAACACACTGAGTTAACTGCCAGGCCTCAGTTGTACCGTCAGTTGAATGTAGTAGCTTGGACGCCTTTTCTGCAAGGCGCGTTGTTAAATCTAGTAGCGGTCATGTTTCACTTCCCTCTATAAGTTATCTTATATACCGTCGAAGTTTATTTATTGTATTTATTTGCTGTGTTATCAACTGCTTTTTGAACCGTCCCTTGCATACTTCTGTTGACTTTCAACCAATTCTCATTTCTGTCTTTCTCTCAAGGGATGCAATTATGTGCCTCTCGAGTAAGTTAACCTTTAAAGAGGTCGTTTGCCTTGTTGACCTGCTTAAATAACCGCGTTTTGCCGACCGTCGTTCTGCCTTTTCAGATGACATTGTATAGGTTCGTTTTCAAAGCCGTTCAAGAAGGTCATTGTACTTAAACTCATTTAAAATTAGGATCCGAAAAAAGATGTTGAAAATAACTTTTCAGGAAGTGCCGTCTACTTGCCACTGTTTTGCAGAATTAACGTTTATTGTCAACTGACTGCACTCTTTTGTATGCCGACGTTTGAAACTGAAAGTCAGCCGACTGGAAAGCTTAAATGTGTATTTAAATAATTTCTTCCATATGCATACTTTCTGACCTGCATTATCTCTTTTCTGAGAAGTCGGTTTCAAGAATCGACCACAACTGTAAGATGAATTCTGTAGTTTAGTGAACTTCGGCACAGAGAGAGACAGGCCTTGTTTTGGAAGTATCGTTCCGAAATTCCCAGCAAATAAAGCTTCCATTCACATTGGATAAAATGGGTAAGCAAAACAGATAACACCAGAAGATCAAAAGCGATAACAGCCGACATCTTCGAGAATCGCCGGTGAATGAGTTGCAAAACTCGTGTCAGATGTGATTTCTCTCAAAACGGTGCTAACGTAATGTGCACATGACCTCCTTATTGTATTTTAGACAAACAAACAGGGGAAAAATCAGTATACAATGAGTAAAATAGGTCAATGGGTGTACATTTAACAAAAGTCCCATGTGAATGGGGAGTAGACAAATGGCGACTCAATTCCAAAAACCCAACACTTATTGAAGAAAGGGTGGAACCAGTGAAGTTTTGATATAAAATGCGCCTTATTCGTTATTATTAAGTTTGGGGCTTTTATCCGCCGTAAGTCGAAACTCGCCTTCACCTGAATTTGCTTCAGGTAATAGATTTGCAACGCAGACTGGCACGATTTCCTAAATAATCAATGTATAATTTATCAAATTACTACCAGACTCACTTAGTGGATAGGTGTCGTGGGTTCTAATCCCATTGAGGCTGCCGATTTTTCCACAGTTGGGTCAAACGGACAGGAATTTACTCACATATTCCCGAATAAATGGCACCTATCCCCTCTTTAGGTTCCTAGGGCGATTTCAGCAGCATAGAATGCTTTAATGTTGCTATTTACACAGTGCCTTAGTGATGGGATTCTGCCTACCGCGAGACATTTTCCCACACTTTCGAAATATTATTTAATAGGCTTAACTCATTTCTCTGATGTTATGTCGCGAGTAAATCATTGACCACCGTTCTTCTTCAGTCTTTTCCAGCTGCTGGAATCAGTTAGTCACCCGCCCCTAATGAAGCCTTTCACTACTAATTGGTCCATTTTGACATTTTTTAAAGCACTGCTTTCGGCGGTGACTATGGAGTTGCAAATGAGGGTGGTCGTGAAGGCAATGTGAGTTTTTTTCTATCTCCTATCCACAGTCGAGCTTCATTTATTGTGCGTATGTTTATGTTCTTGTTGATGTCCAGTAATCTATATTCTGCGTGACGTTAGTCGATAACATGGCAAACTTTTTTGCCGGACTCAAGCGCTTCGTAACCCAACTGACAAACATTTCCATTACCAGTTATATGGAATAATGTAAGATCGTTGTCTGTTGTGGGCAAGAGCACACTCGGCCCGTATTAAGCAGTCCTAGATTTTGGCGGTTCACGGTGATAGAGAGATTAAAAAGCAGCTTTCCTACCTTTCCTATCGACTGCTTTCTCTCCTTTCTAGCTGTATGAAGAATCACCACCACCGCTGCCCATAAGGAAATCGTTCGGGATCTCCCAACCCCGTACCACTAAATGCCCAGGTACGCAGCCTACGAAGCCAACACCCATTTCGCCATCTCTGTCGAGAGTGGAACTGCAGCAGCCTGAATTACAGTCGCCAGAACGATTAAAGCATCAATCCGACTCAGCAACTCGACCGATGTCAACTCTACTTTCCCCATCTGCAGGTCTTCCCAAGACATTCGTTGCCGAACTACGGATGAAGCTGGTGTGTCTCAGTTCAGATTTCGAATGAGAAGTTGGTTTTCTGTTGAAATAAGGCTAACTGCCACATTCTTTTGAAATTTTAGCCCCCAAGAGTCGACAAGTAAGTATTTTGTTTTATGCCCAGATAACACTGCTGTCGGAAGTATCACCAACAGGTTTATCGGGAGGCTGAACGTAAAATGTATGGCTCTTCGCCCATCAGAAGTACCCCGATCCCGACCTAATAGGCCAAAGTGCTTTGAACCAGGATTCCGTTGACCAATGAGACGAGCTCTACCAGTTCGATCGCGAGCTCATGTCCCGTTCGCTGCTGTCGGAAATTTCCATCAGCACGGAAGTAACGTTCCCCCACCTATCCTTATTGTGTTCCAGAATTTGATCATACTGTTTGGCCTTGGAGGTCCGGCATACAGTCCGCGCTTAACACGATCGATGAGTTAGAACTGATCATCTTATTTCCACATCGAGTATTGACTACTCAGCAATATGAGGACTGAAGACTGGAACTGTAGGGAAGAACGGAATCACCTGTGTGCTTTTAAGTATTTCCAGTATCAACTGATAGAACTTGGGACCGTGGCTCAAGTGTTTGGCGGTTTCATTCAAATGCCTGATGAGTAACCACCCTGTCATATGTTTCCAGCCCAGACTTAGGGTATAGCTGGTTGTTGATAGCAATGTCCGGTTGTCACTGTCGGTAGCAGTTTGCAATTATTACTTGCTTCTTGTTGTTTTACCTGGTAGGGCTCCAGTCTGGGTCTCCAAGACAAGATGAAATGTCCGTTTTTTATCTTACATTCAGAAAAGATCGATAAGTGTCACATTTCTAACACTTCAGTATTTTGGAAAGTATTCAAATGGTCCCCTTTGGTCCTGCTAGGCTCCATATACAAGCATACAGTAGAGACCGATGCATAATTACAAAAACGATGTACACCGAAGGTAAATACTTACCAAACTGATGCGCATAGCACATAGTCTCAGTTGTAGAATTCCAGACCCATGCGCTCCCTTAATAGTCATATTTTTAAAAGCTTCCTTATTAGTGTATTTTTGACTCCAGCATCTAAGTCCATCTGCTCCGATGGAAACAAGGCGCTAAAGAATTCCTAAGCTATTTGTAGAAAGTGTTGTCTCTTTGTGGAGTAATATTTAAGAGCAGGCAATGTTTATTTACTACCAAATTTTATTCAAAATATTTCTATAAACACAAACTATGTTAGATAATGCATAGACTTCAAGAACGCCCTTGTGTGCTTATCAGAATACGCCTACAGTGCTCTTAAAAGTGAAAGACCGCACCTACAAGCTCTTGAGCCACAATTCTTGATTTAAGCTGCTTAACTTTTGCATCCTTGTTGAATAGTAGAAATTGTGCTCTACAGCCCTTGAATGTCAACGGCCTAGTGTACGCGTGATGGGAATTCCTAGGTTTGTTGTCCTGACTGAAACTGGTCTCTAGGAAGGCTACCCCGCACAGACAAACGTTACGGTAGATGAAGGAATTTCGAGCACCATTTCTTTGGTGGTGGTGGTGGTGGTGGTGGTGGTGGTGGTGGTGGTGGTGGTGGTGGTGGTGGTGGTGGTGTTGCAATACGACACGACACATTCATCGTCGCAAGCGACGATGTCCATCACTGCCTCACGAACTGGACCCATCGACGGTTATTTGTACGTGAATTTATGCATGGCGATTCGGACTTTCACCGCATCTACCTCACCTTTCACACCCACTGTGCTCCGGTGGGAAGACAAGATTGGATCAATCGCAGGTGGGCGTGGACGCATTGGCTCGTCCAGGCGCGTCGCACACGACCCCGTCCCCAGACCCACATGAAACAGCCTTTGTTCAAGGGGGTCCACGCATCTGGCTCGCGTAGGTGATAATTCTCCAAGGCTGCATTGAGAGTCACTGCAGTTGGTAACCCAGCAAGCCAAAAATTTTAACGTGTCCCGATAGATTCAAGTTTTTCATCTTTATTCTACCGGAGCATGTGCTGATTTGTCGTAAGGATGGGTTCCTGATGCCGGCCTCGTTCTCTCGCCTCTTACGTGGGCCTATGACTCGTCGGAGTTAATGAAATCTAATGGGATACTTAACTTGTGCAATAGCAAAGCGACATTCCTGCTGAGTTATAAGAGTCCTCGGCAGTGTGATAACTTAGCTCCGCGGGGTGATCGAGCAAAGGCGGGAAATGGCCTGGGCTCGCCCATTGTTTCGTCCTCACAGAGGGAAATTAAACTCCTCGAAAATGCCGTAAAGATCTTTCCCAGGTGGCCTCCGTGGATGTGGCTCAAGGATTAGATTGAACCATACGGACGATTGGCTTGAAAGTATTATGACGCGGCCTGGTATTCAAGAGATCCCACGAATCGTATGCGCACTTAACTGTTGTCCCCAACACCAACACAGTAAAGAGAGGAAACGCAGTCGGCCGTGAGAAAATGTACTAATAACCTGGAGGTTCTTGCCACTGAAACGCTGGGTGTATTTATAGCATCCCGTTCAGGTTGGCTAATATTCCGTCCAATGCGCTTCCAGAGAAAGTTCTGTAAGAGTCGAGCGGCTCCTCACAGACATGGACTAATCAGATCTGACGTGAGCACTGTGGCCACAACCAATGCGGGACGCTGTCAAGCGCTCGTTCATGGCATGCAACGTGGGAGACGCGTGCACGCGCTTTTCTGTGAAATTGACTCCTCGTGGGAATGCAGACATTCCCAACAGAAAGACTAGTGAGGCATGGAGGCATCTAGCCACCACTGCCTGTAGCGCCAAACCGCCAGGGAAGACAACTGTAATTATGATGCGTTCTTCCCCCTCCCATGAATCCGATGTCGTTGTCCAAGTGCAGCTGATAAAGTATTCAACTCGAAAGTCGCTTTTATATAATCTGTCAAGCCATGAAGGCGGTTCTTGAACTTCTGAAGCAAGGGCAGGAAATGTTTTGAGTACCGCTGTGGTGCTATCCGTGACATCGTCAATGCCTGTTCTGTTGGACAGCCGTACCAAATACTAAATAGTAAAATCACTACCGGAATTATACTAACCTCACTTTTGGTAGCACCAAGTCCGTCTGCTTGGTCAGCACTGTTCCTGCAATCATTATTGCAACCCAAGTCATCTAAAAACTCCAGCTGTGACCGCCACAACTCCTTTCCATCTTTTTAGTGATGTCTCTGAACGGGTTGAGCCCTCAACTAAGTCATTTTGTGAAGAACCTCCTGTTTGCCCGCCAATTACAACACGTCAGGTAGGTTTATTTTTGGCCTTGCAGTTCTTCCGCCTCTCCTTTCATTTGTCTGGCTTTGAACGTTCGTTGAAAATTGGCCTTTTCGCAGATTTTCCACACTTACGTAAATCATCGTTTTCTCACAAGAAACTTTAGCAGTGCGAAGTCGACGAGACATACAGAACCAAATGAATTCCATGAATCTCGTAACCTTAATCAGGCCTGACGGGTTTTTGATGTAACCACAGCTCTCAACTATCCCCTCTCGCATCAGCGCACTTCCCCCCCCTCCCACGCCTTTTGCGGACAACGTTTCCTGTTGCTTATACATCCATCCCACTTGATTGTGATATAATGCTTCCTTGATTAACAGCTTGTTTAATAAGTGCGCAGTAACCATCTGCAGTTATGCAAGAGCACACGATACCTTCGGTGTCATTGAATTATGTCTGTTTCGTCACCTTCGCCCTGTCAAAATCTTTTAGAGTCATAACAGTTTTTGATTTAATGATAGAAGGGCGCTCACCAATCGCGCTACGGAACTCACTCGTCCCATATTTCCTTGGAGCTCTCGAGCTCCGCCAGCAGCCGCTCAGCGGCGTGTAATATAAGCAGGATGACTTTACTGGTAAAAACAAGGGAGACTGGAATGGCCATTTCTGGCTTATTAGTCGTCTTCAGCTAGTCATACCCAACTCCGAAGTGCGCAACACCAGAGGTTCGATTTCACGACCTGTTGGTTAGAAGTCCAACATCCCTATCCACTGAGCCACGGGCTCGTCCTGTATGCAATGATAGAGGGGACTCTCACCCACTACCCTTGTATATACCTGATCGCAAGTCTTCAGTTATTGGGTGCTTGAACATAATCGATACCGAGTAAAGACCAGTACCATAGTCGCAAATACCTTTTTGGAGAGAGAATGAAACTGGTCCGCCTCTGTTTCCTATGGGTATCCGCTGTACGGGCTGCACGCAGGCAAATAAGTTTTCATGAACGAACCCCCCGTGAGTCGACCCCTAATTATGCTGTACATTGTGTGCAAATAGGAAGTTTATGTGCTTATTACTTTAATTTCAATCACAGCTTCAAGTTTCCTCCGGTTTATCGTATTCCTATCTGAAATAGTTATTTCCGGGATCATAAACCAGAGGTCTCAACAACTCTGAAGGCGTGGGCAAAACTGCGATAGTTGATCTTTACAGTGGTTTTTATGTATACTTGTCCTTAGTAGTCCTGTCCGATCTGCACATCTGCAATACAATAGTTCGACCATCGCAGATGACGACGTTTACCCTCCGCCCTACAGTGGGCGCAGGAGGATTACTTGTGCGCGAGTTAGTTTATAGTTAGACAAGCTTGCGCAACATTTGTCTCACTCACTCATCCCTCACTCAGCTGCCTCAGATAGCAAGACACTGCCGAAACGACCGGAGGTGGTCTCGAACGCAGTGACCGACAAAGCTTGACTGCCCATCTGCGTATGCCACACGCAATTTAGCCGCCGCAGCATGAATCAGTCTTTTTGTGGGGACGAACGAACCTTACGTCAGTGAGAGTGGCATAAGGGACCATGTTAACGAGGAGCCATTGCAGTCTGGCGCTCAGCCCTAAGAAAGACCTAGTTATCTCATAATGTGGCAACCTTAGTGCGTTGTGATAGATTTAGGCCTATGTTGATGAGAATTGCACTGTGCCGTGGGAACGGATTCCTTAGTGTCGACCTGAGTCTTCCGTCTCCCATGCGCCAGTCAACTGTCCGAGTCTGTCGACCAGGTGGTACTGGGATTGGCCGCTGTGGCTAACGCAGCGTGAATGTCTACGCCTCGGTGTGCCAACACACTTCCACCATGTGTAGGACAGTAATTGTCGGTTCGCGCGGACTTTGTTCGACGCGTGTTGAACGCGTGTCGTGAGCCTAACCGACCGACGTTTCGGTCCATCGCATCTACTGCGCGGACGGTTGTGTGGCATTATCTACGGTACTATGCGAATTCATTTAGCATTCTGTCCAACGATCCGCGACATGTGCAGTGTGCTGTAGGGTGTGGAATTGAAGACCAGATAGAAGAGTTGCTTGGCTTTGTAAGTTACCGCGTCCACGCCCACTACCGGTCGTCTTGACCGTCTCTCGTCATTGTAACATGTTAAGTTTAGGGAGAGTTACAGTAGTTGGGTTAACTCATGAAATTTCGATCGAAATTCCGAAATGCCTTTCCGTTTTGAGAAGATTAAGTAGGGTTGTAAAACCAATCAGTCCGAAGTATAATTCTATAATAATTCAGTTGCGTCAGGATGCGGGTTTTCGAAAGAACTTCCTTCCGGCTGTATGCAAAAACTATACTCTGTAAAAAATGATTACTTATGTAGCATGAATTTTCCTCTTCAATTTTCGATGCCCCTAAAAGTCCAATTATAGTTCATGGAAAACATGCATAAAGCTATTCATTCTTTTGCTCATTCGGTAGAAAATTACATATTCTTTCAATTTTATGCTCGAAGGTGGGACACAATTCGGTTCTAAACTTTTAATACCGTGAAATGGCCGTTCATAAAACGCCCTGTCACTGCATTTACCAGTATGGCTTGTAAAGTTAACCATATGGATCAAATCCACTGCTAAATTATATGAACCCTATATGGTCTCCCCTCAGTACCGTAGATAAATATGTGGTTCTCCGTACGCGGAAAATACATGGCTTGTATTTTGGAAACCGTGAATGCAAGCGTGACGGCAGAGCGGGTCCAAAAATATTCGGAATTGGAAAACTCTTTGAAAACTGAATAATACCCTTCCTTCGAGTATGAAATTGGAAGAAGACGTAATTTACTACCGAATGAGCGGAAAATGAATATTTTTATACATGCTTTCCATAAAATATAATTGGACCTTTAAGAGAAAAATTCATACTACTGAAGCAGTCATTTTTTACAGAGTATAGTTTTTGCATACAGCCGGAAGGAAGTTCTTTCGAAAGTCAGCATCCTGACGTAACTGAATTATTATAGACTTATATTGCGGACTGATTAGTTTTGCAACCCTACTTACTTAATCTTCTCAAAACGAAAACGCTTTTCAGAATTTCGATTGAAATTCCATGAGTTAGCTCACCTACTGTAAGTGAGATGGATACGTTGCACGTCACGCGGTCCACCACTGCGCTAACCTCATCGAGCAGGGGTGGATGGCGTCACCTGCGACTGACTTGGCATCTGCGGTGTCGAGACATTCCCTGTGCCCAAATTACTTAATTACTGCTCCTACGATCGATTAGGCCAGAAGGTTAGTTTGGAGTTTACCGTGACTAAGATTTTCAATTTAATCAGTTTCCATTCCTACATCGTGCTCTACAACTCCATTTTACACTCTTAGAATGCTTTTCCACGTACGCCATCCAAGTGCCCACTCAAAGGAATTGCGAGGTATTTGGACCTGGGAAGAAGAATAATTTCTCCAGACCAGAGTCTGTGTTAACTAGACCAACTTTTGGGCACTCTTGGTGGCTGCTTGCCATATCGATTTTTTGTACAAGTTGCACTTCACTCCAATGCCATTGCTGGCTGTACGAACGTACATGTGCATGCATTATCTTTCGTCAGAAATCTTTCTTTGGTTGAGTCCACAGTCATAAAAACCGAATTGCGCAGTATGCCACATTGCCACTTTACGGACTTGTATTTTAGCGGAGATTGAATTTCTTTAGTCTGCAAATTTTTCCCCCTAATGTCGACCTGTAGTTTTGTACACCTGCCTGTTCGCGGGATGGATACATTCTGTACGAAGTTCGCGCCCTACCCATAGAACTTGGGTATTTTGACGGAAATTTCATTCCCTATTTTCTGGACAAGACCATTAAGTTGACCTCACGTCAGTCTGGAACAGTAAAGCAGGCAGCAGTGATTTTTCGGACTGGCGTTGTCCTCGATCTCATTCATAACGTGAGTGGTCTCATCGTTATTTGACAGGGGGCTATCTCTGCGCGTGACAGTGGTGTAGTTGGACGTACCTGTTAATGGCAAGATACTGCTATTAACATCGTCATTGTCCCTCGGCATGTCACCGAGAGCCGTAATTCCTTCGACGTTAGCGCGAATAGGATGCACACATCGTCGTAGAACTCGTTTCTCACCTCGCCATAGTTTTTTATTTGGGGCGCCAGTACCGACGATTACGTCACGTTTCTCCCCATGGAATAGAGCCCTTATTGTCATGATGGGTTCGTTGCGTCTCTGTGAGATGGAAGACATTTGTCTCTCGATGTAGGTCCTGAGGCCGAAAGTGATTCCAGCCTATCACTACTTTTCCTCTGGACGTTTAGTAGAAGAGACCATATCCCGTATTTACTTCGTTCTGAAAAACCAGGCCTCGCCAAAAGCCGCAATGTCCACAATGTATCGATCCAGTTTGCAAGTGACCAGGGCTCTCCTCCTATCCATTGGGTTACCCATAGAATCGTCTACAAGTAACTAGCTTTCCTGATATTCGGATCGAGAAAACAAACCCTTGTTACTCGGAGAAGGGGATGGGAGCGCATTTTGGCTGTTTGTTCTGTTTTGACCGCTTTTATGGCCTCCTGCGGTCACGGTCATTGCATGGATGAAGGGAATCGGCGCTTTTGATGGCATTGTTTGGCCTCTTCGTCACAAGGTATAGGCAGTCTGTTGTTTATTAGGGCTTTTGCGACACTCTCGAGGATTGCCGAATTCCATTATGGCTCATGTATAATAGAGTGGGAGAATGACCCGACTTGCATTAGGAGTGGTGGGATAATTGTAATTTACGGGATGTCGACTTACACACATGGAGCACCATAATTCAATTTAGCCCGTCAGTCGAGTGTGTTCACTGTGGAGAGCATAGCTTCGTAGAGTCGCTGAGGAGGTCTGGGTGCCAAGTTAACTTTGATGTACAAGTATTCTCCATGTCCAGCGATGCGTTTGCTGAGAGCGTAAATCAGCAAACATCCATTTGTCTCTCAGATTTATCAACGAACCTGGAATAACTGCATCGGCGTAACGTGGGTACCGCCACATGATACCTGCCACAAGCTGATGCTTCGGCCGTCGCAAGCAAGGAGGACCACTGCCATCCCTGGAACTGTGCGCAACCGTGGCGTGTATGTGTTCTGACCTCACGCTCGTGACCCTGGACCTTTGCTTGCCACGCGCGTGTGGCGTGTTGTCTAACTTTCAGTATGGGCAGCATACATACGTCTATGCCAATTCGTCTCATAATTTCCTCACTATGAACTGTCGAATTCTTTTTACAGCTAAACGACGCACTGAGCTAATAATCGTGGCTCGGAAGAATGCCAACTGGCGGATTTAGTCAAGGAAGGGTGCCCATTTCCGTATCCTAACCCTTACTTTGACCAAACCCTAACTCTGATACTAATACTAACCTTAACTCTAATCTTAATCCCCTGAAGCTTAGCGCAAGGATACCCGTATTACGGACGGTACCCATTCCCATGTACTCCCGTAACCACATTCTGCGTGCCGCATGCGGACATCGGTTCTATCGTTTCGTTCACGCGCACTTCCATTCGTTTCTTTCATGTTTTACCATTAAAAAAAGGTGAAAGCTTGATGAGAGTTAAATGCGGTGCCGCTACTACGTGTCGAGCTCCTGCGCGAGTCATCATCGCGATCTCGGGGAAGTTGTGGTCTTCGTTGCTTGCGATGAGTGAACTAGCTGTAATGAAATAAACATATCATTTTTTCACCGTTACGACCACAGAACGTTGCCAGAGGTACTTAGGTAAGTGGGAGGAAATCTGTTCTATCCACAGGCCACTTTTTTATTCTTCCAATCACCGGGGGTAGTAGCCCTCTAACCTCCCTTTCGTCTTTTGCATGTAGTTACCCAACGCGTCGAAACTCCCTGCTACTCCTCCGAAGCACCGTCCTGTGCTCGTCGCGGGGACGCCATGTGATCCTCCACCAACCCCTAACCGATCGCGGGAAGTACCTGGCCTGGTTGGTGTTATCAAGGTGACTATTAGTACCGTAGTGTCACTGCACGGCCTATTGATTATTGGTAAACCCTGTCTTTCGTCACATGTGTTCACTAGTCGGGGTTCAATGGACAATTATTTACCAATATCCTAATAGTTGTCACATTGGCTCACTCACCAGCGACCCTGTGGATTTCAGTCTGTTATTTTGCATATCTCACAACCTGCAAGTCAGGTCTATGCAAATGGAGCCACATTGGGTCGTCACCGCCCCCTCAGGACAATGTTATCTCTTATCGCCAATGACTGTTAAACTTCCTTGAGCGTGGATTCATGAGCTCGCGAAATGGGCAGCGCCGTTAAGTCCGGCATGTTGTGCACGCATGTGGTACGTTGAAGGGGATGGGCGGACTTTCTAGTAAGTCACAGTGCCTGGCATCATCTCCAATCGCCTTCACCCCGTATTTCATGGTGAGGGAGGCAAGTGGGAGGACCGATCCTGTGCCGCATGTTCTACTAAAAATAAGGCTGCTGTACATTTGAGCCATTTCCCTGCTTTAACTGTCTTGACTGGGTCACCAACTAGAAGATTCGCTAGGCCCTGGGGAATGGGAGCCTTATTGCAGGTAACTCCCGCCTTAGTGAGGATGAACCTTCTCATCCTACTACTTGATTATGATCTGTAGTAATGCACGCTGATGCGAGTCTTTACTTCCTAGCAGCATTAAATGGTATTTCATTGTTTAAGAAGTGAAATTGGTTTTCGTGGACCCTATTTTCATACAGGAACGGTGATCGTCTTCAACACAAACACCATCCACCGTTCAAGGCACGTTTTTTTCCTTGGAGTGTACTAGGCAGGTGTCTGTAGTAGGTAGTCTCGTGATTCCTACTTACCTTTTTATAAATCGGTGTCGACGCGGATGCATCTCTCCAAAATGCGTCCATGATTGGAATTTTTGTCCTATAGACTGGTCCTTTATCTTTTAGGACATGCTGATGTGACCTATACTACGTTACTGTGGACCTTTATATGATCTTTTTCATCTTCTCTTCTTCCGCCACAGCAAGCCTGGGTCATTGTGGAAAAGCCGGATACTGAAACAAGGCTACCTGTTGAGGTAACTGTTCCTGCTCGCGTGGTGTGCGATCATTGTTCCACGTTTTGACGTAAATGGCATGACCTTTTGTTTTTGTAGCAGGGCGAAGTTCTTCGATGGATCAATTTTGATGATGACGTGCTCAGCGGCGCTACTGAGTTGACGGATGACACATTCTTAGAATGTGAGAGATGGAGCGGCGAGAGTGTAGTCCTACCTTCTGAGTGTGTCAGCGTTCTTCGCGACAAACTTGAAGTTGCTAAGTACTTGACCAAGCGTCCGCGAGCCGAAATGCTAGAGGACTACATTTCGGAATCGCCAGTGGAACTGCATCTTAAGGTACTCTTGTTTTAGGAATTTTTGTACTTTCTGTGATTTCAAACTTCCAAATGCACGATTTAGTCGTCGGATGTAAAATCAACTCAATTTAGTGAGCATTATAGACACACAAGTTTTCGTAGTTCTCTCACTCCAGATTAACATGACTACCTAGATGATGCTTTTCCTCCTTTTTAACCAGAGAATGTGCCAGTTATAACATCTGGTTGGTAGCCGGGACCTCATATCACGGTCTCTGCTGTAACCTTTTTCCTACGCTGTTCGCATTGGCGTTTGTCGTTGTTTCCCACTTTACCATTCAGGATTCCTTTTCAGCTAAAGGCCAGCCTCTCAATCGAACTTTGATATTCACTATCCCCACGAAAACATAGCACAATATTAGCAACATACTCAATACCTTGCGGAATTTTCGCACCAATCGACAAGGACCGTCTTTCCTGAAGAATTTTCTGGGTGCATGGATACTTGAGCAATATCCGTCTCATCATAACCGTCACCACGCACTAGTTTTCCACCGGACCGAAAGGAGTTTTATTTTGCGTAGTCAAGTTCATAAGAAGTGCTGTGGAATTCACACTAAGGAGCCACAGCAGTTTGATCCTCTGCTAGCGCTATGTATTTCAGCATTCCACGCACATTCCGGGCGCGAATTTAAGGACTCTGTCATTTTTTGAATATGCCCTTACTAGGTTGCAGTAGGAGCAGACTGAGTTGAATGTTTCCCGTGTCCGTACCCCCGTGTAGTTGACGTGCGAGTGAGATTCGCCACAGCGGCCAACTAAACTGTTTTTTTATCCACACCGACCGCAGTACTACCACTTTCCAGATCCATATTTTTCGTACACTACATTTTATCCGTGATATTATGCCAGCTGAGGCGTTTTGGCGAAGGGCTTTAAGGTAAATTATGCGAGTATCGGACACCAAGACTGTTTTTGCCGTTAGATAGGAAACAACTTCTGCATGCGTCTGAAACCTAGTCGGATGTTGGACGGGTGGAACAGATCTAGTCTTGAAGTTGTGGTAGACAGCGAAGCGAGGCATCTGATGGACAAGTGCAGCGCACGTGAACTAGGTTTCGCAAGTTTTCTGCTCAGTGTGTCATCTTTCGCGCCCTTCTTTGGAGGCACAGACACCGCAGGGATGGGTGGGCGCATTTAGTGCTCCCCTTCATTTACCCCGTTTCGTGAGTCGGCATCATATAGCTTTTCATCCTGGTGTGTTAGAAACGATGTTCGTCGCCGAGGAGTACAAGCTGCTGTACTATATGGGAGGATGACCACAGACCAATGCGAGCAGTTAATACGCATTGCAATGAGGGAATTAACAAAAGGATTGGATATTAACCCCGTCCCAGCTTTGTCGCTTCTCTTTGGTCTCTTACAGACCATTGACTGCGTAGTTGGCAGTTTTGTTTCCGGCGACGGTTCGCCGTGCCTACCGATCAGGTGCAATAGTTTCGTTGCTCACACGACCTACCTATCTTCAACATAACTTATATCCATGAACGATGATTAATGCTTGATCTAATGTTTTTATTCCGCTTGTGTACTTCCTTTTTAGGCTGGTGATATCGTCTACCTCCACAGAAAAATGGCTGACAATTGTTTCTATGCGTCCAACAAGTTTGGTAAAAAATGTACTATTCCAGCAAACACGTTGCATATTTTGGCGCCCTGTGAACTTGGAGGGCAACCATAAAGGTCTCTTTCGTCGTTTTTGCTCTAGACTCTGGTCTTTCAATGTTCTCTCTGCCACCCGTTAATACAAATAAATAGATGAGTCTTTGCTCCGGTTACGTTGCTTTTGTTTGAACGGGCTGCCGAATACTGATGACGGTGAGTGACCGCTGCGCCCGCTTTCGTCAATAAAGAATTCCCCAAGTGCAAGCCTTCGGTCATGCATGAGGTCATTCTGATCGCTACAGCCTCACTGCTTCCACAAAGAAACCCACAGAAGATTTCGTGGGCCTTATGAAGGACCTGAAAGTGCGAAACACGAGTCGTTAGCTAAATTTGGGGAGTCAAGTTGGCAACTTGAGTTCCTAAACGTAGCATGGGAATATTCGCTTAAGGTTTGGGGTCTGTTCGCCCGTGTTGAACCGCGTCTATGACAGTGGACGTGATGCGCCACTGGCCAAGGCGGTGTGTGCTGCCTGCAGCTAGTTGTGCCACCACCTTTTCATCTGAAAGACGAGGCCTCAGCAACAGCACCACAGAGGTCCTAGATGTAAGCGGACACCAGGTCTTATTAGAGGAAGCTAGCCGCCAATTAGATTTTAGCGATTAACTGGGTCCTCGTCTGGAGCAAATTCAGGCTCCAGACGCGAACGCCGCTTCTGAGGCGCATTGGGGTAGACGGTGGGGCGTCACTCACTGCTTTGCTCTGGAGGTCCTTGTTCGCACGCCTCATTAACGTCAGAACTCGTTTGGAGATAGAAACAAGTAAACCTCCAACCTGGTACCTGAGGTTGGTGGGCGGCACACGACCTACGTCAACCACAGAACTGGGACTGGAAAGCGACTTTCTCCCGGTGTCGACGTCCGGTTCAGCAGCGGCTAGGGAAGATGCGAAACGTTTGTATAACTCACTGGGTTGGAGCAATACAAAGGTATGCATGCCGCAAAGAGTTGGAGGATCCTCGTCCGTGAAGGCGGTTTGTGGTCCTCGGACTACGAAGTTTACGCCGCCGTTCATTTCCGATAGAAAATCTTAGCTGAGAAATCGGAAGACCCCTGATCGCTGGGCTGAGGCCTTTGGAGGTATTCACAGTCGACTGTCCACAATATCCGATAAAGCCATTAACAGACTCAGAAGTAGATCGATGCCGGCCTCTATCGTTTGGTCCCGCTGCAGGAGACAAAGCTGCGCACCAGATGTCCAATGGCCAGGCATCTGGCGATGCGTCGTTTCCATCTAAGCTTTACAAGTGTGGCGGCCCTCAGCTTTATTGACAGACCTAATTCGGAGTGGAGTGCAGTTAGGCAGTGTGGGCTGCAAGACAACCATCGTCCACCTATCGGCTTTGGAGATCCGGTCGAAATTCGGATACACAGAGCAATTTAATCAGATGGTTGAACAACAAGATGGGATGCTGAGTTGCATAATGGACAATGCGACGGTCTCGAAAGAATTTGCAATGGAATTAAGGATGAAGCGATGCTGGGTACCTGCACCCACTCTTCTCCGCCTCCTTCACTCCGTGGTACGTATATAACAGACGCCTACCAGTGAAGAGCTACCAGACATTGGACCGGAATAAACTAAACTGTTAATCTTCAGAAGCATTTATGCTACCGCGCCAGCCTGCTTTCCAACGTTAAGGGGCCCCTTTGCGCGGATGATTGCCGGCGAATCAGCAGTACGGATGGGTACACATAGATGATAATTTGCACCTACGCTACCCCAAAAGCATTAACAGATTGACCTTCAATACGGAAGAGAGTGAGATCGGATATCAACACGCCTAGAATTACCATAAATGAAACTCAGCGGGCAGCAATTAAGAAATTCGCCTACATGGAAATTACGGTCTCATGAAACGTCATAATTCAATATAGTTAAGCGAGATGGACAGAGTCTTGGGAAATCCTATTTACAGATATAAGGATGAAAACGTGCACATATGTACGCAACAGTTATATCAATCATTGTTATCGAGCTAATGTTTGATCACTAGGCATAAATTTATCATGTATTTCTTGTAAGTCCCAGCGTTTTTCCCAAGATAAAGAAGTTCGTCAAATAGTCATACCGTTTCTGTGAGACAGTCGGCTAGCCACTTCGGTTAATATCCATCCAAGCCGATTTGGTGTAAGTTAAATGAAAATCGTCTGTATGGAATACTGGCAACAGCCTTTCTGAGGTAGGTGCAAACCGCATTTACTGATAAACCCATTTTGAATGATTTCGTCCAGCTCTCCGTGAATATGAGAAGGCTAGTATGACAAGACCGACTCCTTGTAAATCCATTCTGACGGAGACTGAGCAAGTTGTTTGCTTCATGATACCCCCTTAACTCCGTTTTTTAATTTTTTCCTCCATCAGTTTGCAACAAATGTTTGTGATACTCACTGGTCTGAAACCTTTTGGGCTGTTCTTTCGCATCTCTTGCATCCGGACCAGGCGACTTAGTCGCCTGTAGTTGTCTCAAAGTTTGCCCTACTTTGTCTGTTGTGAACGCAATCATGTTAATTGTGTTGCCTGATTTGACAAGTGGGGGTAAACTCTGTCATCAGAAGCCGACTACTCGGTATACACGAACGTAAAGAATTCGGATAACAGGTTTGCCTTTTCTGAATTATCGCACAACTTACTGTCTCAGTTGCGTTCGCCTTATTCACATATCCAAAGAACTTTTTGCAATTTCGTGGTATGTTTTGGAGTATTTTGACTCGAATCTTGCGCGTCTACCCCACGGCTCATTCCGTAATATACATCTCTATTTTTAACATCTGGAAAATGCCCTATTTTTGATATCTCGCGTACTTTGTTCAAAGTTTACTTTCCAGTCTATGGAATTTATTGATTTCTAAAGTTAACAAATCTGGACGAAATGTACCCGT
>CACRXP010000022.1:816142-829655 GCA_902702965.1 Spirometra erinaceieuropaei | reverse complement strand
TCTGCAAGTAATATTACGAACTTGCTACGGCTGATGTGCTTAACCTTGTGATGATTGTAACGTTCGTGTCATTCAGCTCTCTGGGGGACAGTATATCATGCCATTTTGGGGGTTCGATGGGTTCGGTACTTCAAATTTACAACATAGGACATTGCAACCAGCGTTCTCTTTTGGTGAGGACCCATCCGTGACGTGGTTAGTGCCATCCCGTATGAGCATCGCGGTTCCCCAAACACTGCGTCCGTTTCGATCTATGCATTTAAATTAAAATCCGTCAGCATGAGTCCACTGTCTTCAAATTCACAAATGTTCGATGGAAATGATGACGGGCGTTGTAAGTATCAATTTCACCGGATAATCCCGTATAATCATGTCTTCCGTTTTATAAATTTAGTGTTTGCAGAATAGACCTTTTCTCTCTGGCTCTGATACTTTTATAGTTCTGCTACTAGTGCCCTCCTTTTCGTTCGGTCGGTGGAAAATTAATGCGGCTAATAAAACACTCCATGATGGTCGTTTCGTGGCCTAAATTCTCGAGACAAGATTTGATCTGCCTGTTGCTTGCTTGGCAGGACGACTTTCAGCGGTCTCGATAACATCTCTACTGCATTATCTCTCACCACAAGCAAAAAACGGAAAATGATAAGGAGTCCAACCACCTTACCAAGTTCTTAAAAGTCATTTATTAAAAGTTGGAGTGTCAAAAGATCGTGCTGGAATTTCTCCTTTGCAGTTTCATCAGGGGACTCAGGGACTCCCTGGACCAACCAACAAAGGTATCTTTCAGTGAAAACCTGCTTCACAGCCCTGCCTTCTTTTATTGATGGTAGGTTAATTTACGGAATTTGGTGCTACCTTTACTATTGTGTTCACATAGCTCTAAAGCGGCGAGTTTGGTGATTGATTCTCAAACGTCGCTTCGGGTCTTTTAACCAGAATCACTTCCTACAAAATTCCGTTCGTTCGACTAACATCCAGCAGGCGTGAATTTAGGCTTGCGACATCCAGGTCTATAGTAAGTTTCAAGCTTCTTTGGTGAACGACATTATGTCTTTACTTTACCGCCACACATCACTTGTTGGATTAGAGCCTGATAGATATGCATGGGGCGAGCTGCTAACGCTCTTTCGTGATAAAGGTGAATCCAGATGATTACGGCCGCAGATTTTTTAAGGGACGTCCGTTGCTGCTTTATGTTTGAACAGGCGGACTGCGTAGGCTCCAGATTTTCCGAACCTAGGGAAATGCGACAGCCAATTTCATCTCCGTTTGTTTCCTTTTTGTTCCCCTCTATTTCGTTTGAATCGGAAAATTTGTCTGGCGATTTTGTTTGTTTCCTCTTCCTGTTTCGCTGAACATAAAGCCCATCGCCTTTTTTCCGGTTTCTTGAAATTTCTGTGGTCCGGTTCATTGACGTTTTTCACATCTTTTGCATCGTTTTCTGGGGATTTAATTTTGATATTCTTTATGAGTTATGCTATAATTTCTGTGACAATATAAGCATCTACTTAAAATTTAAAAACTCTGGTGGTTAATTCCTAGCATCCATTACAGCTGGTGGATATTTCATTATTTATTTTATTTGTGGTCTATTTCATTAGTGCACAGCGTTATTCAGGACTGGTGGCCAGCAATCCATCACGCCCAGCTGAGATCGGGTTAAGAAGTTCCGGTAACTTCTTATTACAGGAAATAGAAAACGGTATACAAATGATTGACAGACCGTTATTTTCTGATCGAGTTCGGTATGAACGATCGGTGAGCGCCCCCTGCCATTGTATATTCCCGATCGAAAACCAACAGGGCAACAGGCTCGTGGTCCGGTGGGTAGAGGCGTGGACTTCTAAACCAAGAGGTCGCGAGTTCGAGGCTCGGGTGTTCCACACTTCGGGCTTGGGTATGGCTGGCTGACGACGGCTAATAAGCCAGAAATAAGTGAAGCTTTGCATTTATCTGGATATTCTAAAGCAACTGATGCCTGTGTTTTACTTGAGCCCCTTTTAAAAGTCGACTTTCGATACAAGATATAATTTTTCCCAGTTTTATTTGACAGTCTTGCAAAATAGTCGTATTTTGTAAAAAACCTTTGTAGTGACTCCTTTCCCTACTATCTCTTTCTATTTTTCGTAGTTAAATAACAGTAGCTCTCGCTATTAAGTGCCATTTTCCGTACGTTGGCAACGTGTTGACCCTCCTTCTGTAACGAAAAACTTTTCCTGTCTGTAATGCCCCGCAGAGCATGTGCTAAACGGCGAAAGCTTGCGGCCTCCCCACCGTCTCTGGGTGCTCAAATCGTGACTGAAGACATAGCAGGTGCCAGCATATGTTCTTCGCCGTCCGCAGATCTGATTAACTCACAAATCCCTTTAGTACGTGTAGAACCTCTCGACGCTTCATTCGTCCAAAAATACGCCTCTGCTAGTCGTAGCAGGCCATCAGCCGGCGAAATAATCGATCAGCTGATTTATGGAGACATAAACAGCACTTCTGAAAAAGTGCTTGAACAAGCTTTTAAGCTTATTGGGGTAATAAGTTCGGAAACTGAGGAACGAATTAAACGCAAGCATTATTTCGTACTGCGAAACATTCCGAGCCACTTATCTGCTATGGAGGGAGCGCATGTGTTCCTACAAAGTTGTGGCTTGAGTTTCAGTGTCGCACAAGCTAAGCGACTTCGCTCGCTTAGCCGTAATGCGCCGATACTAGTTACCCTTTTCTCCATGATAGAAGTCGATTTTATCTTGTCGAGTAGGGAGATAACTAGAGACTTCTGCCGTAAATGGCGCTGTTCCGTTTCGCCAGACCTCACACCGCTGCAGCGAAGACTGAATAAATTAAATTCGGCAAAAACCAGCACCAAGATAATGACACCTACTGTCAGTCTGAATAAGTCCTCTACAACACCATCTGCGGCATCTGCACATCACGGCATAGTCAATTCCGTAGGGAACTCGACTACTTTTAAAGCTGAGCTCTTTAAACACACCATCACGCCTGGTATAAACACGCCTCTATCGACTCCCCCAGCAACCCCTAGTAAGCCTAAGCATGTGTCTAAGTCAAAAGCAAATCCAATTGCTGTCTCAGCCACTCGGACACCCAATAAATCCAGCACCATTATAAAATCTTTTCCTCCACAATCGGCTAACAGTGCCTCAAATACCCCGACTCAAAACGTAGCGGGTTCGCAACTGCCCCCCAGCCCTCAAATCGAGGCAGTTAAGCCGAATATGTCGATTTTTCCGCCGTTTACTAAAACTCTTGCTCCAATGGAAACAATGCGTCCCCCACCCCCTAACTTGTTTCCTCCACGGCCGTTTTACCAATTTATTCCTCATGATAATGTCCATACTGAATCAGTTAATTCATCCGATCCTCAGTTTCGTTCCGGCGGGAATACGTTGCAGTATCTGCTCCGCGGATTTCCAGCTGAAAATAAGTTAGCTAACAATGGTTACCAGTTTACCTGCCCGTCATTCCCTCCCCCAAGTCCTACCCCTTTGTATCCACGTCAGAAGTTTTCGATGCCACAAAATTTTTGCAAAACCAGATGGTTGCATCCAGACCATTTGCTCCGTGGGCAGCCCAGAACTGGACGATGTAGCCCACCTCCCTCAAAAACTAACAGCCTTTCCCTTCAAACTTTTTGTTTTAAATGCCAGATCCTTGCTTAATAAGATGCCTTTGCTTCAGACTCTGGTGTTCGTCCATTCTCCAGATATTGTTTTAGTAACTGAGACGTGGGCATCAGCCTCAGTAGCTGACTCCGAACTCTCGCTTCTAGGCTATAATTGCATCCGAAATGATCGCCAAGATAGCCGTGGTGGGGGCTGCTGCGTCTACGTTGAGCAAATACTTACATTTTTGCCGTTGGACCTCCCGCATTTTTCCGCAGTAGAAGGCAGCTGCTGGCTCCAGGTTGCACTAAAAAATAAGTTTTCCTCACTCGTTGGCTGCGTCTATCGTCCTCCCAACGCCAACGACAATTTTGATCGTTTACTCTCACAGGCATTTCATGCTGCGGCCGACTCAAGCTTTAAGTATCAATTGGTTACGGGTGACTTTAATCTCACCGAAGTCCGCTGGTCTCCGCCTTCAGGCCCAAGAAGGTTCGAAGACTTTCTTGAGGCTGTAGATGTTAGGATGTGGAATCAGGTTGTTGATTTTCCCACCCGAGGCTCAAGCATAATTGACCTAATTTTCTGTATAGGCTGCATGCCATCGTCGGTGTCATCCCTAGGCCCACTGGGGGGCTCAGACCATGACATAGTTGTTTCAACGTTGGAATTCGAGGCTGACAAAACATCGTCCCCAAAGTATAGCTTTTTCCGCAATTTCCGATCATCTCGCTCAACCGAATTATTAACACACCTTAATTCCTACGACTGGACTGATGTCTTCCTTAGTTCGGATGTAAATGTTTGCACTGCAAATCTGTACGAAATTTTGGATCCGCTTATTTCTCGTTTTGTCCCCTGTAAGAAAATTATTAATGTTGGGGATAAGGTTTTCCTACCCTTGCCCCTTCGTCGCAGATTGCCCAGGTTTTTTCGTCGTTTCCATCTGCAGAACGATGTTTCTGTTCTGCCCTTGATTTGTGATATTTTTGATCGAGATAAGAGATTGTCTGAAGAAAAACAGCTAGCCGAAGTGGTCCAGTTTACCGAAAACCATTCGTTAAATATCTCGAAACTGTTCTCTAGAAAAATACGAACTCATAGAAAAACGCAGCATTCCATCCTCCGAGACCCTCTCGGAAATCCCATAGTTGAGGCCAAGTTAAACGCGGATAGCTTCAATGATTTCCTGTACAAAACGTTCATTGATGACTCGACCACTCCGCTTCCGACCATCCAGCCATTGACCGGGGCAGTTCTAGAAACTATAACTTTCACTCTGTGGGATGGGACTGTTGCGATTCGCCGTTTTCGTCAATCTTATAGTCCAGGCCCTGATGGTGTCCCAGTAAGCATTTTAAAAGCCGATGCAAACACGATCTTCCCATCCCTCGTATGCAAGATATTTAATCTTGCTCTTGAAACTGAAACTTATCCTACCTTGTGGAAGGAATCACACATTTTGCCCATTCCTAAGCGCGGCAAATCTACATCATTTGATGACTTTCGGCCAATAAACACCCTCCCTGCAGTTTCGAAGATCTTAGAGACATTGATCAAGGATAAGATGATGCGTCACTTAAAAATGAATACCATACTGAATGCTGCTGAGCATGGATTTCTCAAAGCTCGATCTTGTGACACCTGTCATCTCTCTTTCTTTGACTATATTCTCCAATCTAGGGACAATGGTTTTGCACTTTACACAGTATATTTCGATTTCACTAAGGCTTTTGATCGTGTTGACCATGCTCTTCTTCTCTTGAACCTGTCCTCTTTCGGAATAGGTGGCAAACTTTTGAATTTTATATTCTCTTACCTGGGCACTCGTACACAACGAGTTAAGATTTCCAATACTATCTCCAACCCCACACGTGTGAGAAGTGGAGTCATTCAGTGTAGTGTACTCGGCTCGATTTTATTTTGCCTTTTCGTTAATGATGTACCCGATGTATTTCCGAATGGTAGGCCTTTCATGTATGCCGATGATCTTAATGTTGCATATCGATATAAGCCGGCAGATCATGACATCGTGCTTGAGCTCCCAAAGAGCGATCTACAGGCTTTCGCCCAGTGGTGCCGCACATGGCGCCTTTCTCTTTCTTGGCATAAGTGCTCAGTCATGGTGGTTGGCGACGACCGCCAACCTCAAGTAAGTATTGAAGGTCATGTCATAAATGTGCCTGGGGTTATTAAGGATCTGGGCATATCATACTCCAAGAGTCTCAATCTCTCGGAGCACTGTGCCTTGATAGTCTCCAAAGCACGCAGAACGACCGGGTTTATCCTCCGAAAATTTAAAACTAGGGACATCAGAATGTGTCTTTACAACATGTACGTTAGACCTGGTCTGGAATACTGTTCGTATTTATTTAGCCTCATACGTGCTACTGAGCGGAAGAAAATAGAATCCGTTCAACACTTTTACCAAGAGAATTTTAACCCCGGATCACCGACATTTGTCTTACCAAGAACGTTGCCGGCTTACGGGCCTTGATCCTTTATGGTTCCGCAGATTACAAAAGGGACTATTTTTGCTATGTAAACTCTTATATAATCACGCAATTAACCCACTCACTTCTTTAAGACATCATATCCACCCACGACGTAACAGTCACCGTGAGGTCTTCTTATTTCTGCCTCCGGCACGTACTGTTAAATATCGTCGGTTCTATTCTGTAAATGCAATTGCTATTTGGAATAAACTATCAATGAGTGTGAAAACTCTGCAAAATTATCCTTTATTTAAGAGAACTATTACTCGATTTTTGCATTCAGAAAAGCTTTATCAAATTTTGGGTTCTGAATCCACTGATTGACTCTACCGTAGCGATGGCGTTTGTGGTCTCTGAACACTATGGCCGGTCTCACCAGCTGTTCCTGAACGCCTCTCCTTTGACTATCCCCAACTTCATGGAAGGAATTGACGTCCGATGATCTCCGATACCATTCAACCCTCTCCCCCCCCCTTCTGGACGGTCAAAAATCTGCCGCCAGCCGTTTTTTTCTCCTGAACCCTTCAAACCATAAAAACCATCATCAACTATATTTTTATTCTTCAAGAGTTTTTTTCACTGCTGGTCGGATTTGTGTTTAATAGTTTCCCTTGACAATGCCTGTAAACTGGCATTTAATAAATTAAATAAAATTAAATTAAATGGCCATTCCTGTCTCCCTTGTCTTTGTCGGTATTACCATTCTGCCTATACATCATGCGGCTGCTGGTTGGGCTCGAGAGAGAGAGCCCTTAAGGCACACCTGAACGTGTGAGTTCCGTATGAACGATCGGAGAACGCCCCCTACCATCATTATATATATATATATATGATGACAGATGGGCGCTCACCGATCAGGTTACGGAACATGCTCGTTCCGCTGTGCCTTGGGGCTCATACTAGAACCCTCGCAGGCAGTCGCACAGCGACTAGTGGTAGATATAGATGAGATGGAGCCGACAAAGACAAGGGAGACCTGAATGGCCATTTCTGGCTTATTAGCCGTCATCAGCCAGTCATACCCAACCCCAAGTGTAGATCACTTGAGATTCGAACCCGGGATCTTTGGTCGTGGAGTCTGACGCTCTACCATTGAGCCACGGACCAGCTGCGCCAGGTGCGTCTGAGCGCAAGTTTGTGTTTTCGGTACCAGCTGCTGGTGGTCAGGGTTATGATTGGCTGAATGAAGGCAAACAAGCCCAAAACAGTGCTGTATCAATCTACCCGCAGACTCTGTCGTCTCTCCTCTGCTATCATAGCTTGGCCGACTTCGGCCTGGTTGGTGGTTGCATGTTCGTCACCCCTATCGTCCATACGAAGCTTGTTTGCTTCGGGAAGCAAATGGATCGGTGTGCGCCCATTCCTGAGTGAATAAATACCCGATGTGCAGCGACAGAAAATGGCAGGTAGCGAGGCACTAATGAACTTCGGTTCGAAGAAGTGCTTATGAGCCATCTGGTAGACCCCAGTGGTGGACCAGCTGCGCCAGATGCGTCTGAGCGCATGTTTGTGTTTCCGGTACCAGCTGCTGGTGGTCGGGGTTATGATTGGCAGAATGAAGGCAAACAAGCCCGAAACAGTGCTGTATCAATATACCCCCAGACTCTGTCGTCTCCGCTCTGATATATATATATATATATATATATATATATCAACATGAGTGAAGATTCGAGGTCCAGATAGATTATCCCGTTCATCATCCCCAAAAGAAGACGAAGAAGAAAAAGAGGCAATGCCATGGACCACACTGTATTGGTGCTGACGTTTCGGAAACATCCTCGTTTCCATCATCAGAGTAGTGGTAGGGTGTTTGTTCCTGCTAGCTCAGAGTTGTTCTGTCTCGCCGCCTGTCTCGTCTTATAGGCATGCCTGCTACAGGAACTCTGACCTGCCTGCTGGCGGGGGATTGGCTTAGGTCTCTCCGTGGCCGACCGCTGGGGCGCTGGTGTGACCTCTGTCCCCTGCCCGGCCGCTGTTGTCGCTGCTAGGTCCGTGGGCCCTTGGGCCCTCCCCCCATAATTTGACGAGCTGGTCAGCTGCCGTTGCATGTGGGAATCGGGGTCGACTGTTTGGGCGCGTCGGTGGGTCGATATCTCGCGTCGGTCGTCTGACACCCGGCTGGCTCTCTCCCCCTGCTGGGAAGGTGACAACTGTTGAGAGAGCCGCGATTTGTTCGCCAGTGCTGTCGGCCCCGTCCGAACTGACTGGAGCCTCGTACGAAGCGCCTGGTAGGCCGGATGAAGATCAATGGCTCTGCTGATTGTGTCAACTGAGGACCAACTTTCGAGAACCAGTCTGGCCATCTTGTCGCTCGCTCGGCCGATGACGCTCGCCTCCCCAAAGGCGAAACTGTGCTTCTCCTGTTGTATGTGGCCATATACCAGTGACAGCTTATCCTCGCGGTTGACTGCAAGCTGGTGCTCGTGCAATCTTGTGCAGAGGCGTTTGCCCGTTTCACCAACATACCTTGCACCGCAATCTTGGCAAGGTATGCTGTAGACCACTGCTGATTGTTCCGTTGCAGGTAGCTGGTCTTTGGGCCTCATTATCTGCTGCCTGATAGTGGATTCCGGTTTATGGGCCACCCCAATCCTAAAAGAGCTCAGGATTCTTGCTGTCGCCTCAGAAACGTTCCTCATGTAGGGGATTGCGAGGCAGAACTTCGGCTTCTCATCATTAGATTGTTCGCGGTTAAATCCTCTTCGGCACTCACGTATGAAGGATCGTGGGTAACTGATCGTGGGCAGCTGATCAGCCCGTCAAATTATGGGGGGAGGGCCCAAGGGCCCACGGACCTAGCAGCGACAACAGCGGCCGGGCAGGGGACAGAGGTCACACCAGCGCCCCAGCGGTCGGCCACGGAGAGACCTAAGCCAATCCCCCGCCAGCAGGCAGGTCAGAGTTCCTGTAGCAGGCATGCTTATAACACGAGACAGGCGGTGAGACAGAACAACTCTGAGCTAGCAGGAACAAACACCCTACCACTACTCTGATGATGGAAACGAGGATGTTTCCGAAACGTCAGCACCAATACAGTGTGGTCCATGGCATTGCCTCTTTTTCTTCTTCGTCTTCTTTTGGGGATGATGATCGGTATAATATATATATATATATATATATATATATATATATAAGAAGATAAGGCGATCACAGGAACCATGGATTTATTTGCCTGACCTTTCGAAAGCAATCAAGCTTCCATCATCTGAGGTGGGTTGCGTACTGCACGTCACAGTATTTAGGGGTTTATTTGGCCGACTGTCCAAACTTGCCTAAATTGTTGGGAGCATCGGTTCCCGATCTAGGTGTCTGTGTTCCGAGTCCACCGTCGGCTGCCGACCCGTGTCACACAAATTGCGGTCGTTGACACTTGCAATTCACAAGCTACTTAGATTTTTCTAAGATTGCATTAATTTATAACGTGCGGTTTAAATTGACATGTGACTACTTCACTAAGCGCAAAGCAAAGCTTTTGTTCAAACGAAGTTCAGTACCAAATAAGGGAAGCAAGGAACGATTAAGTCTTCGCAGATAGCTTGCTCATATAGCTAATATTGTGAACCGCGAGAACGAAGGTGCTTTACGTTTCTAAACTTATTTCTCAGATTATTTTGGCGAGGCGAAAAATCGATCAGAGACGTATGAACGAAATGCCAAAACTCAGATGGACGTGCACGTTCCAGTCGAATTCGAACGACGCCTGCGTATCCATCATGTTCGATGAGGAAATCAAAGACTAAATTTTTGAAGCCGTCCCTGAAATTGGCTGGATGCAGCACTTTTGAACACAATGCCTTCATCATAATTATTGCGACGTAATAGAGTCCCTTCTCTTTCTCAATATCTCAACATCAACTGTTCAAATAGAATCGTGGACAAAAACGGCGAAGGTTTTAACATGTAGTGAATTCGAATTATGCATATGACCAATGGGTCATTCTCCGATCCAGCCTAATGAGCCTGTAAATCTGTGGAAACCCACAAAATATATTTGGTGTGTGTAATTCAACATCAAAACTGTCGAACGCTTTTCTGAATATTTTGGAGTTGAACGATGGCACTTTATAATACGATATGACTGAAAAGAATTCGCGAAAGTCTACAGTCCTTTAAATCGCGTTCGCCGATCCGTCTGACTGTCGTTTACGCAGTTTTAGTCAGTTTATTAAGGGAATGAGGCTTTCGCCCTTGAGCTCCCTATTCATATCGATAAACAGAAATAAAGTCATCAATTACATCAGCAAATGCGAAAAGTTAAGAAGTTAGCGGTAAGTGTGAGCTAGGCGCAAACTGCCGCCGCTAAAACAATCATTATTGTATGTACAGTAGGTTCTCAACAAGTGAGCGTATAGTCTGCACTTAAAGGATTTGACACTTTCAGAAAGAACGACGGCATCAGGGAGTCCATTCCATGCCCCGATGACCCTGTGAGGGAAGGCGTTCCGTCGGACGTCCGAATGAGCCCGCTTCCTTTGCAGTTTGAACGGACGACAACGCAGACGGTCAGTCCGGGCCAATTCAAAGAATTCATGAAAGTCTAGGGCACACTCACGGCTTCTGGCAATCCTGTAGGTTTGAATGAGATCGCCGCGCAGTTGTCTGTAATTTAGTGGAAACAGATTTAGTTCGGTCAGCCTGGTTTCGTAAGGCAAATGATGAAGATTCTTGACCATCTTCGTAGCCATCGCCTGTACTCTTTCCAGTCGTTGATAATCTTTCTTTAACCACGGTCGCCAGGCCTGGACGGCATACTCTAAGTGAGACCGGACGAATGCCCCATAGGTTTTTCCGAACAGCTCCTTGTTGATCTGCACAAATCCTCGCCTCAGCGCAAATAACACCCTTATCGCACTTTTGGCTGCCCTTTGACACTGTGAAGATGGTTTCAGCGAGGAGGTCACTAGGACGCCCAGGTCTTTCTGTTCCACAACATTTGAAAGGGGCTGACCACCAAGGACGTATTGAAAGGAATCGTCCTCCTTACTGGTCTGTCTGGTGCGGAGTCTCAGGACCACACATTTGTCCACATTAAAATTGAGGAGCCAGCGAGTTCTATTAGTGTTGACTTGGTTGCCGGAAGCGCGCAATAGCCGCCAGTTGTTTATTAGATTTGACGGACGTCATGTCTTCATAAGTAAGAGCTTTTGGTCATTCCTTCGCAATTAAACATGTTTGTCAAATTGAGGGCGTGACATGGAAAATAAACAGATTTGCCTAAACTTGCCATCGCTGTTTTAATCGGCGGAAATTCGGACGCACAAGTCAGAATCAAGGTCAAACGTTGCCTGCCGTTGTTTTCTTGTGTAACACCCCAACAGAACTGATGGACAAAAACTCTTGTTTTAATCACGACCACTCTTTTGTAGGTCGATCGTGAGGACTGATCTCCGTGAACGATCGTCAACGGCCGCACCCCGATAAGTTCCATCGTGAACACTTTTCGCTGATCTGTTTTATTGTACAGTTACGCTTACACTGCTTGCTGAATTGTTTTCCAGCCCAGTTTTACTCGGCGTGTTCCACGTGTATCCCTATACTCCCCCGAGTTCTTAACGTTTTCACTCATGAACGTTTTTCTGTTGTTTGTTATAGTTCAACCTTTTTCAGCACGTTTACATAATAAGCTTTCGTTATATTCTTCTTCTCGTACCCAATAAACCGTTGCATTTTCCAATCGTCGTTTAACACTCTCACCGATTTGCGTGACTGTATGTGAGTGCTTGTGTAATGGATATCTTAGGCTCAATTACTTCCGACTCCGAATCCCTGACTAAGAAGAGGAAGCTACACTCGGAATCTAGTGATCTACCAGCCGTACCTTCCCCGAACTCGCGGGACATTACACTTGTTCTTACCATTTTCTTCGGCAATAAATTTCACAGACCCTCATATTTTCTATTACCAGTCAGTGGGTGAAGGCGAATGGTTGTTAGTGTATGGTATGCATGTACGCACGCACACTTACATTTGGCGATCGTTTCACTATAGAACTTATGCATTTGCGATCGATAGCCATATCCAACATTTGCGTATGTAAGGCGCAGTTAATATAAATGTGTTATTAAATTGGATTTAAGACAGTTTTGCTGCAGACCTAGTATATCTGTATATCGGCACGAATGTCTGTAGTATGATTCGCTTATATGTAAGACAACCCAAAATTACCTCGTTCTAGAATGAGGTAATTTTGGGTTGTCTTAAATTTTATTTCATTTCAGTTTATGGGAGCATATTCGCATACACATATAAGTGTGCTTCTACTATTTGCTCTTGAGTTTTCGGTTTATCCGAAATCCAACAGGGATTTTAGCGGCCCAGAGTTGCACCGACACTGTCTGCAGGACGCGCATGATCGTTGTGTCAATTACCAACAACAATAATGAAGTCTCGGATGCTGACGATCTAGCAATCGTTCCGTCAGGTAGGAGCATAGGCAGTGGATGCTGGAGATGACAGTTTTTATAGGTGTATGGTGTCATAGCAAATGTACCCCACAAAAATTGTACCTCCTGTACGTAGAACATCCTTGCCTGTAGCTATCTCTGATGGTAGGTTCGAGTGTGAATGGGAAACGACAGGCAAATGAAGCTTTTGTGCCGGCAATAATGTATCCTTTTCTAAAATACCTGTGCATATGCTGGAAGCACATCTATCCTTATTTTATCTCTCCCCGACGTAAAAGGGCTTACCTACATGAAATTTTAAGCCTCTTTTAAGTCATTTCTTTCTATAGGAGGGAACTACCTCCGGCCTAATGCTTTTGAACCTTATTGGCTTTTGCAGCGTTGCAAGCGAAATGAAATAAATCGTATTCAGAAACCATACTTTTCTTCTAGGAGTTCTGTAGCATGAGCTTACTAGGAGATCACAAGAGAATGTTGTTATGAGCTTTTCTGTTTCATCAAGGAGCCCCGCTAGCCTTCTGTGGAAGCTTTATATGTTAGACGCCTTACTTATCTTCAAAACAGGATCAAGTTTTACCACCCCTAAATAAAAAACGTGCGATCAACATACCGGTTTAAATTTTAACATCTTCCTGGATGTAGTCAGTTCGTAATCTTCTGTCTTTAAAGCGCCTCACTCTTGTCGGGTGATTAGTAAGTTGGCCTTCAACACATTCTGATGTCAGGGTTTATGCGTGTTTTATATTTCGATGTTCATGGCAGCCAATAAAGGTGTACATTTAGCATGTCTCGTTTTTATAACCAGGCTATCATTTTTTGTAAATCGGATTTCCAGATGGTCATAACGGTCTGTTTGCGGCGAAATATTCAGATTTGCGGACGCCATACAACACACAATAAAGGCCGCTCTACCTGTTGGCAAATTCGCTTTCGTTCATTGCGTAAGTTAATGAAATCACATTGAACTATCAGTAGTCTAATGACCTCTCCCGCAGCA
>CACRXP010000022.1:786262-814442 GCA_902702965.1 Spirometra erinaceieuropaei | reverse complement strand
TAATTGAGAGCGCATTTCAGAATTTCTGTTAACATTTCATGAGATAGGTCCGTTACTGTACGTCAGTAGTCATCTCTGTTAATAGTAAATGGAGCTCTAATCACAGTCTTTAGCAGTTTTTGTTAACTGTGTTTTTTGTGTCTGTATGTTGTCCCCTTGTCTAGCAGGGTAAGCAGCCACAGCAATAGAAATCAGCTTTTTAAGTGAATTTTTATTATTTTTTAACAGCAACGAGTCTTAATTCTAAATACCGTATGTAGACACCTACATGAGAGCGGCGTGCGTGCGGATCGCATTACGAGGACAGGCATTTCCGTTCTGCCCTGGACCTGGACGTGAACAGCCCATACAGGAAGTTGCATGGCGACTAGCTATCAGTCGTCGAGGTGTTGCTGCCACCTACTGACACATTCAGATAGCCATTCTAGCCTATTAACCGGAGCGGGGCAAAGCCAGGTCGTTTTTATTCCATCAGGGATAGCCCGATGCACGCCACTGAATTGAAAGGGCATGTGCCCATGGTGGAGTTGTGAGGGCCTTTCCGGTGATAAGTTGACCAGGGGGGAGGGGATCATACTTCATGTGCCCCAACACCAAGGGTTGGGATATTACTGGATACCGACAGCTAGTAAACCAGACATGGCCATGCCAGTGTTTCCGTCTCTCGGTGAACTTATGGATATGCAACTAACCAACCACATTTTCCGCCGCCCATTTTACTTTTCTGTCAGCACCCAAGAATATATGACACCCTGCGCAATCGCGGTAAAGGGTTACTATCCGAGACGCCAGGAGGACTGTGAAATCAATGTGAGTCTCTTGTTTATCACCTACGAACTCCTCTGACTCTTTAATTATGTGTGGGCGTCCTTATGAATATGTCAAAACGTTATCGTCCATGCACACTGTCGTGTTTGCGACCAATGCAATCGGCTTTTGCCCTTGCATACTAGTTGCCTGAAGCTAGAAGAAATATACTGTACCCAAAACTTAGCAAAACTGACGGAAACTTAACAGAATGCCCATGTTTTTAAGGCACAGTGCGGACACTATCTCCTTTTGACCGGTCTTTTTAATATATAAGGAAGGACGCTAATAAAGCGCTTATGTCGCCGATGTTAGAGAAACTATTGCAACAGTTTTTGGTAGATGCGCTTAACAGGTATATTGGGAAACTTTTAAGCATTTGACAGGTGCCTACAAACAGGTTCGTCGTGTTGATTATTTCAAGGCACTGCTCTGTCATTTAAGATTGCACGTAGAGAGAAGGTGGTAAGGAAAAGGGCATACCAAGGGTTTATGCTCCGAGTATTTTTTGCACTTAATCTAACAAAGCTCAAAGCAGAATGGCATCCTCCTATCCTCGGATTAGCATTTTTCGACAAAAGTCTGAAGGTCTGGTTTTCTACCCGTTGAATGTCTACTCTGCCTCCCTCATTCACTGAGAGCTCAGCGGAACACCAGAACTTGTTCTGAGCACTCTATTCGCACAAACAAACAGCTCAATACCAAGGTATATTTTTGACAAAAACTTAAAGCTTACTTTCAACAATCCTTATATGAATTGTCCGTCGTCTTACATTAGTCCTTCTCATGTTTCACGTTAAACGCTTGTTCAGACGACGCCTGTTCGGCTTATCGGATTGTCATGCATCGTGGGTCCTACTTCATGTTATAAGCTGCTTGAACTTGCTAGTCACACTTAAGCGACTGGATATCGCCTGTGAGCGTTTGACGGACGTCTTGCCTTGACAGCTGGAAGCATGACACTGGTTCTACCCTGTTTTTAAGCTGCCGGGAACGGCAGGATGACAGTACAGACGGATAGGTTCTGGCCTGTTCCTTCTTCTTCCAGCGTGTCCGCCAGCCTCTTCCATCCCTGAAGATCCTCCTGTGCTCCCTTTTCCTCTCCCCCCCCCTCACAAAGGTCAATGATCATCTCTGCCTGCTTAAGCGGCTGGACAGGAACCACTACTGGGTGCACAACAAGCAAACTAAGCGCACGGGACGGGTGCCTGCTGACGTTCTAGACATTATTGTCCCCCTTCCTGACGCAGAACCGATCGAAGAGACAGAAAACTCTCCTTCTCCAGTCACGGTGGTTCCGGACATAAATGTCAGTCCACGCAGCGATGGCAGTCCTGTTGTGCAGCCCGCGGTACCGAAACCCTTACCAGCACGTTTGCTGCGGACGGAGAAACTGCAAGACCCTAAATTGCCTTTGCCTTGCATAGACGAACTGAGGAAGAGGCTGGTACGTCTTACTTCCCTTTTGCACTTTTGGCGATATCGTTATTGCGCTTCACATGGATGACCTTTTTCCTTTTTTAGTCCACGATGAACGAAAGGTGAGTTATCTTCACGCTGAACTGGATGAGCTGTTTGATTACTTCAACATTCGCTATAACTGCGTGGTAAGGACAGCGTGTTCTTTCTGCTTATTACCTGGTACTTGATGCGCCTGTGATCATGCCTGATCTTTTCGGCCTCGTTTATGTCAAGTATTGTACCTCTCCACGGGGGACGATTTGCGTCAGCAAAGGAAACCGAGTACCGAAGGTCCAAGAACAACTTTCATAACAACGGACTTTGTCGAGCGAAGTCTTGATTTGGCCTCCTCTTCGACGTCTCCAGGTGGGCGACAGCGTCGGGTCGAGGCCAGTAGAACTGAGCTCGCGTGGCGGACGGCGAATAACGCTCCCATACCACCTCGGTCATCTTCCTTGGATGACCGAAGATACCCTCGCGATATCGTCGCAGCGAATGTAGGCTGCCCCATTTGAGACTAAGTCAGTGTGCTTCACTCGAAGGCTAGTTCCCAGGCAGTGGTGGTCAAATGCCTCCAGTCTTCGATCATCTTCTACGTGAAAGGCCCAGCATTCGCAACCGTGGAGGAGCACCCGCCGGACGGATACACGGTACACGCGGATCTTCCTGGCGGTGGAGATGTTGCGTCAGGTCCATCGGCACTTTCTAATGAGTAGCAAGACCATGTGAGCAGCATCGATTCGGGAGACAATGTCGTCCTTACTCAGTCCGTTTGGCAGCAGTCTCGTGCCGAGGTATTTGAAACCGTCTACTTCTTCGAATTGGAGGTCATTAATCCCGGGGGTGCCTTCCCCTGGTCAGGGATGCAACTCGAAAGCAATGTGGTCTTCCCAATGTTTGTGAATTAGCCGGCGGATATGACGTCTTTATGCACGCGTGGTCCCGTAGACTGCAGATCACCAGAGCACGAGACTAGAAATGCGATATTGTCAGTGCAATCTAGCTAAGTCAGCCGGCATCCGCGTGCTAATTCCACATCGTCACATTCATGTTGGGCTTTTCTGAGAATTCTGTCAATGACGTCGTTCAACAAAATGGGTGTCAGGATGCCACCTTCTCGAACACCCTATCGGAGGTCGGACAGGTGGGACAGATCGCCATGGATGAGAACTCGCGCAATGGTTAGCGATATAAGGCCTTGATCATGGCGATGATTTTGGACGACACGCCATCTAGTTCCATTATTCACCACATGGACTCACGACACGAAATCGGACACAGCCAGAAATCAACAAAGCAGACGATCGTCAGCTGCTGGTAGCCATGACGGAACTCTAGAATACGTCTCAGTGTGAATATCTGGTCTGCGCATCCACGCGCAGCCCGGAATCCGGCTTGGTTGATCATCGTTCTAAAGTCGGGCACAGACGGCAATCGTCTGAGAACAAAAGTAAAGACCTTCGCAGCGACATCAATGAGTCTTATACCGCAGTAGTTTTCCCACTTTGTCTTATCCCCTTTCTTGAAGACAGACACAAGGATGCCCCAGCCCCAATCACAAGGAATTACCTCATCTCCCCATGCTTGCTCAATCATCTCAAGAACCGAGAGCACCCGGGCTTTGCTGCAAGATTTATAATTTTGTCAGGAATCCCGTCCTCTATGGGCGTCTTCTGGTTGTGTAACCTCTGTATCGCATCTGGAACTTCCGTCTCAAAAAGGAGGGTCGTACAACACTGCATAAACTAGAGCGGGATAAAACTCCGCTGTAGAGGAGATCGAGGGTGTGATGGGTTGCTCATCAAAGTATGGAAGGTGCTCGAAATGCCCATGTCAGTGATCGAATTTGACCGAATTTCCAGCAATAGAGCCATATTTAAATTGTGGATGGAGTCATTAAGTGTTGAAGACTCGCAACTAACTTGACAGATAACTTGGTGTAGTTTGTGAATGTCCCCAACGTTTGAGGCCTGATTTATGGAGGTCTTTGTTTCATCCAAATATTTCTGCTGGTCATGCCTAGCCGACTTTGCTGCCATTTTCCGGACTTGGTGGGATTAAGCTTCGTTGCGCGACCCGGCTCGAGCCATCTGCACAGACATCTGCGGGTTTGTTCCGCTAATCCAGTCACTGCGTCGCCGCTGGGTGAATCCAAGAATTTTATCGGCTACTCCATTGACTGAGACTTCAGTATTAACCACTGGCCACTACCTTTTCTGTCGGCTCGAGTCGTAAGACGGGACAGGGTTTCCGTTGACGGGGCCTTGTCATTGCTGGGTTGTTAATATTTTGAGACATCAAGGCGTCTTGCACTTGATATTTTTGGTGTAGATGAGGAATGGGCTTTCGGACGTTTGCGGACAAGGGCATGGTCAGACCTATGGACGTTTTCAGTTCCGACACCGTGCATCAATCTGCTACCGTGGACTCAGCTGCGGAATATGAAACCAACTAGAGTGTGGCCGATTTGACTGGTTATATGGCCGTCGTTTGAAGATCAGACTCGCCGATCTTTGTAGCGGTCCTAGAACCACGTGTTAGTGTCATCGTTGCGAACCGCAATAACGGACTCACAGTCGACTGAAAAGCGCTTATTCACCGCTTAAAATCCTTTTCTCACTACCTCTTTTGATGCTCCTCCGCTTCCACCAATTACTCCTCAGCGATTTTTTATGACATTCTGATGTGCTTCTGGTGGTCGTTCCACCAGACTTCCATATTATTACTTTGCCACCTTCTGTATTTGCCGCAGTATAATTTCCTTGCTGCACGGTTCCCCAGCCTCCTTTGCAAAATGGTTAGAACTCGCCGCCTCCTTTCGTCGGATATGGATAACAGTAAACTTATGTTGTATTTGTAGTCGCGGATACGAGGCCTGTGTATGGGTTGGAGGGGTTTATTACCGCTTACTAATCTCCATTCCAGTGTCTTTTTATGTGGATTGGGTGGGGGTTGAGCACCGGTCCTTTTTGGAAGTTGTGTCCGTCAGCAATGAGGGTTTATCAAAGGTGAGGATTTTCGGTTACGATGTCAAATGCCAGAGGTCTTCACCGTTAGTTTAATCGTTGCAAGCAGCAACGATTTGCTGGTAAATTGGCTTATAAGGAAACAGGCTTGCGCCATATCTACCTCACGCCCTTAATGCTCCATTGGTAGGTTGATTTAAGCCGGCTGGCGATTGGGTTGGACACAGTGACTGGTGAATCTGAAAGCAGATCTGCGTGTACCACACGCCTTTGTCCATAACCTCACACAAACGAATCTTCTGAGTAGAATGAATTGCTCACTGGTGAGCAATTCATTCTCCTCAGATTTCCGACCCGGATCTCTTACTTTTGCTAACCTAAACGAATCTTCATTCAGAGGGTCTCCGATCTCTCACAGAAGATTTCCCAACAGGGCCACATTTGAACCTGGTTATTTTAATCTTACCCTCGTTTCAAAGGGGACCGTCCTATTCCGCCAGCTGGCAACCTTCTAAGACTTGATTGTTGGCGCGTCGCAAAAGTACAGTTAACTGCTTAGAGAGAGAGAGAGGAGCCTCATGGTGGGCCCACGTCTCGTTTTCGTCTCCTATGCACCAGTGGCCTGCCTAACATATCAGCCGACTGGTAGGGACGTTAATTACGTGAGTCCCTGCCTGACTCTTTCCGCGCAATAACATCCGCAGATGTGGTATACCACCCGTCAGCGTCGCATGATAATCAAGAAAGCGATGAACAATTATTTGTGGCTGCTGCCTTAAAGATAAGACTGAATGACCGATCGCTGTGTCTAGATGTCCGTCTACACTGCGGACAGGGCAAGCCGGTCAAGGCTCGTGTCACGGGTTCTCCAGTCGCGCTGCATCAAATTCGCAGGTTTTCGTCCGACTCGTTGTGTGGTGGGAATGTGCAACTGCACCTGAGACAAGTTTACGCTGCACTTGTACGGATAGTGCTTTCTCTCTGTCCTGATAGTGTATCTTTTACACCGAATCCAAAGGTGTCCAACAAAATCAGTCTTTTTCTCAGCTGCAAGTTGGGAGTGGGGACACGTCCTTATCAAGTCGGTAATCATACGACCAGTCTGTTAATGATAAGACTCAGGCTTCCTTAAAGTTTCAGAGGTCCAATTCGATCAGGGTGAAACAACTTTTTGTTCGACTGATTCTGCCTTAACGGTCTGGGTTTTGTAAAGACTTCTGTGATAGTAACCCAAATTCGTGCGTTTGTTTGGCCCTTCGGCTTCACGTTGACTGCATTGTCGTTGAGTAGATTGATGCGGTTCTCTTCGGTTTCGTGAATCACTGTGTCGTCCATGTTGACTTAGAACTGCAGTTTTGGGGACGCCAAACATTGTTCCAAGGCGACGTTTAAACGTTTTATTCAGGTTAGGTTGATAACGTTTATACTGATGGTGCTACAGTTTAGTCTAACAAATAAAATTATAGGGCACCTTTTGTCTGCCATTTTATGCAACGACGTCTCTTGTTAAACTACTGTAAGGCCGTGCTGTGGTTGTCCAAACAATTACAGTAAGCTTGATTTCCAACGATTTGGTTATTTCTTTCATCCCCGATACACGGTTTTTTTCGTATCTGGGGGTATGGACTGTAGTTTCAGTATAATGTGAAGGGGGAACCCATCGACAAATAACCTGTGTTTATAAAATGAAATGGTGCACTGCATTTACTACTTTCTAAGCAAAAGCCTTTGCTTCTTTCGGAACCGTCCACGCTCCGGACGGTTGTTTTTGGTTGTAGCTTTTGGTCTAAACCAAGTGTGATTGAACTAGCAGATCGTCCTCTCCCGAACAAGTGCGGGTAATTGTTAAGGACCCTTTCCACTACCCTGTCCGTCATAGAGATCAGGCAGAAAGGGCAGCAATCTGACATACTATTTGGTTCTTCCAACCGTCAGTAACATATGAGTACCAACCCTCCCTCAGTATTTGAGCCACGGTCGTGTGACACCACATCACCTGCTCCTCACATTCTCCAATCCATTTCACATTGTAGTGGTATTGATCAACTGGAGGCATCATCTCCCACCGAGGGAGTGGACACTGAGTCAACCGATGAGCCATCTCCTGGAAACAACAGTTCGCACGTAAGTGCAGCTCCCTTGTCCAACACATTTTTGTTTTCTTTCTGTCGCACTATTTGGGTGCCCGAAATGGATTTGTTGCGATCGTAGATGTACTGTACGTTATTTGGTGCTTTCCATGTGGCATGGTCGCTGACACGCGCAAACGAGCTGTTTTAGCTTTGTGAGCCACTTGCGCTCAAATCCCCGTGGCAGATGACGGACCAACACACTCAGTGTACCTGGTGCCCGGGGGCGGGCAGGGTGAGGTCGACTTTGGAGACTGTGTCCACAAGTCACTCGGGGCACACCCACTTCAAACAATCTGACGCGTCATTAAACTACCTCGGTGCGCTAAGAGCCGTGGCTTGGAAGGCTGCCAACTGACGGGAGAACTCGGTCCACTGCTCTCAGGATGGAGAGTCAGACTGCAATGGCTCCTTCCTAATATGGCCTCTTTGGCACTCCCACTTAGTTGATATCCAAGACGTCCTCATTTCTTGCTGTGTGAAAACCTGATCCATTGTACTCGGCCCTAACGTGTTTTACACGCCCAAAGGAGCTCTTCGGCTCTCTCAACTACTGAGCCCGATCCCGCCTCCGGTCTTCCTGACTGTGTTGACACCAGGCCAAGAGTGAGGGTTGAGAGAGGACGCGATAGGTGCAGTGAAAGTCTGCTATCACTACACACTAATTAGCGCGCAAGTCACCGTCGCTGCGCCCACCTCATTGTGAGGCACACGATGGACGTCGTCGACGGCGACGTTTTTCCCGTATGATTTTTGGGCTAATTGACGCAACTCTAATGTGCAAACAAGTTTGTTTGTCTACTCTTGCCCCTTGAAGCTGTCATCCCAGTTGAGTCTGTTTTAGTATACCTCAACTTGTGGAATCACTACAGCCCTGATCATAATCTTCGGTTGAGTACTTTCCAAGCCACGATTTAGATCATGATAGTTTGAAAGTTCGTTTTGTCGCTCATAATAAGAAAGTTAGCATTTGGTAACTGCTGCGCCTACTGTAGACGTAATTGGCCAAGGGACTGATTTTGACGAAGTCCGGGTAGGCATTCACTTCGATTGGCAAAAAGAGACCAAAAAGCCTGCGCCCTTTTGCACGGACTGTTGTAACTATGGTGGATGGGCTATCTCATAAAATGTTAACTGAAATTCTGAAAAGGTTTCGACCACCTGCATAAACTACATTCCGCAAAAAAATGATTACTGGAGTAGCATGATTTATTCCCATTGATTTTCAACGCCGTCATAAATTCAAATAGAAAACATGCATAAAAATACTTGTTCATTTACTCACTTGATAGCGAAATGCGTCTTCTTCAAATTTTATACACTTCCTCAATTTCCGACTAATTTCGAATCCGACCCACCGTTACACTTGCATTCATGGTTTCTGAACTATAACCTGTATGCTTTTCGTGCCAGGAAGATCATGTATTTCTTTGTGCTATTATGAAGAGGACGCAGAGGACTCACAAAATTTTGTAATGGATGTCTGCCATGTCCATTTTATAAGCAGCATTAATAGATGTCCTGATGCGACTCTGTACAGTTACACACCTCATGGTTCTGAAAAATCCCATATCCGGAAACTTCTTGGAAGCCGAGAGCTACTTTTTCTTAGGTATGGAATTTTTAAAAAAACTTATTTTGCTACCAAGTGGGAGAAAGAATATTTTTGGGCATGTTTTTTATAAAATACATTTGAATTTATAAGGACACCGAAAATCAATGGAAAAACCCCGTACTAACTAATCAATCGGTTTATGCGGAATGTAGTTTACGCGGGCGCTCGGGAAGGAGCTCGGTCGAAAGCCGGTATCCTCACATGACTGGAATACCATGGTATTATGCGGTAGGATAAGTAGCATGACAACCCTACATGTGTAATCTTTCCGAATCGGGAACACATTGCGAAATTTCGGTTAACATTTCATGAGATCACACACCGCCTGCACCTTTCGTTTTGTGGATGTGTCATCAAAATTCTTCAAAAACAGCGAAGAGGTAAGGTTATTGCGAATGTGTTTGCCCTGATTAATAGACCTTTCTACAGATTATTGCACTTTTTGGTGTCGCGGCCCGTTTTAGTTTGACCACCGGTCGTTAACTGCAGTGCAATTTTTTCTAAATGCTAGGCCGTTTAGCTCATAGAAGCTGGTTCAGGACATAAAACGCTCATATTTTATAAGTCGTTTATTAGCTAATTTGTCTTCATAAATTACCCATTTGGGGACAATTCTACCGTTTGGTTGTTTCGAACCCCAGCGCTCTTTTTCTGAGCCATTTTACGTTTTTTTCTCCCATCGTGTTTGTGTGTACTGTAGAACAGACCATTAACTCGTTTCATGTTACTTTTTCGCAGTCCCTGCCAGTTCCTGCGAATGGGTAGGTATCGACACTTGCCTCTGTTGGCGTTTTATGCGAGAACACTTTTTCTATTTTTTAATCCACCCACACCCTTACTGCAGAACACGGAAAAAACACTCAGTCGAGTTGCACTCATGGTTTTAACGACAATTACCTTTCCAACGCTGATTAGGAGTAGGACGAAAGCAGACTACAGCTTTAGCAACAAAAGCGAAAACAGTGGAATGGCATTATCGGCAGGTGCTGCCTCTACTGGGGAATGCATACCTAAGGTCCTGACGCAAAGCAGTTGATCATTGAGCAACGCATTCACCATTGCACCAGAGCGCTCCTGTGCTTTCGGCGGGCATCGGAAATATGCAGTATTCACATGATTGCGGAGTGCAGCGGTCTACTCAAATCGCAGGGTAGACATGAGCATTCACGCTTTGCCGTCGAGTAGTGTGGGCCAACAGCCCACGTTACTCGATGGACAACTGACTACCGGGCTTCGAATCCCGGTTGTGCAGTCCGGTGTTGGGACACCCGTGTGGCTGATGACAGCAAATAGGCCAGAAATGGCCTTCATTCCCATGTCATTAGATACCTCAATTAATGCTTGCTAGTCGATATGTCACCTCCGGCGTTGAATGTCGACACGCTGGTGTGGATGGAAAGCGCAGATAGTCATTTCTGTCCCGCAATGCGGATTCATCAGTGCACGTCTTACTCAGATGCAAAATGATTGTTCAGCTTGCAAAAACTAACGCCCTGGTGCTCGGCCCGAATGATTTCCTCCAGAATCAGCGTAATTGTTGTTATTACTTTTAAAAGGACGTATATTTTTAAACAAGAACACAAAGTAAACTTTCCCCTGAAACACAAGCTTTCGGGTCCATCTGACCACTCATCGCCTGGGTTATCACCCGTAAGTAGTGTTTGCCGGCGTGTGTCAATTTTCTCTGTGCTTACCCCGCTGGCTTTCAATTCTTACATGAATACCAAATTACGCCAGGAATTTCAAACTAACGTCTAGGGAAGTCAGTATGCTGTTTGCATTGTCCTCTTGTGGAATTTCATAGTTCTGGATGAAAACGGTCAGTTTTCCCTCTCTTAGTTTGTTTTTTGTTAGATTTGCGGCTGCGAAACTTGCTTTCATTTACTTTTGCAAACAAATTTTTTTACTGTTCCTATACTGAATTATATTAAAACTTGACCACTTTTAGACCACCTGCATCGCCAAAACCCGCACTACCGCCGAAAACGCGGAGGGAATCCTGGGTACGTTAACCCTTTCGTACTCAGTACATGTTTTATTAACTCTTCGAAACCCAACCTTCTATATCTCCCGTTTTATATCTTCGAATTCTGAAGTAGTAGTTTCACTGAATATCATTTAGGCCTTTTGGTTTTGCCTCTTTAGTGAATTGTAAACCTGTGCTCTTCTGATTCCTAAACAGAGCCACATCAGTATAAAAATTTGTAAGATGTGGTTTGGTAGCCCCACCTGATGGACACGATACTGTTGGGGTTAGGGGTTAGGATTTAGGATTAGAGGTTATAGTTAGGGGTTAGCGTAACTATTTCTTAACCATTCAAATTACAACCGCGCATTCCCAATAGCTTTTCTTTTGCATACAACTACTTGGCCTAGTCGCCTGTGCGTTCCCCGGCCTCACCTGTAAAAACCCCTATTACCACCGATCCCGTATTAGAGGTGACTGGGGTTTGTTTACTTCAGTTGGGGCCACATAACCACATCTGGCCGAAAAAATTGCTTCAGCTTATATCGAGCGGAATACTGAATGCAAGGTGTTCAGCATACCCATACGTCGAATTCTACAGGGATCACTATCTCTCTGCATTCTGTGCTCCTATTTATTGCCGCAATTGTTAATTAAAGAATATACACGAGCAGTTAATAATAAAGACTGTTCCACGCACTATTGTTTGTTTACTGACGCATCAGAAATAATCTTACAGACGCCGGTCTACCCACGAATAGAATGACCTCCCAGGTTCCACGTATTGTATCATTAAAATCACCAAATGAACGTCTAACCTATTGGCGACAGAAACAGGAGTTTTCACTGGGTAAGGTTGCTTCTTTAATGGTCATATCGACCGTGCATTGTCGGAGGATAATTTTTTCACTCAGTGTCCTCTCGATGTGGTGCATAAAGCATAAGTGCCGTCAGTTTCTTGTGTCCTACTTAGATTCGCTTGATAACCGCCTCTGTGGTACCGGCCACGTTTGGTTGTCGTTTTTATACCCCTTCTTAGCAGGGCAATGGTCGCAGCCTAAGCGCCTTGCTCTGTACCTGACTTTTTGTTCCCCAAACCTCTTGTTGCATGCTGGATCAATGCTTGGCGGTGCAGTACGATGGTTGCCTCAAAGCGGCCATGTGGCAACCGCCGTTCTGAAATTTATTTTGCCACCTGACGTCGCCTTTTCCATGATATCAGTCTATTTAAGACCGAACTCCATCTCAACTTAGGCTGGGATTGTCTTAGTCTGGTTGAGCTGAACCTGCGTAAGCTCTTGTTTACTGACACTCATAAGACGGGTGTTTCACGCCATTCCTGTCGGCGCACCCAGCCTCATCGAAAGTCGGACAAAATGCTCAGATGGACCACTGGTTCGGAGGAAAGAGAAAAAATTAAGGCCGATACTGAGGCACTCTTCTTCAGCACAGTTCAACGCATGCCTCAGTGCAATACATCAGGTGCACTTCAAACTGTTAAGGCGCGTTGGCAGTTGTGGCTTGGCTAGTTGCCAACTAACAGCATAACTCAGTCCTCATCAGAGCCAAGGGTCCTGCTGCAGTGTTGCTTTCTTTGTGGCACCCCATTATAGTATCGGTTAAGTGGGTTTGAGACCGTCCTCCATTCTTGTCTTAGTGATGGATATTTGAGAGCGTGCTTGTGTGTAGTACGCCCAGCGGCGACATTGGACGTTGTCAGCCATGATCATTTCAGGTAACCTTGACCTTTTCTTGCCATCAGAACACGCCGATCGTAAGAACAGTGAAGTAAAGTGGATGCGGTCTTTTTCACTCGCAAGACATCCGAAATACCGCGTGGTGACCTCGTTGTTTACTAGCGCATACAGTTTTGCCTCTAGCCTGTCGATGTTTACCCTTCACTGCTTCGAAATGACGTCCTTCGGACTTTTTTGACTGCGCTTCCATATGCGGTCGTTTTGTGATAGACGAGTGCCTTCTGTTTGTAGTACCGTAGTAGTAGTAGTAGTAGTAGTAGTAGTAGTAGTAGAAGAAGAAGAAGAAGAAGAAGAAGTATCGGTCTGCAAAAGTTTGGTCTTTGTCTTAAGGAGAGAACTTCCTTAACAACCGCTGCCTCTTGTGTCTTTTCCATGTTAATTTATGAGTAGCAGTTTCTCACTGAAGTATTCCACAGTGTTACCTGTCTGGTCTTCAAACCAGGACTTGGGAATTTCGACTATTTAAACACCTAGTGAAAAGCGGAGCCATGGAATCGTTGAAGATGTTTGCTCTAGATGGGACACGACTGAAAACGCATCTGGTCTGTCGGAGCGCACTTTCAATTTGGAGATTGACGTTTCAAATGCGAGGGTTGGCAAACCGGGGAAAGCGTGTGTGACGCAATGGGGCTCATCAAAAAGGGCTTTAGTTTAATAACGGGCTAAATACATCTGATCGTCAAAATCATCCCACTCTCGTATAACCACAATTGGTTATTGCTAAAGAAGAAGGCTGATCGGGTTTTGTCTGTGGGAGAGCGCTGGCATTGTTGACAGCTGCCTCAATAAGGGAAGGCCGTGAATTCCTGGTAGGCAATGTACTCAGTTGAGGCATGCATCAATAGCCATGAGAGATATTTAAGGACAAATGGAGGCGGACGCAGCAAATACCTACGGAATTACGAGATACAATTGACGCGTATTTACGTAGGCTTAGACCAACCGCAGAATCCTTTGTTAGCCGCGGTTAAATACTTAACAGTTTTGTTCATGACACATAATCCTGAAGACGGACTAGGGATACGGTCTGGAAAATTTGCGCAATGGAGTTTTTTCGTTCTCAAACAATTTTACCTCTTTCTTACGAAATCTCCCGGGATACCTGTTTTTCAATAACTTATAGTTCACTACAAGATCGTCCTTAATCTCGGATTGTTTACCACTCATGTCGACGTGGCCTTTTCTCATTACTATCCATATTCGTAATCAAATACCTGTTGCAAATGCCTTCTTCACCAGAGACTATTTTGCTTTGTGAACAAACATGTCCGTGCCATTTAGTCAGATGCGCTCAATCCACCCGAACCGCTGTCTCTCGGCATCTAGCGTCCGAGTTTCTTAGGCAGGATTTGTCGTTTTCTGGCGAATATTATCTAATTTTGTAGCTTCCATTGGACAAGACTTACGCAAGCCGTTAGTAGGTTTCGGACAAAAAAATACCATCTATACAAGCTTAGATTCTGAATTAAATCGCCAAAATATCATGCAATTTTTTTAGACAGCGTCTTTCGCTTGAACAAAGGCCTGTGTCTGTAGTTTGTTACCTAGAAGCCAGTTATCTCAGCCGCTGTACCTGGGCGTTTTCCTAGGCCTCTCCTGAATTTGCGTCTGTATGATTTAATTCGGGTTTTAACTATAAGGGTTTTCCAGCGAGAACACGGTGACGCCAGTGGCCGCCTCCGGCCTATATGGCGTCTTCGGCCAGCTGCCCTCCACTTTCTGGCCGAAATCCCATATATAGTAGATGTCGACCGAAATTCTTAAATGTATTTTCGATTCGAAAAGACTACTTAAGTAGGTTTGTAGCAGGGATTATCGTGCCGGGTAATCCTAATATATTTTGCTCACACCAGGATTCCTGCTTTTGAACGAGCTTCATTTCGGTCGTCTGCAAAATCTGCTTTCTGTAGAAAGTGGCTACTTGACAGTACAGTACTTTTCCGTTGATTTTCGATGCCGTCATAAGCTCAATTATATTTTGTAGAAAACGCACACAAAAATACTCTCTCCTACCCACTTGATTGCAGATTACGTCTTCTTTGAGTTCTATGCTCAAAGGAGAGGTATATTTCGGTTTTAAAAAAGTTTCTAATTATGAGCTTTGGAAGACCGTGAAATGTCCAACCATACAGCATAACATCAGCAGGGTTGTGAATGTTACTCATAAAGTATACAACCTGGTTCACGTCCACTTTACAATTTTATGAGTCCAATATATCATCTTCCAAACGATGTACAGAAGTGTGTGACATTCCTTTGATAGATGCAATGCATCATGTAGTTTGGAAGCCCTGAATAAAAGTGTAATGACAGGTCGGGTTTAAAATCATCCGGAAATTGAAGAGGTTTTTCAAAACCGGAAGATACCCACTCATCGTGTTGCAGATTTGAAGAAAACGTAATCTGCCACCAAATGGTTGCGAGAGAAAATATTTTTTTGCGTTTTCTACAAAATGTAGTTGAATTTGTGAGGGCACCGAAAATGAACGAGAAAAATTCATGCTATTTCAGTAGCCATTTTCTCAAAGTGCAGTTTTTTAGGCCGCCGAAAAGAAGCTCATTCAAGGACCGGCATCCGATACCAAGAATCAGCCCTCGATTGAGTAGTCCAGCTTGCATACTATTCGCCCGCACCACATGACCAGGGTTGGGGAGCGCGTTGTTTCCCGCGGACGCCTTAGCATGGACCGTAATACTTTAGTCATACAGATTTCATGTGGTTTCTGGGTGATTTCGGATACGGGTTGGTCGCCAGCAGCCGTCCGGATTGTTTGTTCGAGGTTGCCTCCTCTAGCGCTTTGGCTTAAAAGCCTAACCACAGGGCAGCGATGGCAGTAAGATGTGGTTATGTAGCCCCACCTGATGGACACAATACTGTTGGGGTTTGATTTAGGGTTAGGGGCTATGGTGAAGGATTAGGGGCTGGGGGTTAGAGTTAGGGGTTATGGTAAGGGTTAGGGCAATTATTTTTCAATCAAGGAAAGTACAACCGCGCATTCCCAATAGCTTTTTTTGCATTGAACTGCTTAACATCGTCGCCTGTGCGTTCCTCGGCCCCACGCGTAAAAACCCATATCACCACCAGTCCTCTATTACAGGTGGCTGGGTTTGTTTACTTCAGGTGAGTCTACATCGCCACATCTGACCCCGATTACAAACAGACTTATTTAATGACGGTTTACGGTCGCCCTGTCACAATGCCGTCATTTGGCTTTGCGGCTTTTTATAAGGCTTTCAGCGTGCCAGACCTCAGTCCTCCGCACCCTGGTGGCACTGTCGCTGATGGTCCGCGACTGCTCGTTCGTCAGACCTGAGTCTGATTATTTCGAAATTAACCTTCACTGAAGACCGTTCCACTATCCGCCACCTGTGAACGCTCCGGGTAGCCAGCAGCAACCCCTTTTGCCTACTGATTGATGGCTGTAATTAAACCCTCTGCGGTCATGTTAGTCTCCTTGTTTCTGTCCCGGCAATACTTCCGATTGCCCATTATTCATCACTTTCACCGTTCTTGCAAGGGAACGTTACCATATCTTTGAGAAAGAAGTTGACTTTGTCGGTTGGCAGTGCAACAGCCATGGCTACCATGTTTCACCCATCCAGTTATTCTTCCTTTCCTGTGACTACGTCGCAGATGTTCGCATCAGCCCTGACCCTGTCTTCCAATTTCCTAAATGTTCACACTTCCCGTACGTACGTTTGCAGAATTCTGCGATATCTTCCACCGCTGCCAACAAGGACCAATTTCGGCAACCGGAGAACCTGCGGCCCTGCCGTAATTCGACCCTTCTCCCACCTAGTGTGCGTAATCAATCCTTTGTCTGCATTAGGCAGACTTTGTCATCAAGTTAACATTGCTTTGTCATTTTGGATTTTGAAGAAACTGTCAAGCAGAGGTCAATAGGTTGGTACTATCTCTGTTTTTGTCTCGCGCTGCAACATCCTGTGATGGTTCAATTTGCCCTAACCATTCAGTCACACGCCTTTTCTCCATGTGTATTCCTGTATACGGACACAGGGAGCCAAACCTGGTAGTGGTGGTGGAACCTAAAACGTACCGTAGCGCACAAAGGTCTATGTGCTATCTCAAGAAATGTTAACCGCGATTGTGAAACACGTTTTCGATTCGAAAAGATTACTAAGATAGGGTTGTAATATTTATTATCATGCTGCATAATCCTAAGATGTCGGCCTTTTAATGAGCATCTTTTTTGGCCACCTCCAAGAACTGCACTCTGCAAAAATGACTACTTAAGTGGTAAGAATGTTCCTCTTTAATTTCCAATGCCTTTGTAAACTAATTTGTATTGTTTACAAAACCTATACAAAAATATTCCTTATTGCACTCATTTGGTAGCAGATTGCGTCTTCTCCAAGGTTCTTATTTGAAGAAATAGTATTTTTGGTTTTACAAGAAATTTCTTATCATGGAATCCTTTAAGACCATGAAATTTCCATTCATACAGCATCGCATCGGCATGTTTATTAGTGCCACTTATAAAGTATACAATCTGACTCACGTCCACTGCACAATTTTGTGAGTCCAATATGCCATCTTCCAAACGGTATAGGAAAATGTTTGATATTCCTTTGATGGAATGCAATATATCATCTAGTTTGGAAACGCCGAATGCAGGCGTAGCGGCATGTGGGGCAAAAAGTATTCGGGAATTGAAACGTCTTTAAGAACCGAACGATGTTTTGTCTTTAGCAGCAGGTTTGGTGAAGACGCAACTTGCTACCAAGCGAACACAAGAGAGGATATTTTGTGCATGTTTTCTGTATAATATATTTGAGTTTCTAAAAGCGTCGAGAATCAGAAAAAAATCATGCCACTTTAGTAGTCGTTTTTTGCAGTGTGATTTCTATAGGCGGCCGAAAAGAAGCTCATTCGAAAGCTGGCGTCCTGGCGTGAGTGAAATATTTTAGGATTGTGTTGCACGATAATTGATATTACAACGCTACTTTAGTAATCTTTTCGAATCAAAAAACATATTTTAGAATTTCGATTAACATTTCATGAGATGGCATATCTACTGCATGTTTAATGAACCACTTTATCCCAAGTCACCTCCAGTTTGCATTACTTTGGTTTGCAATTCTAACCACGGATGTCATCAGCTCAGTTCTGAATTTCTTCTGGTCTAATCCTCTTCAGGTCTCTTTAGAATTTTGCCACGCAGCAGCGATCATACCTTGGCCCACTCTCCTTTATGGAGGCAGTTTGGTTCTTGGGTACAGAACTAATTTAGGATGGTTTCCCCTTTATGTAAGACGCTGTATATCGACTGTTCCTGCGCGGCAGCACGATACTAGCCACTGCGCTGTATATGTACTATACAGTAGGCGACCTATCACATAAAATCTGATGCCAGAAACTGATGTGGTATTTTTGTCCCTCATAAACGTTTCACATTCAGTCTCTTCAAAGAAATGTCCTTTTCTTGTGCAGAGAATGTGTTAAAGTAATATTGTCAAGCAAAGTATTCATAAATTTGGGCGAAAATGGACGTTGCAATATATATATATAGGCAATCTCCTATGCTAATACCTGTCCTAGACACCTTTCATGCGTTAGGTAACACAGTGTACATCGACGTTCCCTGTGCGAAAACATCATAATGGCAGTGTTAGTTCAGTCACTACGCTCAGTCTCACCTCCGGGCGGCACGACCGGAAGTTTTCTCACCGAAGCACAGTGGCAGCAATGGCTCTGCTCAGACCCTCCTTACCATAATCCCTTTCACGCGTTCGTCACTACTGCCCAGCCAGTAGCATTCCTTTATCAAGGATTTCGGGCAAACAGCATGATATGCGAAGATCGCATTTGAGAATACTGAGCAGGGATTATCAGTAAATTCGTGGCTTCATATAATTGGTGTTTAGAAACATTGCTATTGGGTTGTTGTTTTTGACGGTATGATCGTCCAATTTTTTGCTGACTAGCACAGTAGCGAGTGAACCGACCAAGCACGGCGGTATTCATCGACTCCTACCTCCCATTTCCAGTCAACTGCACTTCAATACGTTGCTGGAGTTAGAATAAATTTCGAGAGGTGACAGGTCTGAGGCTCCCTGTCTTCATTATAATCTCCCTTGTGCGTACATCCGATCTGTCCCTCACAAGATTGTTGTTCGAGATTAGCTGACAAAGTACTGTGTTGTTCTTGTGACTCTCTGGACAGACTGTCTTTCTGATGAACCAAGAACCAATTGAAAATCATCTGTTTCGTTGCCGTTTGCTCCACTCCTAAATGCAATTTATTTTTTTTTATTTTGTCCTCTAGCCACTTACACCTTCGCGAGAGGTAGCCTGGGTCATTGTTGAAGATTTTGGGACTTCTCAGAATACCGAAAGTAGACTATCAGTCAGGGTAATTGGTCCCACCCTCCTTACGAACTCCCACTTTTCCTATCTGGCCTAGAGACTGATTGCTGCCCTTTCGTTGGCGTAGGACGGCGAAGTACTTCGGTGGATCAATTTTGAAGAGGATATACTGAACGGTGACACCGAACTGAGCAATGACGCTTTCCTCGAATGTGAAAAGTGGACTGGCGAAGCTGTGGTTTTGCCTTCTGAGTGTGTCCGAGTTCTTCGCGACAGACGCGAATTGGCCGTTTACTTGAGCAAGCGCCCTCGGGCTGAAGTGATAACTGAATATATTACGGCATCGCCAGAAGGCCTGTATCTTAGGGTATGCTTCTTTTGAACGTTTCGTTTCGACATTTTGGGTGATTTCGTCTTTCATTTCAAAAGTATTTCCTGCATTTTCAAACTTACAATTTCATTCTGATTCAATTTCGATGTTAGCCTGCAGAACTAGCAACCCCGTCAAGCTTAAGCATATTTAGCTCTAATCTTTTTGTTTTGTACAGAATTCTATAATTGTCACTGCACTGCCTAACTGGGTTTGACAGACTCATGTGGTCGCCTTGGCAGGACGTGAGAATAGTAACGTCCCACCCTAGTTATAAAGGTGAACCTGCGCATAAATTTCCTTGATGCATTCGTTCTGGGATTGTCAACTTCATGATTACTATAACTTTCTCCGAATGCTGCATCGTTCCGTTCAAGTAAGACTTATTATTTTAAAATTAGTTCCGACCGGTCACGTCTGGCAATGGCTCTTTGCCTGTTAGCGATCCGGTATTTTCATTTAACGCTTTTTCATTTATTGTGCCGTTTTTCCTGACGCGTCGTCTAGTCGATATATCCCGCGCATCTGGTGTCCACAAATCTTCCCACATTATGCTCGGTTCCGGCGTAGTTGGTACGGTCAACATCCGATCGTTTCTGTTCACGACATTGCTGTGCTCGTCTTTTAGAGATGAGATAATGCATAAATCCATTTTTCTCGAACAGCTATCTGTCACTGAGTTCGCCCGAAGTAGGTGGTTTGATTATTTCGGTATGGTGAAGGAGCCCGTGTTTTTTGTGTACTATAGTGCAGATGATGACCCCAAAACGGGCTACGCGGTTGATGCGCTGGACCAACATGGATACCATATTGGATTCTGGCAGGCGGTATCTGGAATGCACACCAGGATGCGGTGGCAGTCCCAGTTGTCGACTCACGTCGCGCCGACTGGGCTCCCTGTTGTCCCCCAATTGTTGTTGTTAGTTAAAATTCTGGTCAAGTGTTTGTTGTGGACCAAGCGGTGTTGTAGTAAGCCTTTGTGTGGGTCCAGCCGTGCCAGTCACTTGCGCCATCTCCTGCATTCGGTCTTCTTGGCTATGTCTTGACACCGAGCCCAGGTGGGGGAGGAGGAGAGAGTCCGGTTGGTACTGCGCAAGTCTATCACTTTAAATTAATTCACGCACAAGTCACCGTGCCTGCTCTCAACCTACTGAGAGCACGCAGTGGACATCGTCGGTCATGACGGTCGAACTGTCGTGTATTGCTGATGATGCGCTCAAAGACGTTAGTGGAAGATCGGTTCTCCTTGCCGCTCATCACGCAAAGTTTTACGCCAAAATGATTTATAAATTTGAAGGGGACGTACAATGCGGCCCAACTTTGCGTATTACTTTTAATTGCCTGCGGATTCTTACAAAGGTATCGTTGTTTGGTTTGGGTACACTGATTGCCTTTTTGCAAGATAACATACATTTTCACTTAAATATCACATTCGGCTTATTTTTCGGTTGGCATACACTCTAATCTGGTATACTTTGACTTTGCTGGCGACCTTAGCGGTTTACCTGTGTTCCGCTGTTCTGCATCATTATGTCGTGCCGTTGACTCGACGTTCCCACTTTACCCTTATGCGGTTCGCCAACGGCATTTGTCCTTGAGTTTCTACTGGCCATTTCGCTGCCTTAATCTTTGAACATAGCGTCTTATTGTGCAGGCGCTATATTTTGCTTCATTAGGTTTTTGGTGTTAAATTTCTCTATTATTCAATTTTCCGGGTCGCTTTCATGGTTATGCACGGGCCTATTTAAACCTATTCACTGAATTAGACCATTTTTATAAAACTGTATCCTTTTTCACCGCTCTCTTTCTCATCCATTAGCCCCACCCATTTAACGCCCACCTCCGCCGGTCTCGTTAGGCATGATGACCTACCCTCTTCGTTCTGGATGGGGTCGCATATTGCATCGTTGCCGTAAATCTTAAGTGCAAACTTTCGAAAGGAATTATTTTGTATTAGGAACTGCAAGTGCCATTGCATGCGCACTGTCAAAATAATTAGCTTCCTTAGACGCTACTGGTGATTATAATTGCCTGTCATAGGCCCCTTTTATCTTCAAACCATAATTCAACGACGCATGGATTAGTGTGGCATCAGGTTTCATGAGTAGTGTCATTTGGCTCAGTCTACATTGTGCCCGAAAGCATCTTCAGGCTCGCTCGAGTTGCATGTGCTTCTTGGCGTGAATGCGATTTCGAGGGGACGCTTTTTTAGACCGTTTGGCAGAACTTTCGAAAAGTGCATGTGCATGCTGGTTTTCTTAGATGAGGCGGACCCCTGCCATTGAAAGCACGCTTCACGTGCACGGTAGCTGCATCATCACGCTTTTGCAGCTTCTTCTCCATATCTATAATTATCAGCACCACCCATCAGAAAAGTTCAACTCTTTAGAGGATTCTCGATGCACAGATCACCCAATGTCAAATCCAGGCAACCCGACAAGCGTTGTCAACTTTTTTACTCAGTCATATAACTGTCTTGCAGTCACGCCGCTTCTTCAACGGTCATGTTCTTTTTCGTAGGCTGGTGAGCTAATTTACCTTCACCGCGAAATGGATGACGGCAGTTTCTACGCCTCCAACAAATTCGGCCAAAGATGTGTTGTTCCTCTGAGTGTGTTAAATATTCTGACACCCTGCGAGACTGGAAAGCGCAGGTAGACCCTTTCTTCTTTTTCTTAACAGAAGTCGTTTCATTTATTTTCATTTTGTTGACTTTTTTGAAGTTTATCCTTCCTTTTCTCTCCAACAATAGACCAATTTTCTGACTCCGTTGTGTTTTATTTCTGCCGTCTTGACCATAATGCATCAAAAAATCTTGCTTTGGACGCTTTGTCCATCACCTCTTCTTATTGCTCCAGGGAAATCGTCACCATGCACATTAATCCGCAGAGTATCATTGATTAATTTATGTCCTGGACGACAGACAACTTATAATTGTTTGGGCGTTTTCTCTACTTTACCTGGTAGCTGCACAGTTTCATTAACGACGGCTCTGGCCACTTTTATTTATATAGACCTTTCGTAAAGAATGATCCGGATAATATGGTATATGGGTCTCTTCGATTTTTGCCGCAAATATATTAATTCAGTCCCAGTCTTCAGACGCCTTCGCCTTAAATCCAGCCTCCATTTTACTTCTACGCACGATTCTCTACATTTCGTTCCCCAGAGGGAAGACTTCTAGTAAAAAAAATCTCCAGATGGCTTGCCTCTAACACCGATAATCAACTCGAAGTCAGACTCGCGTCCATTTTCTTCTAAAGACATCGTTCCAGTGGGTCTGGTGGTTTCTTTTGCGGATAACGACATATTCAGAGGGGTTTGATTGTCAGGTGAATGAGTGCCTATTAAATAAAACTAGTTATTACTTTTACTCTTGAATCATTAAAAGGGTATACAGCGTTGCTGCAGCAAGCAGTGAAAAGAATGGGAGCCCCTGTACAAGTTTGGATATCTTTCGGATAATAAGAATGCAGTGGGTCCTTAGGATTCTTCAGTAGAGAAAATAGCTGCTCGGAAAAGGACAGCGACCCAAGACCAAAACGGTTTTCACAATTTTGCAGACTCCATTCCCTTGCAATATGGGCTCTGTACCAGACAAGAAATGGCATGCCGCCTGCCAAAAACTTCACCCGATGGGTGGCGGACTGCAGAATCAGCAGCGTTTGCCTCGGGACGAGATCAAGCAGAACCCAAAGACCACTAATTTCATCACTGTTGAAGAGAAATCCGGCATCCAGTAATCATGGTAGTTTTTCTGAGTGCAGAATGCAGGTGATGGTTCTTTTAGACAAAGGTCTTTTGTAGGATTTCCACGACCCCGAATAATTTTTTCCGCATAACAATTGTGCTAACAGAAAGGGACTGAAAATATTTAACCTTACATGCCAGAGGAAGGAATGAGTGGATTACGGGGATAGAGTAGCTTTGATGGTGGTCCATATGCTTTAGCGTAGTCTGCGAGTTAAATTTGCGGCAATGTAATAGCGTAGACATTAGACAGAGTTCCTTCTGTTATCGACGAGGTCATAGAGGATCCATATTTTTATATTCACGAAGTCCATGACAAGCCAAGTTTCGGTGTCCTTGGGTTAAATATATTGGCTAAAAGATGTTGGACGGATTCTATGTTGTTTCGCTGACGAATATGGAAGAGGTTAGTTCAAGACTAATAGTATTTTAGTCCGGATTTAGCGTGTATTTCATAGAAACGGTTTTTAGTTTCGCCAGTTTTGAGAGCATGAAGGATAAGCCCGGTCGTCGTGCGCGCACATGAGGCAATCAGGACACAATGATCTAGATTGTTTAAACTTGCGGATTGGGATATATCGAGACTTACTAAATTCGAGCAGACTAACAACGACAGTTTAAGGAATTTCGCCGTCAGTGAATTGCTGTCAAAACGCAGATTTGTCAGGCATTGAAGGACTACTAATCTCGAAGTATTTAGCACGCTGGACACGAGACAAGAGTTTATTCCAGAATATCAGTATTCGGTTACAAGACAAGGAGACGGCCGCAATATTTTCGGATTAAAAGGATTTGAATTCGTTGAAATTAGGTGAATGACGGAGCCTTAGGCTTACTTTCCGTTTCCGAACTCAGTAGGGAGACGGAGCTTCAGTTTCAAAATCTCAACAACCCTGTTAAAAACGCTGGCCTGGTGTTTGAATCCATACCTATCAGTGCTATTGTCTCGAAAAGACAAATTAAGTCTTGAAGAATCTCAGTCATGGGGTCTGGATAGCATACTTGCGACTATCTTAAAAGAACTCGCACGCGAACTCTCTAAAACACCAACGCAAATATTTCTTCTGACAGTTGAATTGGAGAGACTGTTATCCGAACGGAAGACAGTAAATATCTACCAGTACTTGGAGTTGTGGCTGTAACCAGCGTCAACGATTATCGTTTCGTCTATCTAAATTAAATCTGCTGTAATATAGTAGAAACCACTCTTAAGAAGCCCACGATGAAGTTCCAGATGGAAACAAATAGTTGCTCTTACTGCTCCATGGCGGTTTCAGAAAGAGCGGTTTCTGCCTCTCCAGCTTGTTGCTCCCAACTGAGCAGCGGAATCGTGCACTGCAGGAGGAAGAAGTCGACTCCATCTGCACTGACTCCAGGAAGGCCTCCGAGAACGTCGACACACACGTCTGATTAACAAACTTCCTGCATTTTGAATAAACGGCAAACTACTGTTATGAATTGCGGACTTCCTCACAGAGAGATCAGAAACTTAATTTATTGGTGCCTCGGATTCACCCTCTACCTCTTTTTAACCGATGTCCCCAAGCTCTTAGACCGAGGGCCGTTACCCTTACTTGTGTCTACTAGCGGTTCTATCGACAGCATAGACTGCAGCGACGGCATGTTTGTTAACATTTCAAGCTTTGGGGGGCCATCGGGTTTGCCTAAGGCAGACGCGCACCGTTGCCTTTTCCGCCGAAGAAGTAAGACGCGTTCTCAGTCAAACAAAACCAGATAAGTCTCCTGAACCCGACAGAATTCCTGGGTTGGTACTTAAGGTGCTGTCAACAGAGCTGTCAAAGCCTCTTTCGACTCTCTTCGAGCTGCCAATGAAAACAGGAAGGCTGCCATCACAGGCGAAGACAGCTAACCTCGTCCCTTACATAAGGGAGGTAGCAGGATGGCATCAAGCAGCTTCAGCCCTATTATCTTAACTCGCCACTTATGCAAAACGATGGAAGCTCACGTAAAGAGCGACATACAGCAATATTTGAAGAAAATAACATCTTGGAGGATTTCCAGCAGGGCTTCCGGAGAGGACGTTCCTGCCTCCCAAATCTACTAGCTTGTATGGAGATCTGGACCAGGGCTCCAGAATAAGGTTTCGACGCCGATATCGGGTCATCGATTTCCGCAAAGCTTTCGATACTTTTCCGCACCAACGCCTTCTTCCCAAATTGAGCGACATCAGCATCCGGGAGAGCGTCTGAACTGTATAAGGACGTTTCTGGTTGGTCGGAAACAACTTACCTGTATCGGTGATAATATTTCAGAATAGATAAACGTGACCAGTGGTGTGCATCAGGGCTCAGTTCTGGGACCATTGCTGTTCATCCTTTATGGTAATGGCAGCCTTCAGGAACTCGACTGCGGTAAAATAATGTTTGCCGAGGAGGTCAAGCTCCGGCAAGTCATTAAGAGTCCTTACGACTAGAAAACCCTCCAAAGCAATCTGCATGGATTGTAAGCTTTGTCGGAGAAATGGCTTCTATATTTCAATGTGCAGAAGTGTGCGGTCCTTCATCTGCGTCCAGCCAACTCTCATTCAAATGAGAGCCGGATGACATATCACCTGAATGATATTAGACTCCCCGCAGAATCTTCACAAAAGGATCTCTGGGTTTGGTTACAGAGCGACATGAAACCAGCACCACAGGGCAAGAAGGCCGCAGAAAACGCCATGGGAGTGCTTCATGCAGTCAAAAGGGCGTTCGCGACCTTTGACCGAGATCCTTTTGTGAGAGTTTACGGCACCTTTGTTCGGTCCCACTTAGAATGTGGCCTACAAACATGGCGGACATAGTTAGTAAAGGACCAAGCATGCTTCGAACGGGTACATCGTCGTGCAACAAAGCTGGCAAACAGTCTGAAAGGTCAATCCTACACATACAGACTGAATTGCCTTAATTTATTCCCCTGTTTTACAGGCAACAAAGAGGTGATCTTATCCTCCTCTACAAGATAATACATGGTCTTGAGCTTGGACTTAACTTTGAGGTCTTTCAGTGGCACCTTTCACCCAATCTTCGTGGTCATTAGATGAATCTACGGACAACAATGTCCAGGCTGAATCTTGGTTCTGAATTTTTCACGCAAAGGGTAATAGAGAAATGGAACGATCTCCCTCAGTTAGTCTTGGAGGCGACGTCCCTGCAACTATTCAAGAAACGCTTGGATGATTATGCGTGTCCCCTGTTTTCCCTCGACAATCTGAATCTGAACTAAATACCCCGTGACCCCGTTAATGTTTTTGCCTGTGCCAATGCTACTCAAATGAATCAAGTACTGTTTAAATAGCAAATATTTCCATTGTTCGCGTACAGTTAGCTCTAACGAGCTGACATGTAATCAATAGGGTTTTCAAAGGCTTTGCCTGTCATTCATACCAAATAAACTGAAAGTGTCTTAACCTACTTAGGAGCTATTTTACACGTATGCTCGCAAATTTTAACATTGGCATGTGCGTAGTCCCAAAATTCCGTACCACGTGGACTAGCGAGAGGGAATATTTATCTCGATACCATCCTCGCGGTCATCCCCTTTCATATGTTAAGGAACAGAAGGACCTCATTGTTCTGATGACCCCTCGCTTATATCATTGTCACGATGTTTGACTACAGTTAATGTGCGTCACGGATGTTATTCACGCTGAGACGGGCGTATGTAAAGATTGGCACTTTTGGCACTCCTTTAAAATACCGACCTGTAGGATGAGTCCCCTGAGGCAAGCACACACACATAATACCTGCTGGCAGAAGTTTCAGAGCTCAGAATAGGCATTTCTCGTTCAGGGGATTGATTGCCAACTGCTGTCGCCGTTGAGGGAACCTCAGGCTCAGGCTCTTCAGTGGTCTCATAATATGCCTTCATCTGCGCTTAATGCGCCTGCATATGGTGCTTCGGTGATAGCCAGAGTAATTACGCTTCATAATTGCTTTGGATATTCAGTAAAAACGATTAAAAAAATTGTATAAGTGGACTACGAACACCAAGGCTAAATAGTACATGCATAGACATACAAGTCGACTACTTCAACTGGCTGGTTAGTAGATACCCAAACAATTAACATTATATACATAACGTAATTAAAACTGCTATCAAGAGCATGAAAACAGCATTGGTTGACCCACGATATCATCTGCAACCTATTGTCAAATGTACGAATTAATAACACACAGCTTGTAAACCGGTTGACAAATAAGAGTTAACGCAATCAGGGACTTAAACAAAACCTCAATATTTTGTGCTCATCCGCAGCTACATTCAGTGGGCGTAAACGGATGTTTTCTCTATGATTTATAAGTCAATTTTGATAAATTAGCTCCTTTTAATGACAAAGAAGGTACAATAAGTGGTGATTTTGAAACATAAATTTCGATGCAAATACGCTCCAATTCAGAGGGGGCTCTGGCCCCACCCAGCCCCTTCTAGCCACGCCTATGAAGGGGCCATTTGCTGGCAGGGTTGGAGTATATTTTACAGGCCAGGTGTCAGTGGTTGAAGAACGAATACGGCTCCTGAAACGAGTGCGAGCGAGGTTTACAAGGATACTGAGGAATCTTCGTCGTGTCTTATGAAGTCAGAGTAACTGAACTTAATTTGTCGTCTATACACTAAAAGCAACTGTGTGGTAACCTCATTTAGATCAACTATATTTTAGTAACATTACGTTTTACAATTTTTGCTATCTCCTGACCGCCACATATGCGCTTGCTTTGATATTACTTGGTCCATTCAGTACCGTACTGTCTATTGTACAATTTTGACATAGAAGGCATTCACAGACAAATTCATACCAGTGACCAATGCTTGTTGTATGTAATTACTTACCGAATTTTTTTCACACTTGCCTTATACATTGTACTTTTATGACGTTATTGTAACCAAAAGGGAGTTCAAAGGCGCTCGCCTACTTTTCCCTTAATAAATCTGATCTGATATGATCTGATCTGAACTGGACTTTTAGAGGCAGTGAGTGTGCCTTAGAGCTCGGGGAGATATTCGACGGGATGATTTCTAGCAGAGGGTTCT
>CACRXP010000022.1:745472-768447 GCA_902702965.1 Spirometra erinaceieuropaei | reverse complement strand
TGCGCAATTGAGCATTATTTTATTGATGATGCAGACTGAGTCTGACTTTATTTGGTTGCGGTTGGCCGTTGTCTCATATCCGCACTACCTATACTTAGTTGCACCCACTTTATTGCGCCACATCCCGAAGTTACTTCAACTCCTCTTTGTCCTGAGGAATCTAACATGCCGGTAAACGGACATCTGACAGAGCGTTTTTAAACCCATGTATCACTGACACTCTTTGAACGACTGCTACTGCTAGCACCACTGCAACCATCGTTCTCAGCGCCGCCTCTCTAACTAATACATACTTCATTGTGTTCCTTTTTTATCACGACAAATACAATTCCCAGCACAATGCTATAGTCGCAAAAATCTCTGCAGTCAGCTCATAGTGCATGTAATCGTTATTAGAGTTTCGAGAATTCCCACGGCAGCATACGTTTTCTTTCGATAAATTTTCACCAAACCAGTACGTTTGCATGGGAACGGCGCCAAGCAAAAAAATGTCAGTGATAAGAGAAATCGACCGTAGTTAGTCGTAAAACATAGGCGAGGTGGGGGAATACGGAGAAGAGATGGGAATTAATAACAGTACCAGGGACGGAGTGAGAGCGGAAGTGAGCGGAGAGTTGCGCTGTTAGTTGACTTTTGACCATAGCAGGCGCTGAGCCTGAACGTGGTTCTTCTTCGCGCACAAGATCGGTTTTCGTAAACTGATGGCGACCGCTTCTGCTGTTGCCGTGAAGCGCTTACCCAGTGGCTTAGGATAACTCGATGGGACCTTATAAATCACGCGAAAAGCTTCACGAGGGTCCACACGATGTCTTGAATTAACAGCGTGCGGGAGAATGGCACTGTTTATGCTTCTAGTATGTCCTCTTCCCAGCCATGCTCGGGGGCGTTTTCGTATTCTCTTGGGTAGGCTCCGAATCCTACGACCAATATAACCTTCCCCACAGGAACAAGTAAAGGAGCACATGCACGCCAATGTGGTTTGAGTTGATAAGCTATTCTTACCTTCGCGTAAAGAGGGTTGGTAAAGAATAGCATTCGAACCCTTGCTGCTCGGAAGGTTCGTGAGACGGCAGGGCCAGGGCCACTTAGGAGTCCACTCGCAGTGTCCTCTTGAAAAGCAACTTTAGTGAACAGCGTTTTCCCTTCGGCAGTCAGTATGGTTCTTTGTTCCAGTCCCTCAGCAATATTCTTTACGACATACCTGTCAGGATACCCGTTTTCGTGAAACAAGTCCTCGATTTTTTTCAGCTCCTCGATGCTATCAGGAGAACAAATTTTTCTAACCTGTGCAGAACACTGAACTAGATTTCGTTTCTGTTGGAGGGAGACGAAACCGCCAAGGTTCGTGTATCGTACAGACCCGGTTTTCTTCCGATAGACGCTCCTTCGGACGTTACCGTCAGGTCTCCTGTTTAGAAGGACATCTAGGAAAGGGATCGAATCAACCGTTTCCATCTCCGACGTAGACTTAATCGACGGATGTGCCTGATTTATGGCATTTAAGAAGACAGCTATGTCGGTTTCTGTGGCGGCGATTACAAAGCTGTCATGGACGTAGCAACCGTTGTGTTTAAGCTTATTGACCTGGTTGCTTAGTTGAAATTTCTCTAGCTGCACGCTCAATGTGCGTCTTAGTAATATTTTTCTGAATGGCCTCGTCGGAATCCCTATTTCCTGTTGATTGGTTGATAGGAATTGGCAGATGTAATCAACTCTCTCGGAAACCGGAACGTTTGTAAAACGTGGTGAGACTTCCATCGAGAATATCACCATGCCGTTAAGATTAAAAGCGCTGACGTCGTCAGTGAACTCGAAGGTATCTCGACAGCTACGTGGTGCTGGCTGATGCTGTACGGGCTTGAGTATTCTGCTATAGCGCTTCCCTATCGCATGATACGGAGAGTTTTGCGTGTCTCTAATCACTGACGTGTTTTACTTGACCCTGTTCCCACGCAAATGTACTGGCCTGACGAGAATTTTTCGAATGCAAACGTATGCTGCCAACTAACCGTTATTAATACTTAAGAAAAATTATCAGATATGTTGAGTTCGAAGGCCAATATAATTTATTGGAAAGACAATGTTAATCTGTGGTTTGTGTCTGTTATACGCCACATCACACTTTCTACCTGTTTAAGGGTATCCTGACTTTGAAATTTGATCAGTCAACTTCATAGAGTTGTTCTCAATGAGATAGTCTTTGGTAGAGGGCGTTCATCGATCGTTCTTACGGAACTCACTCGTTCCTTTGTGCCTTACGGGCTCTCTCGAGCCCAACCAGCAGCCGCACGGCGGCGCATGATATAGGCAGAATGGCATTACCGAGAAAGGCAAGGAAGACTGGAATGGCCATTTCTGGCTTATTAGACGTAGTCTTTCTTGTCAGCGAAATCGTTTTAAGACGGCGTCCTTTACTCTCCCTTCTCCCACCGTCTTAAATGAATAACGTATATCACGAAGTTTCTATAGGGTTAATTGCCTTACTGCTCGGGCGTGTTTTTGCAGCATATGTGCTGTATGAGGTTACTTATTACCCCCTCGGCCGGCTACTTTTTGCGCGTTCGCTTTATCGCGGTCGACCTACGGCAGACTATAGATCGAAGTTCTTCCATTCGGCACGCCAGCAGATCAGGGAGACTTGGGGCCTCAGGACAAAGAAAATGCTCAAAGTCAGATTTAATCACGTCATTCACATTTGTGGTTTTATACGTCAATACTATTGCCGGCCATACGATGTTTACTATTTACACTGCAAACCGTGGCTTGCTTTGGAGCGCCGCCCCAAGCGTCACCTTAGTTATTAACGTTCCCCATCTACGAATTTACTCACCTCTTTCCAACCGTTTTGTGCCCTTCCACGGGCACAGGTACAAATTTATAAGCTTCCCTTTGTAACAGCGATTTTCGCTATTATACAGCCTGAGTGAGTTGTCGTCATTAATCATGCGCAGTGAGCGGGATTAAGTGTCGTGGCAATGTAGGTCGGGTTTTTACGGAACAAACCTCCCCTCTAGATGCTTGCAATTTCTACATTCTGTACGGTGAGTAACCGATCTCATGAAATGCTGACTGAAATTCTGAAATGCCTTTTCGATCAGGAAGGATTACTTGGTCGCAGTTGTAATACTGATTATCTTGCGACATAATCATGTAACATTTCGGACTCTGCAGGATCTCAGCTTTTGAATACACTGCTTTTCAATCTCCTGTAGAAACCGCACTGGATAAAAAATGGCTACTTAAATAGCATGCATTTTTCCCATTGATTTTCGATGGTCTTGCAAATTCAAGTATATCTTATATAAACCATAAACAAAGATATGCCTTCTTTCAGCCAGTTAAGAGAATCACGTCTTCTTCATAGTGTATACTCAAGGAAGGAGTATAATAAGGCTTTAAAAAAGTTTCTAATTATGGGATTTTTTAAGACCGCTCAATGTAGATCCACATAGCATCGTACCTGGCCGTTTACCACAGCTTCTCATGAGATGTACAACATAGTCCACATCCTTTGCAAAATTTTATGGACTCTGTATGATATGTTTTTGACGGCATAGAAAAAATATGTGATTTTCTTTGCGCGGAACGCATGCACCTTGTAGACTGGAATCGCTAAGTGTTAATGCAATGAATTATCAGAATCCAAATTATTCGGCAGTTATGAAACTTTGTAAAACCCTGATTATACTGCTTTCTTGAGTATAAACAATGAAAAGGACGTGATTCCCTATTAATTGACTGAAAGAAAGCATATCTTTGTTTATGGTTCCTATAAGATATATTTGAATTTGCAAGACCATCAAAAATCAATGGGCAAAATGCATGCTATTTAAGTAGGCATTTTTTACCCAGTGCGATTTCCACAGGAGATTGAAAAGCAGTGTATTCAAAAGCTGACATCCTGCCGAGTTTGGAATGTTATAAGATTATGCCGCAAGATAATCAGTATTACAACTGCGACCAAGTAATCCTTCCTAATTGAAAACGCATTTCAGAATTTCAGTCAACATTTCATGAGATCGGTCACTCACTGTACGTTGCCTTTGCTCCGCATCCCTTGGATAGGATGTACGGGATGTACGCTGGTAACCATCGAGGATTTCTTTAAGGAGACGTACTAGGTTTTTAAGCTTCCGCTGGATGCGACGGATCATGATGGATTTATTTGTTGTTTACCCATTGGTCTTGCTGGGACTTACGGATGGTGGGACCTAGGTGTCTTCCTTTGAGTTTGACGATGTTTGTGTGCTGTGATGCGGACTGACAGTGAGTTTTAAACTTCTTCCACGGGAAGGTGTAACTTGGACAATCTCTCTTTTGCCCCACTTACATTTCAGCCGGGAGCAACATATGCACAAACTGCATGTGCTCGGTGCCCCTTCCACAGCATATGTTGGCTGTTAGTTGCTTTTTCCGACAAACACACTTATGAGGTAGTTGCCACTTCCGTTGGCCTTATCCTTTGGTTGGCATCGTTTGCAGAAGCAAATTAGGCTGCACAGTCTGATCGCGATCTTCTGCGCGAATAATTGATCACATCTCAAGTGCCTCACAATAATTTGCTAACGTCTTGTTCAGAAGTTGGCTTCGGCTCGAACGACCCCTGGGGATCTCCAGCATTCACTAGTAAGCCGCTTCTCATTTTTTAAGTGAGCATGTCGAAAATCGGTCGCCTATAAATTACTCATCGTTCAAGAACACCGGTCTTACGCGGACTCCTTTTATTAACTCAATTTGAAGTTCTTTCTCTTTGTCTCCGTCCCAAATTTCCTTTTTTCCACTGAAGACATCGGAGGACGACAGCCTTATAACGGCGGAGTTTCAGCATGAGTACGCCACTTTGGTTCTTCATCTGGACGAATTAAACCGACGGTTAAGGTACCACATCGACGTTGTACTGCTGCACATAACCAGAGTACGTTTGTGAGAGTTTTGTATGTCGTGTAGTCAAAGATTGTTAATTTCCTTTTGTACTGCACCTTAACCTAGACCGACGCTTGCAAACTTGCATTTTCTCGTTTTATTCAACATCCGATGGTTTTGGTCTGCATGCTACTTTCCGAATATGTGTGTTTAAGAATCGTTGTCTTGAGCATAAGCATCGCCATTGTTGTCATAGCCGAAGCAAGCACCTTAGTTCTGGAGGTCAGGTCAGGATTGTAGTGCCGACCCAAACTGCCCCTATTGAGATTGCACAGCGCCGGTTGATTGTGCATTGTAGATTGGAGACCGATGATTTCGCAAGAGCTCTAGGATAGTGTGGTTGCCGTTCGTAAAGTAGTTGGTATTGTCAATTCGGCTGTCCTGCAGAATCAAAAAGTAGTTTGTGGGCCACTCTATTAATAGGCTTCGGTGAGATGCTGCTGGGACATCCTTGCAAATCCTCACAATTCTACTGAGGCCCTTCACAATTTTATTCATGCCACTATTTCGTCTGGAGAAGAGTTCTCGTTTTGGGGATCTGTGTAAATCCACTGGCGTACCTGTAATCTGATCACTACTTTGGGTAAGCTAGGCTTGTTTTCGCGGAAGGACGGGGAAGACAGGGCTAAGGTAGAGGACCATAACTCTTTGTAAAACGATGTGACAGGGCAACTGAAAGATGTTAAAGCACATTGAAATCGTTCTTTTTTCAGAATCTAAGGTTTTCTCGGACCCCCATGTTCACGTATTTTTTGTCTTACAACGTCTGATTATGTGCTTTTTACCGCATCTCTGCTTCGCGTAATTTGATCGCAATGGTAAAATCGCCTGATTGATGCGAGCCCTCCCCACCCTCCCGAAACGATTTCACAGGACGCACACCGGCCGCTTATTCTTTTTCCTCTACAGTTGTGGTCAATATATTGATCGTCAAGTAACTCTTCGTACATTCAGCATTCTCGGAGATGAACGTTAATCATAAGTACGGCGTTGACTAACAGTTACCTATTATGGGCTCGTCATTCGAACTGGACAGTTTCACTGTTCAGCAAGCAGTTTTTGAGAGAGTTGCACTCCCGCAAATGACATCGGCTTATCTTCTTTTCTGCTCTACTACTCCAATCGAGTCCTCGACCGCATGATGTAACTTACGGGCAGATTTCCCCTTCGATCTGTTTCTTTCAACTTTCTCAGTCTGAGTGATCTCGGCGGCAACGGAAGAGCCTTCGCGGATAGTCAATCAGGATGCACGCCCAAAGAGCTCCGATTAGTGTTTTTAATTTAGTCATAGGTCATGATTTCCCTCCGACATTTGCACCGCTCCTTCGCACTGATCTGCAGCTACATTTCTGAACCACGAAGTGAGTTTTTGAGGTATTCTACCCTGGAACGTCTGGCCGTGGGTTTTCTTATCCACGGAACATACACTTTCTGTTCCTGCCATCAATGCGTTTTCTGTACTTCACAGCCGCCCCCGCCACTGCCAGATGGCCCTGTCTTCGACGGCCCATCGACCTACCCAGTTGTTGAGGCTCCGGCCTCCGCGGTGTCGGACTACGTGACACTGCTACAGAGTCGTGATTTGGGCATGGACAGACCCTTGGCTCCTGGCCAAGTGTCCACCGTTTTCGAAGCCGACTATATTCATGATTTAAGCACATCTTCTATCAGAGCGGACTGTGACGTAATCCATGACTAAATTTAGTTTCCTTCTGTTATGATGTTGTCTTTTTATTTTGATGTTTTATTATATTTGCCATTTTTCAGTTGCTATTCCCGGGTTACTGGGGTTTCTGCATGCATTCTCGTGTGTAATTCAATTTTTCAGATGGCCGCTGATTACGGAATGCCCAACGTTGCCTGCCTCACAGACTGGCGAAGGAGGTGTGAGGATGAGGCCTTTGAAATGGTTAATCGTCTCAAGACGGCTCAGGTAGTTCTCTTCTGGAGTTATAGTATACTGATCAGGCTGTCTTCCTTTCCCATTTTGCACTGTGCAGAAATAATATTAGGTTAATTCAGTAAATTTGAGCGAATTTTGGTCACTTGAAGCACCTCCCCTACAGTCGTCAGTTTTGCACGCGCACATGCAACCTTTCCTCTTTCCCATTTTAGGGCCGTGCTATTATTGAGGAGTCCAAATCTGTTCTTGTTGCAAAACTCACCTCTATTCTCACTCTCCTGACGGTAAATTTCAATTTAGGCTGACAGGACCCGCTAATATGGCCTTTTTTAGCATTTGCAAGACGACAAGATGACTAACGACAAGCTCAGTTGTATTGAAGAGGTTTTCGCCGATATTCGACAAAGGCTGCACCCGAACAATCTAAAGTAAGGTGATTCGCCCGTTGAATTTGTGTGTTTTCCTGCGTTAGATGCTTTGAGCAGAGTGTGGAGCAACTGATTTCGCACATCGTGCTCAATCTTTCTCCGAGTATTCTGGCCGTGCAGCCGACAGCTACAAGCGGCCAAAACAATTATTCCAGACATCCAAATTCGTGAATGTCCCGTGTCCGCAGATTTCTCCCGCTCAAGATCTCCACATTTCTGGTTTTCTGTGTACACTGTAGTTATTTTTTCGCTTTTATTTGGGCTCCTTCTCAAGGTGAATATCTGTTTGCGTACTCATTTCTGAGGTGACTTCGACTCTGCTGTGGGCTCACCGGTCCCGACGGCGAACTCGACACCTGCCTTTTGAACATGCATTTATACTGTACACACATCTCGTTCTTAGGGCCAAATATATATACCTCAGGATGTGCGATTTATGCTTAATTGTGCTATTGGTGACCCTTGCCAAACCTGTTTAGCCATACCGAAGCGTTCATTTAATTAAAAATCGAGACCTAATGTCCTCGCGAATCGTCTTCCGTCCAATCACAGAACACAGCGAGGAAATCAAATCAATTTAAAGTGTCGTAGGTGACGTAAACCATGATTTCGCATCAGACTAGGAGATTTTTGCCCGTGTCACCATCGCGAAACTCTTGATTCTGGGCCGAATCCACGACTTAAGTCATTAACTCGTCTGTTGTTGTTGTTCCCCTAGCGCCGGTCTTGTTTCATTTTTCTGAGCGTTGTTTTCTGTGGTCCCCCATTTACCGTACCAGTCCGAGCCCGGCTACTGCTGAACATTCTGGATCCCTTGTCCTTGTTATATTTCGTCGTCTTTCCAATAGTTTGCGATCTTATATGAAATGGATACTGCACAGCGCCGGGAATCGCATTTTCTGCATTTTAACTAACGCTGACCTGCTGTTTCAGGTCCTTGTTAGCTAACTTATTTCGCCTACCTTGAAGTCGTAGTGTGAGTACTTTCACATCCCGCTAGTCACACCAAACACATGAATACTAAACTTCAATGATTTGCTGCTTGCGTAAACTAACTTTGCATAATCTAAACACGATTTCGCCTCCTACAATGAGACTAATCTTAGGTATACAGTGTCCAAATGCTTTGCCTTCTATGAAAATGCAGCAACTTGCACTGCTATGCGTTGCACATTCAACGCGTTTCAACGACCTGACGAAAACTACACAGAGATGTAACTTGGCTGTTGGCCAAACCGCGAGCTACCAACTCATTTGCGGCGACGATCTTCAAGCTTAACTATGTAGTGAGCAGACTTCGGAGTCTGATGAAAAAGCAGTTACATACCATGCAACATTACCACTTTCGGGTATCGTTTCATCCATCTGGCAAATCAGTTACCTTTACTATATCACACGCCCTGACGGCATTACGACATGTCGAATGTTCACTCCAATCCAGTAAGGCTTTGGCCACTGTCCTTCAGTCCTAAAACCGCAGGCTCGTACTTGTATGGCATGGAGAAGTCCACCTTCGAATAAAGAAAGCACAGGAAACCATCCCTTCTGGAAGCTGAACCACGTAACCACTCAGCCACGGCTTAACTGGTTGTTATGGGCTGAATGACACCTGTCCGCATGCTCGGATTGGACTTCCCTAAAAGTTCGTGATGGCGATACGACCAATTCCTTTTCCAAAATGAACATCCTTTGCTGAGAGTAAAGGAGCTAATGCCGGACGCAATATGGGGTGGAGAAATTCTTTTGCTTCTATGAGAGCACTCTAATATAACATGACACAAGGCGGCCTGTTTGGTATGATTAGAGAAAGTAGGAATTCATCCTTTCTTTCGGCGGTAGGAGCAATAGAAGACGTTAATTTCGAAAATGGCCTATTCGAATCTTATGTGGTTGCTGGCGCAAATTAACATCAAAAAAAGTCAAACATACTACTACTTGGGTGCGTAATGTGTTTGCCAGGGCTTACCGGCCGTTTAACAACGTTCTCGACTCATGCCGACAATCCGCTGCCGGATGTCCTACCCATTTACGCCCGGAATAGTATATTGTGCGAACGTCCACATATGTGTGTTTACTTTGCCAAATCCTTCATTCAGCCATTTCCAGGTCTTCAATTTAAAGTGACAATCGAACGACTGTGGTCCAAATAACCACAAAGAAGCCGGTGCGTCCAATTGTTCAGATCCTACAGCACGCCGATCATACAGTATATTGGACCGTGTGCGCGTCGACATGTGCTGTGTTCACAGTCAATGTTCACGTAATCGTAGGCCAGTAGTCCAGCGTCGCTGGAATTTTTGCTGAAGTCGGTAATTTTGCCTATCAGGGTTAGGAATGTCCCCTACTGATATTGCTCTCTCATAACAATTGTGTGGTCCTTCAGAGACCAATCGGCGGTGTGCAAGAAGTCTGGTCTCTTGAAGGATTTCTATGCACCTATACGACCGACCCTGGAAACGAGTCGAAACCAAACTACAGACCAATGTGCGTCTGATTCTGTCAGCTGAGTTTCAGTTCCAATGTATGGGAGCAATCGGACAGGACTAACAATATCCCGTCAACAGACGGTCCGCAGATATTGGCAGCACGCGACCTGATCAACGAAGGCCACGAAGCCCGGCCATCTGCTGGGGATATGAATACCCTCTGAGCGGGACTTTGGATTTCCTCTACGACACTAGCAATAAAGTAATCGGGCTAACCCTAATGTAAACACCGGTGGGGTGTTGCTACTTCGCGATGTGCAAACTCGTGAAATGTTAAGCGGAATTCTGAAATGCGTTTTCGACACGAAAAATTAATTCAGTTGGGTTGTATTATTAATTACCGTGCAGTATAATCCCAAGATATTGTAGTAACTCCGTGATGCTGGTTTGCAGACGAACTTCTTTCCGGCCGCCTGCAAAAACGCCCTGTTAAAAGTGACTACTTAAGTAGAATGAATTTTTCTATTTGATTTTCGATGCGCTCATAAATTCAAATATATTTCGTTGAAAACGTGCACAAAATATTCGTTCTTCTACTCATTTGGGAGAAAATTACGTTTTTAAACTTTATACTTGAAGAAAGGGTACACATCGGTCTTTAAGAAGTTGCTAATTATGAGATTTTTAAGACTGCGAGATTCCAGTTCATAGAACGTCGTCTCTACACTCACTAATGTTGCTTGTGAAGTTTACAATATAGCTCAAATCCACTGCCAAATTGTATGAGCCCCATATGGTCTCCTCTTTATAGCATAAAGAAAAGCATGGTTTTCCGTACACGGAAAATATACAGCCTGCAGTTTTGAGACCCTGAATGGAAGTGTAGCAGCAGGTCGGGTTCAAAATTATTCGGGAGTTGGAAAAGATTTTTTAAAACTGACTTATATCCATCTTTCAAGTAAAACATTTAAAGAATACGTAAATTTCTTCTAAATGAATAAAAGAACGAATATTTTTGTGCATGTTTTCAATGAAATCTATTTGAATTTGTAAGGGCATCGAAAATCAGTGAGAAAAATTCATGCCACCTAAGCAGTCATTTTTACAGGGTGTTTTTGCAGGCGGCCGGAAAGAAGTTCGCCCAGAAGCCAACTAAGGTAACTAAAATATCTTGAGATTATGTTGCATAATAATTAGTATTACAACCCTACTTAAGTAATATTTTCGAGTCGAAAGCGCATTTCAGAACCTCGATCAAGAATTCATGAGTTGACGCATCTGCAGGTAGCTCGGAAAGGTGCGCTTATAAACCGCGGCCCAGATGTCACCGTGAGCACCCCGCATCCCAGCGGAAGAGTCCTGCCTAGTTATAGACATAGTGTTATAAAAAGGTGGGTTTTAATCTAACCGGCGTGAGATACGACTGACCACCCAGTTTTTGTGGATATAGGTAAACCAATATAGCATGGCAAAAAAAGAGAAATTTTTATCATACAGAAATTGTCTAGCAAGTAAGAAGTCATCACCACGCACTGAAATCTGACAAGGTGGAACGCAAAACAAGCTTCCGCTTCTTTTTCAGTTGTTCCATCTGTGTAAAGGAAGCCTCGATAGAAGCTGGTGCTGTCCGCGTTTTGGCCTCACTTGGCCGATCCAGTTCCTCAGTCTGCGATATATCAATGAATTTTCCAACGCCTTGTCGTTGGGTCACAGCAGCCCCTGCAAAAGAAGCAAGAAAAGACGTAGGTGGGAACTTAAAATAAAATAATGAGACTAATCGCTGGGCGAGTTTCCCAAAGTCTTTCGTGGAGCTGCGTTTCGATCGCGTCCTGCAGTCACTGGATACGTCAAGTTGTACATTAAGCGGGAGCTGCTTAATGATGAGATCAACAAAGCAACGGTCAAACACGTCTCGGCGCGTTCGATAAAGTCAAGATACTGTTAATATATGGCTGTGCTAGCCTTACTTTTGTGCCAAAACCACATTGCTGGATTTGTAGTGTCGAATTTCAATTCCAGCGACCTTGATCATGTAAGTTTGTAGGTTTCCGTCGACATCCACGCTAGTTTCTTAACCAACGACTCAGTTAGTCACTAATGCAATAGGGTCTTTTTCTTAGCCAATCTTACCAACTGCAAATAAGTTATAGAGGTAACGAGGAGCATATAAAGCACACCAGTTGTGCACTCTGCAAACGAAGCGCAGTTTTGCACGCAGCAGAAAATTCGTGGATGTCCAGCCGATGCTACAACCTGCCAGATCACTGCCATTCAAGAGGGTTAAGAGTGAGTGAGCTGGCAGCAAAAAGGTTTCTACTAGATCACGGATGCCGCTTCTAACTTGTCATTTCTGCTATATAAACAAAATTTATAGTTTAATAACCAAGCTTTACAGTGGAAGGTACAAATTCCTAGTGATCACTGGCCAGGTCTGCATTCGTTGACGCCTCGTTAGAGACGAAGATCAATCGTCCGTTATCCCGGTCTGATAGAGAAATTGTCAGTTTTTTTTAACAGTATGCAGTCATACTGTCGGTTATTGGTCAAGAATTGGATACCCGAGACTTTCCATTTGACAGCAATGCCTTTCGAGTTTAACAGGTCCCATGAGCTTCTTAAACTGCCTGAGCATGTAATATTGTACACTGAGGGCTGAAAAGGTTCAGTCTTACATGCGCAATAAACTCAAAAAGGAGTTTCAGAGGCAAATGAATTTAAAGGAAAGCCGGAATGCATGGATTCTTTCCGGTCACGATTAAGTTTCTGAAAAGCCACCAACTGAAGTTAAAACGGGACCTACCGCTAAGTCCACGCTTTTTAGCTCGTTTGGTAGCTTCCATTGCCTCCTCTTCCCGACGGTTGCCGGGTTTGGGCATCTCCTGAGTTTTCTGGGCGGTTGCCTCCCTCTCTTTGGCTTCCTTTCGCTCCTTCGCTAACATCTCATCCACATCCTTGAAGGGATTCACGAACACCTGACAGGCCAAAATTTTAATCTCCTCCTAAATAGAAAATGACTGATTCTACCAAATAGTAGAAAATGTCAACCAAGGCAAAAGTTATCATCGTGATTGCTGGTTGTCAGCTACATTGACAGTGATGTCACGATCAACTATCAGAAAAGAGGTTGACGTTTGGTAGCTAACAAAGAGGAGTAAAGCAGGCGAGGAGAAACCGGCACTAACTTTGAGATGTGCCGAATCGCAAAGGACCCCAGGACAGCGGTAAGAAAATGAAGAAAACTTCACGAAGGCCTTTAACTCCCTTTTTTAACAACTTCCTCTGCAAGTTATAAGTGCGATCTTAAATGTTGTCCGATCCAGACGGCTCGAAGTGTGTGGCTCACTCCCGGACTCCTACAATCTGACAGGTATGGATGAGATCACTGCACCTTCACGTGTACCTTGTAGGATGACAGTTAATTTAGACCATTCGGGATTAGAGTGAAAACACACCATGATTTTCGTAACTCTGCTTGTACTTATTGGGGCAGATAGTAGTCTTTAGTGAGTCACTGAAGTTGGGCCGGTACAACGCACTCAAAGTGAGACTGAGCGAGCTCTCCGCAGATCTTCTGGAAAAACCTCCAATCATTTTGTATAAATGCCCTTGTGAGGACCAAAAGATCCCGCGAGACAACAACGAAGGCGAAACTCTGACTGCTAAAGAGACGGTGTTCAGTTCGTTCATATTTATGCAGAAATTGGTGGTGGACTCATCCATAAGATGGTCGTTCTTTAACCTTATAAATCGAAATAGGACAAAGTGAATTGAGCTCATTTAACACATTTTGGCAAGACAAATTTCCTTAGAGCTGGGGAAAATCAGAACACGAATATCTCCAGTTCTGTCGCACAAGTATTTTGATATATTTCATCTGGACTTTAATAGGTAGTTCGTTGGATTGAGGTCTATTTGAGAGAAACGTCCTAGGATACAGATTAATAAAAAGGGAGCGGCAACAAAATATAATACTGGCGTGGTTAATATCTTAAAGAAGCCTGTGGGAAAATATAGTGACCCGCAAGTCTACACGGAAAAGTGGAAGACCACGCTCCATGTTACCAGGCGTGGTAAAATGCCATAAAGACAGAAGCAGCTGTTTTCGATGCCACCCGAATGACTGCTGACAACGCAAAGACAGGCCGCAAGACGCAAATGCAACGGATCGGTGACGAAAGCACCGAACCCTCACTACTGTGTCTACAATGTCGGCTTACGTTTCAAGCACGGGCAGGCTTTGTTAGGCATCTCAGACGAAGTGTAATAATAATGTGACCAACCTGACTCTCACATAACTTCACACTGCCATCACTACCGGCACTAACATCGCCAGAGAGAACACTCCTACCATCTTGTAAAACATCGTCATTGTCCGTACCACAGGTAATATGGACTGAATTCTAACCTGTCCACACTACCACCTCACTTTCTTATCACACACCAGCCTGATAGGTCACTTTAAAATCCATCGTGGTGAGACCGGCGAGCCAGAGCCTTGGGTCCGAAAATAACCCGTCGCACACGTCTCGCCTCCCCATAGTGTCCTAGGACATTCAGACACAGCATGTGTCTTTTAGAAAATACGCACATACGCGACAACGCGGACCTTCACAACCCCCGCAACGTCACGCGGCCAGCCTGTGACCTAAACCCAGGCCCCTTCTACAATCAGAGCTAAGTACCTCACCATGATCAGCATCACCGCCACCATAACAAACTTGGTAGTCAGAGTTCCGTCTTGTCCTTACAGCGACACCGCACTTGGATCGCCCACTTGAAAATCCATCGCACTTTGACTGCCGGACCAGTATCAGGACACCAATATACGCCCATCACACAGGCCTTGCCGCTCCATACTGTCTCAGCATATGTGACCATCGCATGAGCCTATTTGGCCACATGCGTCTCCATGAAATTCTTAAGAAAAACAGCAGCCCAGACCTCATCGTCATGCCTTTTTCCACCTGTACATACATCCCTAGACTACGCAGTAACCTATGCAACCACACGTTCACACATGCTACACCCCTGTAACACCATGCCCCTGTCGTTCAATAATAATGCTATCCGCGTTGACGTGGTCGATAGGGTGGGCGAGTCGTTGCACATCAGAATATGCAGACCTCACGTAAAATGGAACCACGTCTCTCGGTGCAGCCTGGTGCCTGAAGCAGGGACCAGGTCTTGTGTGGCACACGTAGACGGGCCGTTTGGTTGTCAGCCACTACGTCCAATTCGCCACTACTTGGCTGACAGGCTCGGACACTTGGCGGATGTGTGGCAGAAGGAAGAGATAGAAAGCGGTCGGCATTTGGGAATCCATCCAGACGGCATATTATGAATTCATCACCACGCCAATCTATAGCGACACCCTTAGGAGACGCGGCTCGGAAGACTGCAACCAACAGGATAATTCGTTGCTCATGGTAAACATTCTGCAATGAGTGGAGGACTGAGAGACAGTCTATGATTACTCGTTTTCCATACGGCCCTTTGACGCTTTCACGTATGTGGGGTTCGGGCCACTCTTACAGTAGACTGGTGCATGTAGTATGAACCAGCTGGTGTGTGGCACGGGCAGACAGGCTGCTTGGCTTCGTCGGCCACCGCGTTTGCATCCACCTCCAGTCGTCTTGGCACTATCTCGCTACCAAAGCAAGGCGGTTTGAGGGAGGAGAGAGTGCGATAAATGGTGTGCAAGTCTGCCCCACTATAAAGCCATCACCGGTGCGGTGCCCGCTGCTGCAGGCGGTGGTCATCGCTTACGATGCCCAAACTGTTACGTGTTGCAAAGAGAGATCCCAACAAAATGGATATTCAGCTGGCTGTGGTTCGGGTAGTCAGGCACTTAAGTTTCGGGACGCAGTAGGATTCTCCAAGCATCACCGAGGGCTGTAGGTTTCACAGACTTCGCTGCAGGTTTTTTCAGTCCATAACATACCGCGCTGTGCCGACAAAGCGTGCCAATTATTTGCGCCCCTTTGGTACTCGGTCAGCATTCGAATAGCGTGCAAAGTACAGTTCAGTCCATTACGTCCGGTCAATACCTGGATACTCCAAAAGGCTGAAAACTTCGAGCTATGCCAAGCCTGAAATCAGATGCCAACAACAATCAGACAGTCGATACTGCTTCATCGGCATCGGGTTAAGGAAACCTGCGGATTAGTTGACCTAACTAGTATCGTCCTTATTCATACATTCAATACAGATACTAGTTGCTGAGCAGAAGTGACCGTATGGTGGAACTGCGAGAAATACGGTTCACTGATGGGTCTAGGCACCTCCGTTTGATTTCTGTTATAGCAACTCTCCCGTCTGTCAAGAAGGCGATGGTAGGAAAATAAAAAGAAAAGCACATGTAACGAACCAGCGGCCGGTCGTCCTTGTCAGTCTCCACAAATTCTACTTTGTCCAGAGTGTCCAGACCACCAACAACCCTAAGTGATTCAAATGTGGTCGGAAAAGGACTTACTTTCCGAAAACCGCATGTTTCTTGTTCAGCTGATTGCATGGCCTAAAGGTAATGAAACTGTGTACCAATAGGACAACTTATATGGACTTACAATTGAGACTTGTTGGAGTTGGGCCCCGAGTTGGCCATGGAGAGAACGCCGCGAGAGTCATGCTTTAACTGCGGTTGAAACTCGTCGACAAAAGCGCCACCCCAACAGGAATCGCCGCCTAGGCCAGTTCCGGTCGGATCACCGCTCTGTATCTAAGAGCACGGAGAGGGAGCGGACTAGTTATGTAGCTCATATTCTACCTACAATAAAGTGTCGGATCACACGATGGAAAATGCAGTCCACGTAATAGCCGGATTCACAGAGGCGAATAAAATTTTCACAAGTTTTGGGCGTCAAATCGCAATGCAACTTGAGGTTAAGGTTGCCGTGAGTGGTCACAAGGCGTGCATAGCCCTTGGACTTCACATAGCGATAGCGCACCACATCGTCCTCAAGAACAGCTGGACTGGGTTAGGAGGGGAAAAGGATGACGAAGTTACCCGGTTCCAAGAGGACGTTGGGTTCCATGACGGTCGATGTGAGTGAGGCTGCAGCCTTGCCGGTTGAATAATGTGCAGTGTTGAATGCGTCGCGGGTCTTCGCATTCGGGTCCAGTTTCGGTTTATTGGAGTACATGTAGTCGGGAATCTCGAGCTTAGTCTTCGCGAGTTCAGCCAGGGTTTCTTTCGTCTCCTGATTGACAGACCGAATGATTGTCGTGTTGGTATCAGCTGGTAAAAAGCAGAAAAGATTAAAGAGACAGAAAGAGGACACCTTTCTCCAGCATTTCGTTTCGAACATGGTAGAACGCCGATATATTGAATTTCTCCAGTTGAGCTGGATCTTGAATGGTGATTATGTCCTCTTTGGTGAAGGGCTCCGAAGTCAGCAGGTCCAAGTAGTTATTGGCTTTTATGTTAAGACGCTCCACAGCCTAGGAAGGGAGTCATAGGGATAAGGCTACTTACTTCGTAAGAATAAACATTGCCAGTTGTCCTGACAGCAACAATGTGTGTGTTCTGATTAAAGACTTTGAAAGTCACAGGGCAGTGGAATTTCCCATCAGCGTTCTTTGCGAAGTTCAACTTTATGAGTTCTCCAGCTTTCATTTTCTAGTGGTCAGGGAGGAGTGAATAAAGCACCGTTAAAAGAGACACCAACCTTTCCTGTAACTGGATTCAGGCCAAACCTTTTGATAAAAGGAAGAATGTTTCTGAAAAAAGGGGTTTAAAAATACGGAAACTAGCTGACTCTAGGTCGAAGACGATTCCCTCCTTGGTGCAATAAGGCGTCTTGAAAGGCTGAAACGACACACTATGTAGAGAAATAAAGGACCAAATGGCATATATTACCTGCAGCAGTTGAAGGGCAGACGACGAAAACGCATCTGGCCTCCAGCTGCGGCCCGTTTGCCGCCGTACAGTGTGCTCCATTCCGTGTTGGTTATCCAACTAAAGAATGACAAAATCACTGAGTGACTCTGGTAATGAGCGCAAGTCAAAATACTGATTTTAAGGACAAAGTCGATCAGAAGTAACCAGAAGAACAGAACCTTTTTGAAAAGCCTTCGCGGAACCAACGGTAATGGCCAATTTCCTTTCACAGGCTCCTGTTATCTAACTGTCCTTCCAATAATGTTGGTTTCAGTCATAAATGGAACAACCCCCAACACAGCTTTGAGACCTAGGTGCCGCAGATTCTGGTTATAATCCTCACCGCTTCAGCTAGCGGAAGTCATATTAACTAAGGGGGCTGTCATACAGAACTCGCGGTAGCTTAATCAAGTAATGTAAATATAAAGTGCCTGTGCGACAGGAAATGGCAACAGTGCTAAGATCGGGACTACAGACCTTATGGTATGAATCCTAAATCTTAATAAGAACAGAGTAAACGTCGCACTGGGGAGAGATGTAAGCTTCAGAATAACTAGCTTCTTTCGCCGCATAGGCTAGTTGGATTGCATTGAGGTGTTGGTAGGTGCTTGGCATATCCGGGTACACTCGGCTAGATACTAGTAGTTGGAGACTAGCGCCAAATAAGTGAAACCCAAATTAATCAGACAGATGGCGTGTTATAAAGGATATAACTACATTTGATATGCATGGAGGCAGACACTCAAAATCCAAGCCCAAGTTTGCGCGAAGAGTAAACACAGTTTTTAATCACCAGGAAGAGAAGCTTACTTTTCAAAACTTCTGGTGGCGCAGGGTCATGTCAAAAACAACAATGAAAGAAAAGGAGCCTACCTTATTAAATCAGATGACTGCGCACAGAAAGCCCGCTATCACCTAGGTTTATTAGTGTTCAATGGCGACACCCAAGATTCCATTCCAAGACTCCGAATAATACGATTGCTTTTATCCGTAATCCGTCGGGTTAAAGCAAATTTCAGTACCATACGGAGAAGGACATAGACTAGTTCAAGAGCTTTGCCGTACAGCACAGACCATTAGAATTCGCCAAAGGTGAACGTCGAGACAAGCGCATCATCTTTTGGAAAGATGGAAAGTCACTTCCAAACCAACTTTAAGCACACCTCGGGAACGACATGCAGCATATTTTCGAAGGAGCTCGTTTTCATTTGACTCCCTAGTCGTAGTTAATACCCGTAACATACGGGTCAAATTCTATTATAAGCCCAAGGCGTAGCGATGACGTGGGCGAAACCGCCTGTGACTGCACCAAAGAAGCAAATGTGATAGTAGAGAGACTCTCGCCGATCAGTTCACGGATTTCACTCGTCCTGTTGTGCCTTAGGGCTCTCTCGAGCCCAACCGGCAGCCGAACAGCGGCGCGTAATATAGGCAGAATAACACAATCGACAACGACAAGGCAAACTGGAACGGTCATTTCTGGCTTATTAGCTGTCGTCAGTCAGTTATACCCAACTCCGAAGTGTAGAACACCTGAAGCTCGGTCCCGCGACCTGCTAGTTAGAAATCCGACGCCTCTAATCATTAAGCCACGGGCTCGTCACGTCGGCTGTGATCGGAGAGATACAACGGTAGAGGGGCGCTCACCGATCGTGGTATTGTAGTGTATACCACAAATTGTATCAAAGGTGAAATGCCGACATTGTATTCGGAATCGTATCCTAAACCAAGGACAGGGCTGAATCTCATAGCCGTTTGAGTGACATTATCACGAAGCGCGAACAGCCCATGAGACGGCATCAAATGCAGCAACGACAGTCAAGAGGAAACGCTACTTAACACAATCACAAGAAGAAACGGATGAATAAAGAGTTTGCTGGGATCATCTCGATATGAACGTGAGACACGCTCGTATGTTCGAATGACAATCTCCTGGAAGCATTCGATAGGCAGTGTTTCCCCTTCCGTCGTCTGAATCTATCCATTTAATAGGGCAATCAATAAATGACTGTAGTTTTCTTTGGAACATGACTGACCTACTGGCCCTTTTTATGGCACAAATATCCGTCGCCAGGACAGCCCAAAAGGAGAGCAGCGTCTACTTATATGGCTTTGTGATAAATGTAGGATTCAGAGGGACCTCTGCTGCTGCCTACGACCTCGTGTGTGCTGCTCTTGAGAATACGTCCTGAGTAATGAGTTAGTTTACGCGTAGACGCCTAGGACGCGGTTGTCCTTCGTGTCAGTGTAGTGAAGCGGTCGAGCACTACCAAAACGGAACTAGTAGTAATAACAACTGCCAAACAGTTAAGAGCGTCGACACTAACAGGGCCGGTATGTATGACGTCCGAATTTCTTTTAAAATAGCCCTCAGTTCACAGCCAAGCAACACTGGTTTTTAGTTTGGGCAGTACGACAAGAACGTGCGTAGACTTAGTGCACCCTGATAAACGCGTACCGTGAGCCAGTGTGATTTCTAATCTGATCCAGCGCATCTGCAGCGCAACCTGTTATTGGGTTAAGAGGTGTCTGACCAATGTTTTCTGAGGACCGTACGAATGTGACATTCCGTACTCACAGCGAAAACACCATGAGGAAGACTGAGATAATCCAGAAAAGATGAAGATGGTTTGGGCATGATAACCGAAGTTCTGTATACAACCTCACGTTTGCCGTTCTCGATCTGGTGCCTACGCATACCTGAAAACAGCGATGTAGTCAAATAAAAATCTAGCTTGACATAGTCCGTCAAGACATGGAGGCGGTTCCTTAAGCTTTGGCATTGGGTCTCCATGTCCGGATAAAAGGGCGTGTCGGGTTGCAGCAGTCGCGCCGGATAGATCAACGACCACAGTCGAACCTACTACAAGCATCTACGCAGCATCTCGAAACGTGGGAGGGAGCAATTCTCAAAAACCAGACAACACATAACAAACAGAATCGTTCAAAATGTAAATAATAAAGTGGCCAGGGGACGATACATAAATTCTTAATCCATGGAATAAAATAGAAAAGCAGCCGAACGGTAAACTTAGTGAACACGAGAGAAAAAGGCTGATCTCGATGTCGGCCCACGTAGACGGCAAAGATCAGCCATATGGATCCGACACATCTTGTAATATAAGTGTGGGTTTTGCAAATTTTTCCTCAATAAATACGTTGGAAAAAAACTTAATTTGAAGCGAAGCGTTAACTAGTCATACTAAACCATAGGCTATTAGACAGTGACCAGTGAAGAAAAGACGGATAGTTGCTAAAGCGAAAGTATGGGGAAGATAAAAAGAAAACGAAAAGATGAATATCGCTCACTCAAACACAGTCCCGTCTACTTGAACAGATGTAGGGTCGTTTTCGTTAAAGGAGAAGACAGATGGTCGTTTAACTGGTGATTGTTCATCTTTTGCGTAGGTAATGTGCACTCTAACGTTCTTATCCGGGAGTAATAAGATTCAATATCCGGCAATATAGAAACCATGAAGCTGGTTATGCTGATAAACATTACCGACAGAAACAAGGGAGACTTAAGTGGCCACTTCTGACTAATTAATCGTCGTCAGCCAGCAATACCGGAGATGTGGAAAACCTGGGGCTCGGCGAGCCGTCTTCTACTATTGTATATTCTCAATTGCAATAGGCAGGACAATGACCCCTTAGTTCAGTAGTTAAGGGCGTTAGACCTCTAGCCAACAGGTCGTGAAATCGAGCCTCAGGCGTTAAACACTTTGCGGTTCGGCACGACGGGCTGACGACGGCTAATGAGCCAGAAATTACCATTCAGGTCTTCCTTGTCTTTGTTGGTATTATTCTGCCTAAATTGTGCGTCGCTGTGTGGCTGCTTGGTGGGCTAGAGAGGGAGAGAGAGCACCGAGGCACAACAGAACGAATGAGTTCCGTAAAACAATCGGTGGGCCACTGTCCTACTGTTTGTTATGCTGATATAAAAAATAGTGGCAAACATAACGGAACACAACCCCGATTGTTTCTTAACTTAACGACCAGGTCAACGAATTGAAGAATAGCGGCCAAATACTGGAAGGCATTAAAGGCAAACCGGACTGTGCAGACAGCATTAAAAACTGCGTCTGATATTAATTAGTAACTTAGGCGATTGATAGGTCGTGTTTTTCCAAAGGGTGGGATAATAAAAAGACAGTATTGGGAATAAAAGAAAGATCACAATCAATTCGAGTGCGAAACGCGTACAGTTTGTCCTGTTGATGTTGCTTCTTGCCCATTTTGTAGGATGTAAATCAAAAGGCGCGGCTTAATTCTAGCTAATTTAAAGTAGCCCTGCTGGACATAGGTCTATAAGCGCATTCGTGCACAATAGTACGTGGTTTCTTCGTCTCGAATCCAAGCGGCAGAAAAGGCACTGCATCTTTGCCCGTCAAAGATTTTTACATTCGACCATTAATCATTACTCTCTGCGTCTGTGACCGCCCCACAATCATAACATGCTACGTCATCAACCTGCAAAACAATATCAATTTTTCACAACCATCGATCAAACGCAGATAAAGGCTCATTTCACTAGGACCTGAGCCGGTGTAACAGCTAGTCTTTTAACGTATCGCTGAACTTTAACGTCGATGTAAGCGCGTCCGCCGGTAATCGCAATGTCCACATCGTGGCCCAGAGCGTGGTGACCACAGGACGGTGACTTTCACATTGATTGCTACGTATTTGTAACAATATTTCGCAGCATCTGCGTACATTCAGCACCCACATCCACACGTACTTGTTGGGGAGAATGCGTTAGGCCAACCGGATTTGCAGTCAATCGCAATGGCTGACAGATATAAACAGTCTGTTTACGAGTGTCACGCATGACATGGTTTACGCATAATGATAAGTGATGAATAGTAATAACAATAATAAACGGTCTAGCTGAACACCCATGGGAGTTTTTCACGCCATGGGTCGTGCGAGTTATCCTTGCTAGGATGAAAAATTTACAAAAGTCACTTCTAGGGCTGTCCGGTAGATGTCATCGTCGTCCGATTCAAAAAAGCGTTTGATAGCGTGCCTCGACATTTCTTGCAGGATTAAATGTTTTCTGCCATGTAGACCGCAAAAAGTAATTGTAGGAATCCCTGCTGCCGAATTGGTACCGGTAGAATCATTGCGCCACAAAGAATGGTCTTAGGTCATCTTCTCTTTTCAATCTATGTAAACGAACGCACTGAAGATCTTGACTGCGACTCCATCATGTTTCCAGATGATGAGCCTGGCAAACGGTAATCTATACTGACGACGCGCAGAAACTAAAATAGCCTTGATAAATTGGATGCGTGTTTCATTGCGTAGTCTCTAACGTTTACTGCATCCAAGTGTGTTGTCATACACATAGTAGCTGTTCAGGGACGTTTACCAAAACCACAATACTGTATAAATCGATTTCTTCTAGAAGAAGCTGATG
>CACRXP010000022.1:672053-737474 GCA_902702965.1 Spirometra erinaceieuropaei | reverse complement strand
TGTCCGATTCAAGATCAAACGGGAACATCTTTGCGTGAAAATTTGTCAAGATGTTCCTTATGCAAAATATGCACTTTTCAAGTAAGGATTAGAGTAGCTTAGCACTAAAGATATTTCAGCGTGGATCATGGATTTTTTTGCTCTGTTTAATAACAAAATGTCGAAGTCGCAATAATAATGGCCTCTAAACAGCACAGCTTTGAAACATGCGTAGCCCCAGCGCCACTGGTGACATTTGTTTCTTCCCTTACAATGCGCTCCTGGATAATTGACGTTCGGTTCAGTTTTGACGGTCCCTTGATTGTTTTCTATTCGAAAACCAGTTTTGTTCTAGCGCCCATTCATATGTAGGAAGCAATCCACACCGTGGACTCAACAGTAAGCTTTCCAATAATCAAAAGTATATTATACAATGAAAGGGGAAAAAGCCCGTTCACTTTCGACAATTTGGGGTTGAAACGTGACGTCATTGTTTCTGCTCAGTCTGTCCCTCTATATTGCGCAATGTCGAACCATAGAGTCCTTCCCAATTTGAGGTCGGCTTACAGTCCAATGCTACCATTAAGGCTTACAAAGGGCACAAAACACAACGTATTACAAAATGTCGAAAAAAAACTTGGGAGCAACCTTTGCCAAGTTATACCTGAAAAGTTTCGTGCACATTAGAATATGGAGGAGTAAAAGGAATGACAGTGCGGCTCCGGTTGCATTAATATTAAAACATACCCCATTTATTTGCCGGAGCATTGTCAGGGGACGAAAGGGATCGGGCTCTACCAGAAAATCCAAATTTTTGGTTTTAGTTTAAGGAGAAAATTATCATAAATAATCTTTTTACTTTTCAGGTTTTTGTGACGATAAAATGTCATGTTGCCGGTGAGTAGACTTAAAGCAATCAAATGTATATCGAAATACGGAGGAGCTATTTAAATGAGGTTAACTATTATTATCCGCCGGAATTTCGACAGTCCGGATAGAATGTTTATAATAAAATAACGACATATTTCACGTTAGAGGTTCTATGTAATAGGACGAGCCCTGAGCCCAGCTGTAACGATAAACGCTGGAAAATAAAGCATAGAGAACGATAAAGGATGTAACATCCGAGCCGCCCAAGTGCAGTGGCTTAGCTCCATCCTCAATACTACAGTCCGTGCACGCTTCCTTGATATTAACTCCGGATCATGCGTCTCCCTTGTCGGAATCCTGCAAGCGAGTGTGAAGTGAGTTCATCGAGGGTCGTAGCACAAACACACATAAAGAAGGATGGATCGGTGATAAGAGCGTTTATTGAAAATACTGCAATGAGGAATAACCAATTCTGTTCCGTTCCCTTCCCCAATTTATCCTTCCAGGACTCTTCTTCACCAAATCCTCCGCACCCTTCCACTGTGTTAACTAAAAATTAAGTCGGAAAACACGCGAGTCAAACGCAGACCAAGACTGACAAGACCACATTTAAACAATAGGATCGGGTTGGCTTTCCACAAATGATCCGGGCTTTTAGCTGAGACATTCGGGGAAACTTGACTGCTGCGCGAAGAGAGAGGAAAGTGCGAGAACATGACAGTGCCACCGTGAGCATTGGACAGGCTTAGAGCGGTAAAAGATGGAATACTAGAATACACTGACACTGAAGGAATACGACAAGAGGTCGATGTGCGGGAGATGAGGCTCCCAGAGCTTTCACTGCGTAATTTATAGGCCATGGTTTTGGACGGATTTTTTCGGTTCTTGCTGGCGCAGAGCGGCAAGCGAATCAGAAATGTCGCAGTAAGCTTGTACGAGCGTTGGGCTGCAGATTATCGGGAGTGGTCCAGAGAGTGAGGTAAAGCCACGAAATTTTAACGGCCAAAAGTGATTACGATGAGGACGAACGTTGAGCGAAACCGAAGTGCATATCGAGTATGCGTCATGGTATCCGGGTTATTTTCCAAAAATTTAGTTTGGGCGCTTTTTGCATTTCGTGAGTCTCTGAGTGACACGTCCGTTATGTCGGTTGCTGATTGGAGGCCGTAGCGAACGAAACCAAGCGCTGAATGTAGGATGTGGGCGGGTGAGTTAGATTTTTGTGCGACCCCGCGGATTAAGAATTCTGATGGCGGGCAATTTATTAGTAACAGTAGCGCACTAGTGATAAATGGCATTAATAGTACATGACACGACTCTAAATTCCGAATAAGTCTTTTGTGTAATCACGGAGAAGGGTGCTCAGAAATGATGAGGAAAGTAAAGAGCTTATTGAGTTCATGATAAATTAAGTCGTCTTTTTGTTAAAAACTGACAGGTCAGTTAATGATCTAGCATAGCTTTTTAGCTTGGTCAATACACAGGCATGCTTGAAAGTCAAGAGAAAGTAGCGTTTAGAGTTGGTTGTAGTATGGTGAGTGATGGACATGGAAAGGCTCCAAATTACACAAGGACGACCTGCATGGCGGGGCCTTAACGAGAGGAGTACTTGGACAAATATTACTGCGAGCAGATGTCAGTCACCTATGCCATAAGAGTTTAGGTTTAATTAGCCGCAACTGAAGTATTTGAGTGTGTCTGGTAGGAATGTTTTCTAATTGAGTGTCCTTGCGAATTTTCAAACTTAGGACGGTCAGATATTTTCATTAAACAAAAGAAGAGGAAGCAATCCTCAAGAAAAAGAAACACAAATAGGACAAATTATCCTTTTTATTTTAAAGAAGCCATATTATAAGATATAAAGTCGCAAACTTAAATTGTTTTGGCCGCGGTCGTCACTGTGGGCAGACATATCAATATTTTTGCGAAACGCCCACCTAAGGCCCCGAAAAGAGAACATGTACCCGCACGGGCACCTTGAAATAAGCTAAGGAATCATAGGCTGTCAGGTGGGTAGCACGAAAGACGGTCCCTTAGCGCACAGAATACGACTAGCACTACTGAAATTCACTTTGAAAGGATAGCTATATTTGAATTAATGTGTTCCAAACGGAGGTGGACCCCAGCTCTAGGGAAGAACTTTCCGTGCTTAAGGTTGTCAGCACAAATAGAAGAATAAGTGTGTCTTAATGTTGGCGACACATCACTAGTGCAAGGTAAGAACAAGAGAGATCCTAACAGTGTCTCGAAGGACGATCGTAATGGAGCTCTGACTAGAAAATGAAGGATGAAGTAAGACCTTATTCAGATTGAAGACGTATGACTCAATGAAATGAATGATGAAATTGCAAATTCCCAGGGATTCATATGTGCGGCAGCTTATCAGAAACTTTTCGAGGGTCGAACTAAATGTCGATCGCCGACAGATTCCCATTACATACTGAGGGGGGCGGCGAAAAAGAAAAGACGAAGGACGTATTTTGATAGAGCGGGCTGAGGGAAATTCATGTTAGAAAGAATTGTCATTTCCACTTGTTATGCAAGAAGCAGCAATTGTGACGACAAGCACTTTTTACTAGCAGTCTGGTGTAATGGGTTAGATCGGTGAGATGTAGCTGAAGATCGAAACCGAAAAGTCTGAAAAGCATATTTGAAAGGATTTTCAGTACCAATGCCAACAAATTAGCCTCATATTCGAGGCTAATTCAACTGCTTTGGCATTTCTCAGACTACGAAAATCAATGAAGAAAGATTGAAGATACGCTGCAGTTGCAAAATGATTCAAATCGTATGCACCAGTTGTGTGCTGATTGATCTCCTAATCTCGACTTTAGCAAATTCCAAGTAAATCACTTACAATGCAATAATAAGACGGAGAAAGTTGAACATCCTCACTTTGCCGGAGATTACTTAACTAAAACACTTAACGAGATAAGACACCTAGGTGTAGATGACGCCCATTTTCAAACAATCACGTTACTATGTCAAAATACCAAAGAAGGTTATGGGTGTCCTAGGCGCGAACGGGCAATCTTTCTCTAATTTTTAAGAAAAGATTTCTGGTGTAGTATTAGAGACATCTGTTCGGCCAATGTTAAAATATTGCGTTCAGGCGTGACGCTCTTGGATGAAACAAGATTTTTCTCTTCTGGAGTACATATAACGAAGAGCGGCCAAAGTTGTCGGTGGATTAAAATGGCTGCCTAAAAAGGCGGCCAGAAAGGCCTAGAATGTTCACTCTGTCTTATGGACAATAAAGAGGTAATATGAGCATAGGCTTTAGGGTCACCAGATAGACGGACCGTGCGCTTCAATTTGGTGGCTATTTTGAATTGGCACAAACGACAGTTTTCTAAGTCACCAATACAAATTGGTAGCATGCTAGGCCAAACGTGAAGTGCAGATAAATCTCTTCTCCAACAAGGCGGTTGAAGAATGGAACAAAGTGCCGCATTCGATTGTTTGAGAGGAGAAGGTTGGAAAATTCAGCAGAAGACTTGGCAAATCTATGCTTTATGATCACATATTTACTGAATATTAGTCACTTACATAAGGAACCGCAAGTGCTATGTAAATATGAGCTTGTTTGAGTCCGTATTTCTGTAAATAGGATTCTTCTGACCTACCTTGAATATACTGAATTCAAGTAAACAAGAGGGCAACCGTGAAGTAGTGCGTAATCATATGTGAATAAACCTCGATGGACATTCACGAACCGAGTGGGGCATCAGTAGTATAAAGTACGTTCCATAAAATATTGTTGTTGACCGTGTATAGTTAGAACAAATCTGAAAAGTGAGAAGTTCCCTTAAATGTTCGAATTCTAAGGCGGAAGCGTTCGAAGTTCAGCCCGTTTAGGTGACAGTAAAATCGCCGGTGGCCATTTTGATACTGAAAGGTGTCTCTGAGACCTCAGAGACGGTGTAGCAGTCAATGGGCGAACAGTCTCCTGCCAACCCACGATAAGTCCTTCTGGTCATTTTTCCGTTTCACTCCTATTCCTCTTTTTGTAATAGTTCTTCATAATTTTTATAGTTGATAATAAATTATATTTTCCATTTACTATCCTACTTCGTATGATGTCCTGAATGCCTGTATTTCCTGACTCCACGCATTTCGAGATTCATGAACTTTGGACAGACTGTTCGATGCAGCCGGCTCTTCTGAGATAAAACAATCCACAGCTCCCTTCAATACCGTTCGTGAGTCGGCGACGCTTCCTCATTTGGGCGTTACGACGGTTTACGCAGTTGGATCTCATTATCTAAATAACCACGAGGTTACTCAACAAAACAATTAATGCTCTCCTGTATTGCGAGAAGATAACTGAGGCGAAACATGAATTTTCGTAAAGATTGTGTCCAGACCATAAAGCTCATTTGAGACAGTGGGTCTAATTTAGAGAAGGTAGCCCCCATCACCTTTGTCAGCACGCGCGTGTCGGTGTAGCTTAAGATTTTTGAGTGAGCGTGCGCAGTCAAAAAGTGGTGTGAAGCCCAGATTCTGGCAAGCACAATATATTTTGACTGAAACCGAGAGCTAAGCCTTACGGACAGTCATTTTTTAAATGACTGAACGTGCATTAAGAACAATGTTTCTCAGTGTATTCCTGGAGTGTACACCATGCCCAGTGTCGCTTATTAAAAAAGGATTTGGGGGCGGAAAGGTAAATCGTTAGGGAAGACAAAAATATTGAATATTAATTGTTGAGGCCATCACGAAAATGAGGTAATATTGTATAGAAAAACGGTTGAAGTACGAACCATAGTGATAGATGATATTTTCTCAGAGCCAGCACTGCGACGAGTACAAAAATGCAGCTTTTACTAGCCGATTGATGGTGGAATATGGAGAGTCGGCATGAAAAAAAATTCGGCTCTCGGAGAATCATGAGAAACCTCATGAATGTTAAAAAATGCTGGGATACAGATCGTTTTTGTTTACTTATTGTTGAAAACAAACACAATTCCAATTGTATCTGACTTATTTATGGTGATCTGATCCGGCACATCCACTGCGTGAGCCTTTTAATAAATATCAGTAGATACGCGAGCAATTAGAAGCGTGGCTCCCTGTCCGAGCTTTATACTTAATATTAAATGTGATCGTTAGGAAACTATTGGGCAGTACACTTCGCAAGCCCTTAAGAAGGATCTTACGACAGGAAGGTGGTGATCGTTCACTGACATAGGGCAAAACCATAACTGAACATTATCCCGTGGGCAGGATTGTATTTGGTAGCCCTGCCTACTAATTCCACAGTTGTACCTACTGGCTCGATTTCAGTAGCTGTGATTACGTTCTCATAATGTCTGGGAGTGCACGCGCAGAAGCCCCGTCAGGGTGACTTTCTAGTTCACTTTAGCCGCCCCGAGAACTAGGCGCTGCAAAAATGTCTATATAGATTTATTGCTTTGCACCCCCCACTCGTAAATCTTTAGTAAAAGGCGAAAGATTTATCCCAGGCGAATTATGATTCATCATGCTTCTCATTACCATCCTAGGCGGAATGGCGCGGGTCTCCGTTTTGTCGGTTTGTCTGCGTCCACGGGTCTTTTTACTCCAGACCTCCTGCAGAGTCCGGCGTTATTGTGTACGAAAGGATAACCGACGCGCAGATAGGGTGTCTACCGCTACTCCACCCACTGCATCAGTCGTATTGACAGAGTTTTGCCCTCCACCCCCCGCCTTTACGAACAGCCGGGTTGTATTTGGTCTCAGGGGTTTTGGTGAAAACTGGGACGCCTTGTTAACACCGCCATGGCCAGTTAGCGATCCTTTCCTGCACTTCCAGTTTAAGTCACTAGGACCCCCCCACGCTTTGACACTGTTGGGTTTGAACTGGGCGCACTTCACCTACCACATCGCGCACTTACTACCTCTTGCGTTCAGACTACAGCAGCAAGGCGTCTCATAAGCCAGTCTGACCCGGAGTGTTTACTTTCCGTCCTTGCGATCAGCGCCGGCTGCAGTTTAGTCCGGCAGCGATCATTTGCGGGGGTAGCTTGAGGTTTCTTATATCGAGTCCTGCCTACTGATTCTACAATTGTACCTACTTGCTCGATTTCAGTAGCTGTGATTGCGTTCTCATTATGTCTGGGAGTGCACGCGCAGAAGCCCTGTCAGCGTGACTTTCTTGTTCACTTTAACCGTCCCGAGAACGAGGCGCTACAAAGATGCCTGTATAGCTTCATTGCATTGCACCCCCCACACGCAAATCTGGGATAAGAATGCATTTATTCCGCATACCGTTCTCATTAGCCATGCTCATTTCAATACACTTCTTGCATTTTTCCCCCTATTTAAATTAGGCTTTCACTTTAGCAGGGGCGTCAATTCCAGGCATACACTACAAGCGCCATTTACGCCTCCATTCATTTGCCCCACACGTATACCCCCTATTACTACCGGTCCCGTAAGACAGGTAGCTGGGAGTTTTCCGCACCGTGAGGGCTACCAACTATCATCTAACCATTCCGTGTTTAACATGAACCCATGGAAGGGGGTTATAGGGAGAAGACGCTTAGAGTTCCACAGAAGCTCTAACGCAACAGCTGGAGATAGTAAAGGGAATACACGATCTAAGAAGAAGGCTGAGGCGAAAATGGGCAAAAGAGCACTCGGGAGAAAGAAGCTCGAAACGTATTGTTTTTTTCTTGATTGTTTTAATCCGTAAGGCGTAGAGACGTTTCTTAAAGACTAAAAATGTGAAGGATGCAGCTAGCGCCCATGCAGCGCAGTCTAGTGGTAGATGTCCCGCTGAGAAAAAGAGGCTTGTATAGTTCTTCCCATCGTTTGATTTATGTAAAACCAAACTGGACTCCCCCAGCATGCAACATGTCTGGCTTAGCGTTCAGAAGAAATCGTACCGCTCTGACAGTCCTACATTTGGGTACAATCAGGGTGGAGACGCTTGTCTTGAAGGGCTCGAAGATTAAGACTGCGGGTGTTTTCAGTAGCTGGTAGATGAATTAGGTGTTTGACGAAAGGCATTACTTAGCAGTTACTCCATTGAACCGCCTTCTGGTCACAATCGTGATAAAGAAGACAGGCTGATGACCATTCCAAACGGAGGAGAAGGCTTTATACTGTGCTGAAATTCACATTAACGATAGTTTTCAGGTGTCCTTCCGAGAATGACATCGTCGTATGCCTGCACGCCAATCCCGACGTATTACACCGAGATGCCACTTTCGCAAAAATGAATGCGGCACTTAAAGACGAAACCAAGGGCCGTTAAATTAACCAATTTTTTGTTTAGACGACGTAGCATTCTTCATTTGAATTCATACCACCTACGAGAACTATTCCATACTGGTTCCATTAAACCATCTTCTTCAACGATTACTTCTGTAATCTGAAACCTCTTCCTCTTCCCTAAGTGAAGGCTATTATGACGATTGCATACTTTTGAGCTTGTAAAATCTTCAGTAAGCTGAGAACTGCAGATCAATTTCGGCAAATTCACAGAATAGCAGAGCAGCCGGATCTAGACCAGTCGCTCTGACCCCTTAAACTGTACCTATTTGCCCTAAACATCTCCTAAACTTACACATATTATCGCACAGTCTACATCTGTTTTAAGTCCGGACAAAACAATCCTGTGGATTTCTAACTGCCTCTTGTTATAAGCTCCGTGCATACTATCTGTTTAAATTGTCCCTGCAGAGTGAAATACCTTATAAAATGTGGCCAAATATAAAAATCACTACACACACACACACACACACACACACACACACACACGACAGTTCGACCGTCGATTTCGACGATGTCCACCGCGTGCCCCACAGACTGCATTGTGGGAGCAGGGACGGTGACTTGCGCAGGGGTTTATAGTGCCAGTAAACTTGCGCTGCATCTACCTACACTCTCTCCTCCTCCCACGCCTGGGCCCGGTGTCAAGACAGAGTCAAGAAGACCGGAGACGAGGGAGGCCGCAGGTGGATGGCTCGGACGGATCATCGCCTTGGCGCTCCACTCCGCACCCCCTGGTCCACACACAAATGACCAGGATTTTGACCACAAAACAATGGGGTGGTGGCAGAGGTCCAGTTGTACGACGATTGCCGACAACAGGGTCTGCTAGCGTACCCCGCAAGTGTTGGCATTTGTTATTGCGCACAGATAACGCCTGCCAGAGTACGATGTGGCCCCCGTGTTGGTCCAGCGCATCTAACACGTGGCCCGTTTGGAGGGCACACACACACACACTTTACGTTGTGAAATAAGCCGATATGGCATAATTTCACCTGGATGTTAGATCAGATATCAAAATCGCCTTGGTTGTGAATTCGCTTCTGCAAAGGCCGATTACGTGTTTCCACGTACAAACTGCGACTGGACCCCTTACACTTGTTGTCTGAAACTAGAGAATGCCAATATCATCCCAGCGTTGAGGCGAATGTTTGCATCTCAGGTGTATGTTTGTGTCGGGAAGAAGGCTGTTTGATCGCCGGAACTCATTTAATTGGTGTATCTATCTGGTGTTGGCATACAGAGCCTTGCGCGATCGTCTCCCGACTGGCGTCGCGGACGTTTGATTGGCTCATTTATCTTATAATTGTCGCTTGTTCTCTTGGCGCCTTTACTTCTGACCATGAAATCCCGTACGAGTTCGAAAGCTCATTCGAATAAAGAAATGGTTCCAGCAGTTGAACAGCCTTCCTCTCCATCCCAAATCAGCACATTGCGTTTGCTGAAATTCACTTCTGCTACTGCATTTGCGAATGCGGTTATTCTGTAATCACCTTTCGAAACTCCAGCGTTTCTTAACTTACTTTCCCAGAATTTTATGCATATCCTCCACATTTTGAAATAATTATGCTAAAAGCAGCGTGCGAAATTTAAGATGGGATGTTCGCTAAGTAAAGCGAACGACGGCAGCGTCACTGATGTCCGTTCTGCCACTGACGTAGCCCGACTGTCAGCATGTGACCGTATCGACACCTTTATTGCTGTGATGTCCCTATGGACGAAATCAAGCGAAAACCTATTCGCCTTATTAAACCGCATCTCAATCCGTTGAAAAGTGCACGAACACCACGAATCCTTGGGAACCCGCTTTGGAATCTATGTTGGCTGTTGGCAAATCTCCACACCTGAAATTACACTAATTATTAATGGATATTTAAACATAAACTTCATTAAAAGATTATTTTCAGGGGTCATTCTGTTTGTGCTGTCATATTTACTCGTGGTTTCGCATGACACGTTTTCTGTACACCGAAAACGGAGGTTTACACAATTGCGACCCTTTTATGATGTTTTCGGGGTTTTCCGCTTTTCCAGAATAACTGATATCTCTAAAAAAACGCAATATTACTTTTAACATTTCTTCCATGTTTTTTATTCTCCTAATGTTGTTATTTATTAACACAGATATTGGGTTCACGCATTGGTGTCGGTTTGCAAGTGGTTAGAAATCATTCGTAAATTTCGACACCCTTCATGGATTAGGTAACGCACTATCTACGGGACAGTTTTTGTGCTTTAACGTCCATTAAAACCATCTATTACTAATTGAGAAGGCTGATCAATATACTTGGGCAGGTTTCCGAGTGACCAGAGGGTTTTCCGTTGCTTTAAACACATTTCATGCATCAGTAAATTGACCGTGTTTCGTTCACGAGGTCTCGTTAATGACCGAGGGTGGCGAAAAAATGTAATGCATCTGCATTCTTCAGTTAACGATCAAACATCTTCCAGCAAATGCAGAATCAGCAACATTTTTAGATCAAACCCTTCGAAAGACCAGTTCAAGTTGCCTAACAAATGTTCATAAACACAGTTGGGGTGAAATCTGCAAACGAGTAACAAAGCAGAGTGGCGGCATGTCATTTACAAGCGTTTTGCAAAAGCTGAAATATAACATAAAGGAAAGACAACAATTTAAAAAAATACCTGTGTTGATTGTACCGTCGATCACTACTTAGTGAAACATGCACCAGACTAAGTTGCAAATCAATAGCTATCAAGAGAGCGCATTAAATACCGAAGAAGCCGACGTGATTTGGGGTTGGAGAAAAGAAGTAGCAAATGACTTCTGTTTCCAATTTAATTGGCTAAAAATCGACTTTATTATATTGGACAGTGTGGCATAAAGGTAGAAAAACCGGGATTAATGGTTTGACCTTGTTTACCAGTATTATGTAGGCCAGGCCAGGCAATACGCGTGACTTGAAATGACGGCTTATGCCAATCACCTACAGTCAAGCCTGAGAGCAATCTGCTGCGCACCAGTTTACTAACTGACATTTGGTTGTCTGCGCTCGAGGCTTATCACCGATATTTTTAAAAATCGATGCGCAGTATCCTTGTCAAAGACCTGCGGGCATGAAGTCCGGCAACTTTAGCAAATGCTGCAATAGATTACTTTATTAAGCAGGCGTTAACATTGAGCCGGAAATAGAACTTCCTGTCCGTCTGTGCTGAAGCTACCCTAGTATTACTAACATCAAGCAGATCATACAATAGGTCAAAAAAGATAACAAGGCGATCGGTGTTCACAAGGCAAGCACAAGCGATTGAGGAGGTGACATTTTTCTCAAATGAAGCAACTGCTTTTCATATCCTAAACGGTAAAAACGTCACTTCCACGTTCGAGATTAGGTGTCTGTCCGCATCTTACAAGGCCATAATGCATATATGGGTCATTTAAATCAAGACTTCTGTTTCTACTCAACCGACGGAGTCCACCCAATTAATAAAAATTCTCCACGGTGGTCTCTGTGCTTAAAACCTAGTGGTTGCGGTCGCGCACAAATGGGCAGATCAGGGAGCCAAATTTTGCCTCCTTTATCTATGCCCTTGTGTCAAAGCACCAGTGTGATTATGGCTGGAGAAGAGCTTTTGGAAAAGTATGATGATTTGGTACCTTTAGCGTTGTAGAGCACTTACTGGCATAAAAGCATAATTCTCTTCAAAAGCGGGACAGTCTACGTTAAATGCACCTCACCCGAATGATGGTGAGTGCACTGCGACTGTGACATTGAGCAAGGTAAGGGGAAAGGTCGTACAAAGCTGCGGGCGCACCCGCCCAAATCAGGTTTCGTTTTCCTGTCCATATGCGTCAGCATGTGGATGGTTCGACAGCTTGATGTGCCGCCAGCGGGCAGTGATAGCGTTCGCCGACTGACCAATTAGGTGCACGACACGACAGTGCCTCTGGCTCACTCTAGACACAGCTACATATCGGCCGAGTTTGCGATCTGTTATGCCGGTCGTCTCTGCCTGACCCATTACTGGGAAACGTGGTGTTGTGGCCGTATTCGTCATCGTTCACCCTTATACGCTCGTTAGTAGGTTATGGTGTTTGGCTTGGACAACCGCATGCGGAACTGAGACGATGGTGAAGGTCACGGGGATACTAAGGTGGTGCACGATGACCAACCCAACATAGAATTTCGCTTAACTTTCAAAAGTCTGCCGGACGGTCAGAATAATATTTCTTCGACTGAGCTAAAGCAAGTCGAGCAGTACTCGACATTGCAGTAACTGGTCCTAGCACAAGGTATCTGTAACAGCACTTAATTCCAACAAATTAAGTTATAACAATTTAATCTAGAACGGTCCGTGCATCATTCGTTATTCATAGAGTCCTGTTCTTGGGTGGGATTATTCGGAGGAATTAACTGGATAGGAAAGAGCGCGATTAAGGCGGAAAGTTTAAAGGCTTTGCGGCAAAATTACAAGCCATGACTGTAGTGGATTCCCGCGAGCACAATAAGGGCCTGATTTAGAAGGGCGTCATCAAGGTCGCAATGCAAGGCCCGGAAGGGAAAATGGCTTACTAATGAGCCTTTTGTTCACTACAGGTCATCCTCGGAGAAGTAAGGATGCGCCGGTATGTCAAGTAATTTCTGAGACCCGAATTAGCCTATACTTTAACCGGTACACGCTTTTACAATTTTTTATGTTCAAGAGATAAGTGATCGGCCAATACCTGGTCGGAAGTCTTGATAAAAAAACCCGAGACCATAATGCGTTCTTAAACCTCAGTTTTGATTCTCTCTTTCAAGATGTTAGATACACATGCTCATAGAAAGGGATTTTGGTTTATGCACAAGTTTTAAAGTTTGTGGACCACTTTGAGGAGATCCCGAGTCTCAGAATGCGTGTATAGTGACATCGGCGCACCCAGAATTTTCATTTTGCTTACTGCGGAAGGTAGGCCAGTCGCACCAAACCAGCATAAAACAAATCTCCCAAGTCAAATACATTGTTTATTGTTAGACTGATGGAGGTAACTACTGAAACTAAATTTTGGATAAACATAAAAATTGCTTCCATAAAATATAATTAGAAGGAAAAAATAATGGCCAACTTACAGGCATAAAGATAAGCCATTTTCAATTCATAAGTCCTAAAATAAGACCGTATCCACAAATACAATGCTCTGGTCATGTGTTTTCAAATACCGAAACAGCCTCAGTAAGACAGAGATCATGGATCGCAGAGAAACCTGCAACGGGTGAAAGTAAATTACGGTCTGAGTCCATTACAGGTTGCAGGCCTTAAAAGTGTTTTCGCTTCAGGATGTGCGGGCGTGTAAAATAAAATAATATGAAAGCACTCAGGCATTGCAGACTTGTTCTTCAAAGTTCCAGGCTGACTTTACGAGGGCGGCTAGCGGACTCGTACGTTTGAATTGGCTTGGATTCGTGATTGTAATGGACTGAAAACAGCACAGAAAAAGGTGAAAACGCATGCAGAGGAACTTGAGACTTTTAAAGCAAAAGGCAGCAATAAATCCTTAATGTTCTTACTGGAACCCTACTAGAGGATCCTCTAAATAGGAGTTTTAAGGGTAATCTAGAACGATCTCAATAAGGTTAGACCGAAGAGCAGAAAGTTGCAGCTTACATCATCTGCATTTTCACAGGATGATTTCTCAGCAGAAGAGGACACGACGTGAATGGCCAGTTTCCTTCTCCTCGGGGCCTCAGCGTGGATATGGGTCTGGAATGGAGGGTTAGCATAAAGGATAAAGGTGAGAAATACCTCAGTGACACGTTTACAACAATTTACCAAGAGGTGAACCGCCGCCTTATGACAGAACCAAAGCGGGGTTAAATAAACGACTGATTTCGAAAAACCTGACACGAATTTGTAAGTAAGATCCGAGTTTCCACCCATCTGCCCTTCCCGTGCCCAACCGTTATTTTCCGCTGCCTTAATGAAGCAGAAAATCCGGCTATCTCTACACTTTTTCCAACTTAGCTAGAGCGTCAACCCATGCTAGGCCCGTGATAGGACGGCTGATGATCAATGTTCCTCTGTCGCTTTCCGCTGAGAACTCTTTGCGCAAAGTTATGTCCTACATTTTGCTTGATGGGGATTAGCGGAAGGCCATCTGGCTAGTTAAATGAACTCTGATCTTACAGTGCCTACTGTATAGTTACTTCCATGTTTATTTACATTCCAGCTCTTTCAATAGCCCCCTCCTCGGCTATCATAACCAGTGCCCTCTTTTAGTTTGTTTAAAATTTCGAAGGAAGAGGGCTCAATCTAGGGAATTATGCGTTATGTAAACACTTTGAGCGAAACATGAATAGTTGAAAAAAACTAGTGGGAACGCCAGAATAAAGTAAAAGAAGAAACCATTTTTTAAAATGAATGTCATGCCTTACCCGATAAAACTCAACGAGTTGGCGCTGGCTGACGGTCAAGAGGTGTTCGGCCTCCTTTTTATCTGAAAAGATACAAAAAGTGATGTGCTAAAGAAGTGAACAGTGAGCGCAAACTAACGCACTAATCCAAAAGGGTTTAGTACGTGAGAGAGTTCGCAAGAGTGGACACATGAACCAGCTAGTAGGTTTACCACCCCAACTGACGACTGGTTTTAATGGTCTAATAGGCAGTAGCTAGGCGCTGGGACTTAGCACTGAATGGAAAGTAGTTTACAAAGTCTCTGGGGGGAACAGAAAGTTTGCCACGTGCAGCTGAAATCAGCGGTAAAGGTTTGGGGGTTTCAATGATCTTTTCGGTTGTCACCACGCCTCCCAAAGTTACAAGGGGGCGTTGCTCCTTAATCCGTCCCCACTGCAGGACTGAATACAGTACGAATCTTGTCGTGCATCCCACAAGCCGTCGCACAGTGACGGGAAAACAAATTCAGGATGTGCTTTCAACATTGCCGTGCAAAACGGGAATAATTAACCCCGATTTATTCATCGATGTCAGATTAACACAAGTCAGAGAGAAATAAAATTTGAACCCAGACTCCCTTCTAGTTGAACTAGCGGTTCATGCTAGATTGCACTTTGTGCATGGATTTCCAGCACATCTTGTGTGAGTCTTTTTAGACACACAGGCAGTCCACCTCGACTAATCGCCATTTTATTCCACAAATGCCCAGACGTCAAGTTAAAGTCCCTCAAGCCAAAATGGTTACAAAAAAATAAAAATGTTCAAAAGACCAACTTACTTTGATCAAAATCATATGTTTGATGCACAATTTGGGACCAGTATCGTGTATTTTGTTGATTCATCTTTTTCGGTTTCTCAAGAAGTGCAGAGATAACGGACTCAATATGACAACGAAATTCCTCTGGGGTTAAGTTTTCCAATAAGTCCTGAAAAACATCATAATGAAATAAAGGGTTTCTCGGAAATATGACGTTTTGATAGATTACTCGCGAAGTTCCTCAAGCCATAATAAATATTTGTCCACAAAACAGTGCGATTCATTCCTAACCAATTCCTTTTCCGCGACGAAACGCGCAGTTTTTGACTATCAGCCGCTTTGTTTTTCTACGACAAGCCTGCACCCGCCGCACTTGACGAGTTACTGGATTTTCTCGCGATGTCTTTTATTACCAAATAGTCAGAGCTTTCGAGTCGTCTACTTGGTGATTGTGTGCGGGTCATGAGACCATGAATGACTCCAAAAGTACGATGAGGGTGGAGCTGCAGTTGTAGAAATGTGCCTTTCCCCCCCCTCCCCAACTACAATGATTGCAGATTTATCGCACTTATGACATATTCCCCTTCAACAGGTTTCACAAAAAGGGAATATTCTCATGCGGCAACTTACGAACCTTGTTTCAAGTTTACACATAAAGTTATGCTTGCTGACATCAGTCTAGGATGCATGTAACCACCGCTTCGGTTAGTGTAAGAAAACACGACCACGAACATAGGCGTATGAGATCCAGTGTATTTAGGTCAAATGGGTCAACAGTTAGTGCGGTTGGCTTTGTGTTTGGTCTAAGTGTTGAAAAACAGAAAAAGACTTCTGTCTAACTCGTGCTTACTTTGCGAACTTGGGAAGCATATAGATTTAACTAAAATGGTGATTAACAGAATTCGAAATGCATGGTAATAACTTTCGGAATGACAACGAAATTCACTACTGGCCACAAGTACAGTCAACTAGTTTTCGTATGTCATGTGTGCCTTGAGGCGAAACTGATCGGTCCGCCGGGGGCGAGTTGGGCAGCGTAATCCATGCAGTACCCTGCAGACCGACATAGTGGGGATAGAATAAACGGCGGCAGACAGTTCCCGGAGAACAAGCGAAAGACAGTAGCAGTTTATGCGCCGATCTACAAGTTGATCCTCGCCGACTGACCTCATCACGCGTCTTACCTCTTTTATACACTAGACAACTGGCCTACCCGCTTAACAGATCAAAAATATTTGGCCAATTAGCCACAATCTACTGCACAGAAGCGGTAGAATATCAAATAGTCGCGCTTCTTCGAACTGTCCACATTGACTTGATGAACTCGCAAGTGGCCCAATTCGGCAATGTTTCGGGATTGTAATGTCAATGGACGATTTGTGTTCCTGTCCACGGGACAGTCTGGGCGTTGTTGGTGAAGGCAAAGATGACAGGGATGTTGATAGAAGCCCAAACAATAGTCGTGCGCTGGAATTAGTGGGAACTCACTATCGAAAGGTGAATGGCCTCAAAAATTATACTCGCCAGAGTCACACGAATTAAGTGCATAAAACGGGTTCTTTTTCGCTGATGAAACCTGTACACAGCACTTACATCAACGCTGGCTAGGAAGTTTTCAATGTGAACATCGAGATCCTGTGGGTGTAGTTTGGACTGGATGAGAACGCGGACACCTTGCATAGAGCTCGATCTATGCCAGCCCAAACTCACAACGTAACCTAGAAGACGAGTGAATGATTGTGAAAGTTGTTTTACACACGAAATAATGCAGGTAATACAAATAAAACTTGTCTGTGTTCCGAGCTGCGCATGCAAACTCGAAGCTACTAAGTGGCAAGGGTCGGTTACGCTGTTCGGGTCCCAAGTGCAAGCACAATGTGGGCATTAAAAGTAAAGTAAGCCGAAGTAGGTGGCTGAAATCCTTAGTGCGTTAAGGAGCCGAGGCTGAAACGGAAAGACCAACCTGATATATGACAAATCTGCCGAAAAATGAAGAAAGTCTATAATTACCAAAAAAGACCTGGCTGGCAGGATATCCGGGGCAGCAATAACCCAAACCCAACGTTAAATCTAACGGTAACCACAAAAGTAAACCTAAAGCTTAACACAATTCTAAACTTAACACTAAACTTAACCCTAAACCTACAATGAACCCTAACTCTAGTCCCAACACAAACTCTAACCTTGACCGTATCCCCAACCCTAGCAATAACCCTAACCCCAACCTTAACACTAGATGTAAACCTATACCGCAATCAAAACCCTAACTAACTTGAACCCTTAAGCTTAATACAAGTCCCAACCCTAAACTCAGTTATCAGCCTGACACTTACCCAAACGCTAAAACCAACCCTAGCTCTAAACCGAAACATCAGGTTGTCCTTTCCCGATTTGGCTTCGGCTACTTTCCCACTAACGATTTCAGCATCCTCATTCGGCTTGCTTTACTCCCAATGCCCGCATTGCGCTAAGACTTGAGGGCCGGACGGCGTAACCGATCCCTGCCAAGTAATTCTCCAAACAGAGAAGCAGAACTCAGTCCCAACACCAAGCTAGTGTCAACCACGAATGAACGTCAGAGCTGTAGTGTTCTATAGCAGCCGCTTTCTTCAAAATCGTCCGCTGCCGGAAGTTTCTTCATGCCGTTTTCTGGGAAAACAGTGAACAGGGGACGGAGTCTTGTGCAGAAGCCAGCCGAGGGTAGCCGTCGCCACTTTGTCGGCGTTGAAATTGCCCTTGTGGAGACTGCTGGGCAGACGATCAGCCAATCAGAATAAAGTCTACCGCTGACGTGCGCACAGTTAAGTGCCCGTAGTTACTTGATGACGCGCTTGTGAGGCAGGCAGCAGACAGGGCACTGTAGATGCAGGTTTATATTTTTTGATGGCGCCAGCAGCATCTACCGCCTCCGGAATATGCAGCTGCCGTTAGACGTTGGAAATGAAACGCATCAGTTGTCCCAAAAAAGGCATCAAACGTTGCAGACAGGCAGAATTTTTGCTGTGCACCTGTCTTGTTCTATTCAAAAACTTGTTTGTGGCTTCAGAACTACCACTAGATGCTGTGCAATGCGATCCGAAGTTAATGCTGATAACAGACAGGAAACATAACGCCTACCCAGTTGCTTCTCAGTACGAAGTTTGGTGAAAGCTGGCTCCGAGAAAACCTGCACAAATAGCCGGTGCAGTGCATTGTCGGCAGTATTGTTTGTTGCACATTGGAAATATAGAAGGATCGCCGAGGACGGCTGGTGTGGATTGGGTTGGGTGTATACAAGCGATTTTCCTACAGAGAAAAACAGCACAACTCGAGAAAGAGAATTAAAGGCCATTAGCGTTAATTGGGCACGACTTGCGTACACTAGACCGCGTCGCTAGCGCGACAAACGTTTTTTATTTAGCAGAAGAGAACCACATCAAGAATTGGTAAAACATTGAGACAGCCGACTTCCTAAGTGGTCGGTAGTCATCATTTGAAGTCCATATAATTCTGACGATGGGCTGGCTTTAAAGATCCCTGACGTTGGAGAGAGGGGGAAAAACGTTGAGTGGCAGACACAAGAGAAAAGGCCACTTACACGGACCATTATTGAAGATGGAGGCTTGATCAGCGGAATAAGAATTTTAGTCGTTTGATATTTCGGATTCACTTTCAAGCCAGTCAACAGAGATGACGACAACAACAACCACTATATAAAAGAGCAATGAGCACATAAGTGTTTCAATATTTTCAAGACGCAGTTATTATGCCACCACATGCCTACAGCAGATAATAGTACTTCGCGTGAAGGTTACATCATCGCCCACAAGCGTCCCATTAATCCCCGTCATTTTTGTCATCGGCGCTGGTGACTGACGTGAGAATAACTTAACAATGTGGCTCTCCAGTAGTGTCGACCGAGGCGGCATTCACCATGCGTCCACATCGTGCCTAAGTATCTTGCCGAGGCAAAGTTTTGACCCTGAATACGGGGAGGATGGAGATAATTGCACGTTGTTGATGGAATGTAGGTCGGAGAGCCATAGCGAAAACAGCTCGCGTTCCACACTTTTATCGTCCTACGCCACAGTTTTGGTCTTCTCGAACCTGAAGGTGGTCGGGTCCTGTGGAGTAAGCCGCAACTCGGGAGTTGGCGTCATCCCCCTTTACCGCTGCTGGGCGCTTGGCCAGCCGCGTTAAAAGTAAACTCCCAGATTTTCTATCATAGTTGGTTTGTCCACAACTGCACTATATCCCGCACATTACTACAGACGCTTATTACCGTGGCGACGGGTCATTTCGTGTAGTTACCTGACGCCTGGCAGTTGCCTCCGGTCTGTGTGTAACCTAAACTGCAGGTGGCATGATGAGGCTGACGTAAGGGAATGGTCGCCTCCAGTTCATCAATAAAGTCGAATTCACGGTCACGACTCTCCCTGAGCAGGGTAATTAGTCCCAATGTGAAAACACGGGGGGATGTCGCCTCTATTGGCAGTACCAGGGAGTCAAATAGTCAACTTATGGCAGTGCCAGTCACCGACGCCGATGGTGAAATGGGGGTGATAAATGGAGTGAATGCGGGCGATCAAGTAAACGTCACACCAGTCACGACCATCTCCGATAGACATATGCGGGAATAACAACGGCATCCTATAAATACTGCAACGTTTATGCGTTCATTGCCCTTGTGCGTTACTGTCGTTGCTGTTATTGCGATCTCTGTCAATTGGTTTGAATGTAAATCCTAAACGTCGGACGACCAAAATTCCTATTCCGGAGACTAAGGCTGCCCCTTATAAATGCCGTGTGTTCGTCAGACCGAGGTCATTACAGTTGAATGGCTCAGGGACAAGGCCTTCGACAGGAAAAACCGCTTCTGAGTGACGAAATCGATAATCTTCATGTTTTCGACCAAAATTGCCTGACCGCGGATTATCGCACGGTTCGCTTACACCCGATAAGAACTGAATGACGTAAATGTCAGCATGATGAACAATATTAAACTAGTGTCTCTGTCAAACGATGCGAAGTTTGATGCACTCGACCTTGTCATATGCGCTTCCTAAAAGCAAACAAAGGAGTGGTAACACATCGAAGTTGCTTGCAAGAGCAACCTGTCTTGGTCAAAATACTCCCAGGTCGACGGAAATAAAGTTGCTTTGAAAGGCCGATTTCTAAAGCCCTCCAGTTCGGCAGGCAAGTTACCCAGAAATGGTAATGGTAATGAAATTATTTTCTGCCAGAGAAAGGTTAATCTCAGAAGTCAGGACTTCAAACAAAGGATGTGGGAGTGGCCACGAAATGTTTTCATAGAGGGAACTTGTACCTGTTCATTTCGATTTTCTTCTGTTGTGAGAAAGCGTATTCACCGCGCTATGCCTGCCACGAGATGAATTGGGATTTATTTTGATTTTTGGAGCATAAAATTATGAAATTTACTGCACTGACTGACTGACTGACTCATGTTTCAATCTGACCATTAGCTGGCCGCATTAGTCTTTAGTTCGCCAAGGGTGAGGATTGCTGTAGAATTACATGAAATTTCCTCTGTCCTCCATAGCAGATGCCACCACAGTAGAAAAAAGTTGCCTATTGGAGTAATTGCGATAGCGTTGTCTGTCAATAAAGTTTCCAATCCGCGGCTTCAAATTCTGCCAATAGAATCTCAAATGTGAATTCCTTGGGCTGACGCTTACTCGTGGATAGACGTAGAAATGAAAAAGGTGTTTAGATTTTTCGATACACAGCACAAACAGTATTTGTTGTCTCTCTGCCCCGCACTGGAGTGAGTGCGGTAAAGTCGCAAGGGTGATTCCCTGCTTCGAAAACGGCGAATTCTTAAATAAAGAGGAAAACGATTAAAACCAAAGATTCACTGTGAAAACGACGTCTGTAAGAAGTTCCAAAGACCTAAATAGATCCGAAAGGCTGTACGATGGTAGTAAGCTTTAGGACGTTTCAAGAGCCCCTCCGACCGTCTACTAAAAGTGAGATAAGTAAGTAAATCGCCCCACTCCCTGTTAAAGAACTCTTGACGACAGAAGCAGTGGGTAAAGGTGGTAGGAAACACCGATTGATCCATCAAACAGCCTGTCTACAAACGATAACATTTGGAATGGATCCAACTTGTCTAGGCTGACGGCCGCATGGTTCGTTGCCTCTGGGAAGACAATTGAATTCTTATCGGTCTAATCCGGTATAAATAAGATTGGAAGTCTTTACATCACAACCAATCCCTTCACAGTCGATATCACATAATTCTTCTCAGTCTGGAGATGATTTATTGAAAGGTACTTCCCCAAAATTAAGTGACGAAAACATCAAAGAAGCAAGAGTGGTAGCGGGGACTCAATCTTCGCGGTTCTCAAGTCTATCGCGTAAGAAGATTATGCAGAGAACGAGCAGTCACCAGAGCAGTAGACGGCGTAACGGCCTCTCTCTTAAGGACATGATCGTAGTCAAGCAGGATGCCAAGGTGAAAAGTAGTCCTACTACCTTGAAGTAGGGAAGATCAATGGTAACAATAGTAAACCCACTCCGGTCATATGCCTAATCCTTACCAGAATAACCTTACCTGGCAGACCGATGCCGGTTTTTCTCGACCCATTATTCATTCGTCCAATGTAAGTTAACTCCTGGTAGCAGTATTAGCTCACTGGGTAGACTTCTCCCAGAAAGACTCTATGTATGACGATGTTTTAAAAATGCTGAAGCATTTTAACCTATCTTAACATCATTATTATAATAAAAACCTCTTTCACTGGAGTTACGGACGAATAACGTGGCGGATGAATGAATTCGTAAGTTACAGTGAATGAGCGTTACGGGGGTAGAGAGGGAAGAAAGCGGTCAAACTGGGAGAATGACCAATCAGTCTGATCGCAAATCTACTCTTTAGTAAAATTAGACTGAAAACCGAGGTGGACATCGGCAGAAATGACAAAGTCTTTCAAATGGGCACATACTCTAAAGGTTTCTTAAAGGATCCTAATTGCCGGCTATCGGGATTTTCTGACGGTTGAACAGTAAAGTGTGTAAGGTTAACGAGAATGCCCGATAAGTTATACAGTCGGGAACCAAATGAGCTACCGTAGGGTAGAATGATCTCCCGGGAGAGGCAGGGTATTGCTGCCACCGGCGGACGACGACCTCCGAGTTCCGATGCATACTTGATAATGAGATCGTGGTAGCGCTGAGCTTCCTGTTTAATAAAGAAATTCAAGGCGTTACTTGATGGAAGGAACTTAAATCAAACTGTCAGGCAGTTATTTATGAACATACTTTCAAGAGGACTACTCTTATAAGGCCCAGGGGCCGTGCCATCGGGCAGCGCTGATTATTCGTGATTAGTCTGACCTTCCCGCTATAGATGAAGGCCAGGTTCTCAAACGATGACACGTAACTATGAGTACACACAGATAGCGCAAATAATAGCGCCGTTAGAGTCAAAGGCGTGGTTAAACCACGTGCGGATAATCGTCCCTTGATACCGTCCATACATCCAACTTACTAAAAAACGGAAATGTTCGGCAGTATTCCCTGAAGGTAGGTAGGGGAAGCTAGGTATCCGCTGATGATCTTAGGCTTGTATGGTTGCCAATTAGCAATTAATCAGTCTTTGTGTGACGCTACGACAGTATCCATTGTCTGGGAACAATTTACTATAGAAACGGACACACGAGAAGAGAAGCTGATCTCGGTCAGCTTAGGTTTACTGCCTTGATGCTGTCCGATGGTAACGAGATTCATAATTGGCAAGTGGCGATTGGCTGTTACCTAAACAGCCCGAGCCCTCACCCCTGGTTGGTCGCGGTCGATGAATCACTCCACCGTGAGGGCGGGAGGTTACAGCAGTGACGCACACACCCTACCGGTCGCGGACGCATGACCTCGCACTAGGAAGGCCGGCCTAATCTTTTCATTCTGTGGAGCGGAAGGCCCTAGCACCCTCTAGCGATTGTTGTTATTGTTTAGCAAATCATCCCTGATATACTGTAGCCGAGCGGTTCGCAACTTTTTTCTAGGTCACACTTTTTGCGCGAAAACCTGCTTCAAACATACCATTTTGTAGGTTGGTGGGTGGGGGGAGAGGAGTGCAAATAAACGACACTAATGCTCGCCGTGGAAAGTTGGAGGCCCATTTTCTCGTTGCCACTCTTCCCAGGACGACCCTTACGGCAACCCATAGTGAAGATGCTCAGTTGCCGTCCCAGTGGATGCAGAGGTTTGAAAACCAGGGTCTCGCATACAGGCCTGGGTGGAGGCTCACTAACAGTCATTGGGCCGGTTTTCTATCGTGAGTCACGTGTGTCATCAAGATTTGTGGGTCCTCACAGAGTGCGGCCATAAATTTCGTCCGGTACGGGATAGACAAGCGACCAGCGGCGAGGGTGAGCCCCTTCGTGACCTTAGCCTCTGTGGTGCTGAGTAAGACGAAGTTGAGGTCAATCCACATCAGAGACCTGCGTTGGTCGAATCATCCAGTAAGATCGCCCAGCCATGATGCATCGAATTTTCCTAGGAAAGCATGATTTTCACGCAGATCAGCAGTTGCAGATTGCCCACTTTGGGAACTTCCCTCAGTTAAGAGACTACAGGTTTCTATCAGGAGGCAGGCGTTGAAGAATTGGCTAGGCAATGAGGAGGCCCATCTGCAGTGGTTTCGTCTATCTAGGTCAACCTATCATTCTTGATAGGCCTTCTGGTTGTGCAGCACTAGTTCCTTTTGAAAGATGGCATTATCGAAGTGGAGGACAAAAACAGAGCGCCTGGCACTTCAGTTTCGTTCTCGCTATCTGGGTGCGCCTGCTGCACGGAGGCTGACAGTAACGGCAGACTCGTCAAAAGAAATTGACGGTTGCTATAGGACTCCTCGGGTGTCTGTAGAGAAAGTTCTAGCCTCTGGCGACGGAAACTTGTTTGTTTAAGAAAAATAAACTTGGGGTTGTCGAGACCACACTCCTTTCGCATCCCATTACCGGGTTATATTAACCCTTTTTTATGAGAGCATAAAATCCTTCAGACCACCAAGCCATCAACAACATCAGGATGCAGTGTCGCATAGCGTTGTGGTGACAGAGACCTTCGTAACCCAAAACGCAATCTACTTCAGGATGAACAAATCAGAAGAAAGCAAAGCAAAGCTTACAACTGGGAGAGCGTTTCCGTAGACAAGCGTCTCAATAAAAACTCTTGAGAGGAAGCATGGGATGAAGTTCACCAGTCCGTCATAAGTGAGCTCTGTAACCAAAAATGATTTGATGGATTAGGCGCTTCTTTCACCTTCATTCGAAAATGAGTGCAAAATTTACCATCTATTGGAATTTAAGCAGGAAGTTTCTAGAAGCAACAAATACTAAAAAATCGTGACTATTAGTTTTCGTAGAAGAGCTTGCTTTGTAAAGAAAACCAAGACGTCACATTTAAAATGTGACAAAGGGAGTGCTGAGATAAGACACATGAAATAAGCATGAGTTGGCATTTTTAAGAAGTGCCTCAGAATGAGCTTTATCTTCTGCACGCTTGAAGTAGCTTACCGACATAAAATGAGTTTTAAATGTATTTGGGACACGCGTCAGCTTAAATGACGTTTATATGGCGTAAACGTGGTTAATTGACTAGCAAAATTTGTGGAACGCGAGGCAAGAACGTCGTTTTTTTTAGTTATCTGCATACTATGAATGTAGATGCCATCAGGATTTCCAGCATGATTTGACCAAAAGGTGGTTTGCACCGTTCAGTGGTTTGGCTCAGTGGACAGCCACATCTGTACTAGAGTCAGCAGAAGATTAAATTTTTATCGACTAAATGTGCTGTGTACAAAAGGCCCCAGTACCTAGACGAAGCAAAATAAACCGTGCTCTTTTTACCAACTATTGACGGATAGATGGATGTTGTTAAAGATTACGTACAAGACCAAGTACAAGGAAATTTGCATTAGCCCAAGTGTAGTCTTTCGACAGTTTGACTGGCAATCAAAATCAACAAAGTCACACGCGAGCGGCATAGATATGAAAAGAGTTTTGTGCCGTTTTCATTTTGTCCATGTTTCCCGAAAGAAAAAATGAGGCCAACGATTCGAAATCGTCTACATTATTGGGATTTCTACGACTGAAACCCTAGTTCTGTCTGTGACCGGTAGTAAATCGAGTATAGGTAATTAACGCAAAGACAGAAAAGAATTAACGAAGATACTGGAAACGAGTAATATCGTCGGAGAGAGCCAAAACTTTGCGATTAGTAGAATGTCATTTTCAAAAATCAGGGCTTCATGCAGCTACGTACGCTCTTTTAGATGTTAAAATACAGCGACGAGAATAGCAAGGTGGCGCTGACGCAATATTGTCCGGCACACTCAAAACTGACAGCTGGATAACAATGTTGCATGCACTATATCGATGGAATAATTTGTTCGTGCCACACTTAACTGTAATGCCGTGAAGGTTTTTCGAAATCATCTACTCCCAAAAGACTGGTGTAAACTGAAACCTACCTGTGAAATTAGGTTATTTAATTTTGGAAGTCAAATAATCTATTAGAACAAATATCAGGAAGACATGGGAAAAAATTCGAACGCAAAATGCAGAGTAAATACAAGTCGCTGGCACTTCATCTTAAGCATTCCGCAAGCCCACATGAAACTGGTCAGTCTCTATATAATGTTAACGTTTATCTATTAAGGACTGAGCCTTCACCCCGTTTCCAGAATTTCGTGTAAACTTTGTTCAATTTTAGGTTCATTTGGCCCAATTATGGAGAACTCGCCGGCCTAAGTGGGATTCGAACCCAAGACATGAAATGGAAGACTTAAGGTTATCAAAATTGGACCAACTGAATTATGCAGATCTGCCAAAACACTTACTAATTAGGTGAGCCTGGTGGTCATCTAGTGGATTCTAGATTGATCACTTAAGAAATCCTGTTAGGAAAGTCAGCTCAGTGTATCCAAGTTGGTAGGTCCCGCACGTTGCAGTAGGTTGGGAGACTAACTAGTTCTAAGTATGGGATTTAACTCACGGCTTCCGGTCGGGACCTTGTAGCTCAAGTGGGTTGAGCGTTGGCTCTATTCAAGCCTTGTCAGTGCAATCGTGGGTTCGGATTACACCGAGACCGCGGATTTTGTCATAAATGGGTTAAACGAATTATTCGGATCTACCAAACCGATAAATTTTACTTTGTCATATTTTATTAGATACTCTACTATGGTTTTGGCGCGAATTTGTGTGAAACTGATTTGTGCTGCTAGGAGAAATTTCAATTTAAAGTGTTTAAAAGGTATTCCACGTATAGGTGGGGGTTCACTGTCAGTTGCCCGTAGCTGTTTGCAATCGCCTAACCAAAACATTATGTCAAGAGCAGAAACGCCCCTTCAGATGATGTTGCCTTGGCATTTCAAAGTGTCCCACTCATTCATGATTGATGCAAAATAAGTACCTTTATTTAATTTCAATTCACAGAGCGGACTCTCAGGGAATATAACCACAAAAAGAGAATTTAGTCTCAAGTGTAAGCGGCAACTCGGAATCCTCACCAAATAAAATTTAGAGTTTCCTCATTCACAAAATCTTGCTGTGCTTAGGTCTACGACGCACTAAATAGTATTCTGGAGATCGTAGCCTTAGTGTAATACTGAAGGGGATTTAAGTTTCAATGGATAGCACCTGCGAATATGCTCGGCATTTTAAAAAATCTACAGGTCGAAATTTTATCGAAAAAAAGTTGCTTCTACAATCTTTCCTACCGCATCTTGGTCTCCTAATGATGTTTTCCAAACAACCTCAGGCTAGCTCAAACTGAGCATCCCCAGAGAGTTAACATAGACTGATGACTACCAAACGGCTCCCCGTGCTAAGTATTTTCCTCTAATGGAGAAACAACGGAAAAGAAAATAAATCGCGGACCTCTTATGGCATTTGTCGTGAACAGACAAATTACTCCCGACTACATCCGACCGGACGAGAGTCCTGTCTTACCGGTAAAGTGCTACCTCAATGACTTACTGGACCAGGATTCAAAACTCTAGCTCGCTTGACTGGCGGTTGGGTTATGCTCAGCTGATGACGGCAAACCACCCTAAAGTACTATTTCGGTCCCTACGCCTTTTTTCGTAAGCTTTTCAAACACCCGTTCCGTTTTCCGTTATACGTTGCTTTTCGTATTCCTATCAGTCGCGAAGTCTTGAATGATTTTGCGACGATTCCCGGTGTCGCTGCGTAAATGTTCTTGTCAAACGAAGAGAAAAGATACAACAGTTGAAAATTGAGTTAGTGATTCGTGGAGAACAACAATAAAGTTTGCTACAGTTCTAACTTTATTACCAAACGCAATAGGGAGAATAGCACACAGCGCGGTGAAGCGAGATCCCAAACGTTAGCAGCCGAAATTGAATTCCTCTGCTTTAAAGCACGCTGCGATGCGTTAAACCTCGCCCCAGTCCTTTTGTGTAACGACCACTATTGTTACCCCACAAGACAGGCCTGTGTAGAACCACACTGCATCAGATAGCACCTCCTTTGCGGGTTCAGCCTTCCAAAGAGCCATTGAAAGGCTTTCATGCAGACTACTCATACGATTGCATATAGATCTACTTTTTCCGTAGCAACCTGAACGTATGAGGTTACTTTTGTCGTGTTTTGGACAGAAAGCTGGAGGAACGGCTTCGATCCCAGATTGTTTCTTGTCCGAGTAAACAGTTTTGTCAAGACTGGAATAATTGCTTGGAATTGGGAACTTTTCTCTGTCAAAGTGATGACAAGTAGCTCGGGGTAGGAGGGTCACGATATGTGCATTTGGTGTTGATTTCAGGCACCCCATCATATGGTGACCTTCAATTTGCATAAACAGTGCTTCGAAATAAAATGACGCACGGAACTGTGCCATAGCTAGTAGTGATTAAAATATGTGACGCGTCAGCTGATAATGCTGCGCCATTGCTAGCGCACGGAAAAACAATCAGGGCCAAGGGCGAGCGTATTTACATCTTTAAAATGCGGTGAGTTAAGGAATGAATACCAGCCCCGTAACAAATTTGGGGCCGAGTGAACGTGGAAAATGGTAACATGGTGATATGGCTAGTGGTTCGAAGAAAGGGAAACATCCTTAACGCAGATGGTTGGAGGAGATTGTACGTGCAAACCCACCTTTCAGAGCAGCCTGTCGCTCAGAGAAAGTCCACACACGGTCATAGATGACCGATGCCAGGTGGCCATCCGCCTGCTCGTAGGTTGTCAGCGTGGCGAAATTATTTACACGTTGCTCCAGGTCAGCCAACAGACAAGTAAATCTGTTTTCGTCAGGCTTCCGGAAGCTCATAAGCTGGTAAAGAATCTTGTCAACGAATAGGGGCATCTTGTGGTTGAATCCACTGAAAGTCATCTAAAGATTTCAAAAAGTAGGCAGCGATACTGAACTGGGACCATCTGGAACTTAAAAATGGTCAATACACAGGACAGTAAGGGCACAATCTAACGTGGCGACCCTATGTCAAGAGCAGAATTAAAACAAATGATTCATGCAACGTCACAATATAGTCAGTCAAATGTTAATTTGATGACTATTTGTACACTTCGTACGTTGCTTTTGCTTATTAAGACTGCATCAGTTGTCGTCACGTCCAACTGCTACTCACTGAGGGTCACTTTTTCACTAAAAGGTGTCCATAGTCGCCACTCTATTCTGCCCACTGGTTTGATTAATTTTGTCTACGAGCAGGCCCACGCAAAACAGGGGTTCCAAATGGAAATGAATTAAAACCAGCAGTTTGGTGTTTTGAGGAACCAGTATTTGGTCCCCAATTATGCATCGGTTTTCAGTTCCCGGCGGACAGGTGTGCCAAACTGGTGTATAACATCTGGTAGTCGAAAAAACACGTTTTTTAAAAGTCAGAATGGCCATGCCCTCAATACAAGTACACTGACCTTAAAGTAGACACCTACATCTTGAGGTTGTCGTTACGATACCTTAAAACTGCAGTCCACCCAGACAGAATTGCTTTAAGGCACCCTACACTTGTTAGCCCCTGCGAGCTGACCGTGGCAGTGCTGGCCACCGCCTGCGCTACCAACAGAGGGTACCGTACGGAAATGAACTCCCACTGGTGTTTCCTTTCCTCACACTGCATCGAATTTGGCTGTGACTATGACAGTCAAAGTACACGCACTATCTTGTCTGTCACGCCTAAACAGGAGGTTGCCAGCACTGTGGCTAACAGCAGCCACACATCTGATTTCTTCATTGGTCTGTTAGGCATGCGACACGGTCCACTGCCAGAGGACGTGAAAGTGCACAAGTCGATTAACCTCTGCTCACAGTAGAGGGAAGTGGTTTGTTTGTTAGGTACAAGGTACGAATGTGTGGATGAAGAAAACAATATCCTGGAATGATAAAGAGAGGTGGAAAATGAGGGTGGTGGACTAACGCGTATAGCTGGAGCACTGGGGGTAATGCTGAAATACATTCCAGCGAGACTGCCCAGATAAACCTCCTCGTTGATGCTGTCAGCAAGGACGCTGACAAAGAGTTGGTAAAGTAGATCAACCACCGGATCTTGACACCAAAAAGGACTGGAAGAGAATAGAGCGAAAATGTCAGATCGACACGACAAACAACACTAATGATATTCATGACCCTTCCCCGCCAAGAAAGTAGGTCAAAAAATAACCAGAAGACTGAAAGGCTGTGAATTTGCAGTTTCAGCTCGTGGGTTTCACAGTCGGAGACACCGTTAAACAGTCACCTAAACTAAGTCACATTATACTGAAGAAAGTTTTACGTACTCAGTAGTCCGCACACAGATAAATGACAACGATAACAGGTTCCTGTATAACTGTTCCCGAAATCAGAGTGAATGGTGTGCATTGAAAAACCCTGTTCTGTCGAGAGCCCCCTTATCATTGTTGAATTGTCTGGGAGTGCCTTCTCACTACTAGTGATATATGCGTTATTTTACGAGCACGTAAATGCAGATAACAACGGTAAACTCTGAAAGGCCAGCCGAAAAGGCTTAATTGGAAGAGGCATTTGCAGTGACGTATTAAAGACTTCTTCTTCCATAATTGATTGTTGAGGTCATGGAATGCCCTCTATGCAGAGGCTATAATGCCTCCGCCAATGAACCTTCAGACTCGTCCTGCTACCCCACATGCCCATGTATGGGAGCCATGACGACTAACTGAAAGTGCAGATGGTCCAGAAGTTTCATACAGTGCTTAACTACAATTTGATTTAACCTAAGCGTCCGCAAACCGTCCTTGAGATCCTCTACCATGTCTAAAATAGGAACCACAGGAACGGAAAAGACAATTACGTTGGATAGGCTGGACTCCGCGAACACCAAACCTCGAAAAGACCTGACGACCCAAACTCTCAGATAGTCAGGCCAACCGCTGGAAGAGACTTTACTTTCGATTTCGAGGATGTAATCATTCCTGGTGGGGCAGTAGAAGGGCCAGATGAATAACTTCAGGCTTGGTTCCTGCATGCCAAATCGATTAAACGGCATATTGATCCCAGACGGACCCATTAAGCCCTCAGTCATTACCTAGACGAAGGGAGCAGGGCACGGGAAATAGTGGGTGACACAACCAGTACTTCCGTCTCCAACGGCTCTGCATCCCCAAACGGCGGTAACAGTGGGGAGAGTCAGGTCTGTGTGCGCATACAAACCGCATTATACGGGCCAGAAATTAGCAACTGACGCCAATACTCCACCATAAATACACAAGTAAATTTAACGAATGCGGGTGTTAATGACAAGCATTTATCACGGGGATGAGCAAAGGTAAGCGTCGAAACCCGATCTGACGGTCAGAAGTCCGACCAGCCCCTTAGAAGATCGCGTAACAATAAGAATGACCGAGCCAGACCTCCCCATAAAAAAACCATTGTATACGCTGCGTCTTCAGTCCTAGACAATCGACGGTAGTGCTAACTCTCCGAAACGTAAGACCGAAAATAAACGCATCTCGTGCTCTCATGTTTTTTTTCACACAAACATTTGATAAAAAATCTATGCAACAGCCAAAAATGGGGTTTTTCAGATAAAACTAAAGGTTTTTGTGAAACTAAAAAACCACTAATCCAAGTAATCCGCTGCTCGAACTCTTCCTGACAGGAAGCTTAGACAGGCCACGCCTTACCGTCGAAACTCCTTACAGCTGTAAGTGCAGCGGAAACGCGAATTCGTTCAAATGACACACCTTTGGTTTTTGTAGGCAAACGTCGATATCACGGTTTACCTTATGAGATTGAAGTTAACAAAGACCTTGGGTAGTTTATGTTCTTTGTCCTCTTTGAACCAAAGTCGTGAGCCCTGATCCTGTCGTAGTAGCTTTGGAGAAGCGCCTTCATCATTGTCATCCTCCTTTATTTCCGGTTTAAGCGTGAAGTCAAAAGGTACATAGGGGTTTGGTCTTGGGAGATGGAAGTCCTCACGCAGACCGCAGTTCTGCCATTTCTAAGAAGAGTATACAGGATAGGACTCGGATTTAAAGTAACCCATAAGCACTGTCACTACGTATTAGGGGGTTTGAATAAAAGTCTTTAGACCACGGGAGATTGAGTGGCGCGATAAATACGCCAGGCAAACACAGCGTGGAAGAAGAGCAGTTATGGTAGCGGAAGCGATTTAGAAGATGGCGTAAAAATTTTAAATAAGGAAATTGAGAATGAAAAATTAGTTGAGTTGAAAGCCCAGTGGAACATTTTGTTCCTGAGGTTACTATGACGCTTTTGTAAAATGCTTAATCAGACATGTGAACTAATGGATACTTTAACGCGTGTCTCAGGCCGTAAATAAGCGGAAATTGTCCCCCTAATGGGAGTGACATCGTAACGCCGTTATAACTGCATCAGACGGATATTACACTAGTAGTCATGCTTGTTTATGATTAAGGGGGATGAAAAAGTACTAAATTTTTTTACGAAACAGCATCATGCAACATTAGCAAACGCATAAAGGTTTGTTAGTTACAAACATTTACGGCTGATTCAAGTTTACAAGTTATAGAGGGGTAGGACATGTAGTACGGGGGGGGGGAAATAAGTAAGGTCATCTACAAATGAACCGGATTAGAGTGCCAAAACACTCAAAGTGTGGGCATCACTGAAATGAGAGTAAGTTATTGCAGCATAAGAGCGTCAAAGGGCCATATGCAGACTTATCAAATGCGATCCAAGTCACATTTAAACAGTAACATCGCAAACATTCGAATAGGTCATGCACCAGAAACTATCTCATGACACTCGGTATTATCGTTATCTGAAGTCAGTGTTTAAAGTCCAGAAACACTTTAGCCTCAGAGAACGCCAGAAAAATTCTTTGGAGAAAACATAGCAAGGCCTGGAAAACGCTTGAAGCCTAGAGTACGAACACGCCACCCATATGTCGCTGCGTAAGTGCCCATACGTCTAACAGATCCCGCGGAAACTCCAGCCGCATACCGCAACGGAGGTTAGCGAGAGTAGTTCGTGGACTCACGCGTCAATCCCAGAGTGGGACATGAGACGACCGCTAAAGCAGTTGTAGCACTCGACCGGTACGCAAACCCCCCTTCTACCCCTGCCCACTGACGCCAACTCCAGCCATGGCTGCAAAACAGGGACGAAATGACACCCATATCGTGCATCTATAGTGCCTAGGCGAGTGACCTCTGACCGGCAATTCTAAAGCCCGAACCATCATGGCTTGACCCTGGCGTACTACGTCGACGCGCTGTCGATGGCCACTCGACCGTCAGGAAGCATTCGGCTTATGAGATAGCCTCTGTCTCATGCCCATTTATTCCGGTATCTGTGAGGTGCTCCACAAAAAAAGAAATTTTGTTTGACTTGCAGACCATATGTTAAGCCATATGATGAAAGTGGCTGTTAGGGACATGGAATGGGAGTAAAATGCCCAAGTCAAATTTAAAAAGACAGTACAAGGGTTCCGGTAATGTTTCAATCAATGTAATCTCAAAACTGCGTTTTTGGAATTGTGCTACTAAAATCCAAGTTCATTTGATTCATAAGGCAGATTAGTATAATGGTCTAGTGCTATGCCTGAACAAATCATCTGCTTATTAAGTTTTGTCCAAGTCAGTACTCGTTGCAGAATACAAACACCCAGATTTGAAAGACAGATGACCATCTTAAAAAGTCGAATTGGCGGAAGATTCGTACTTCAAACTTCGTTGCTTAAAGAAAATCGAGTTCTGCGTGTATGCTTTTCAGCTAACAATCCGGAAGTGTGTAATGCACCAGGATGTGCCAACAAGATTCTTGAGCGCACTTTCAAATATAAAACTCCACTTAGATGCATTTAAAAAAAACACGGTCACGGAGAGCAATAACTGCATTTATTGATGTATTGCAGCAAACTGCACCACTCTGAAAGTTTTCTTATTCAAAGATAGACATCCATGAAAACATAGAATACTATTTCAACCATTTCTCGCCGTAAGTTTATCGCTTATTTTTTATCCAAACAAACAAATAATTTACTCTTTTAGTATAGTCATTTTGCAGGTAACTGTTCAGTTAAGAGAGAGTTTCAAATATGTCGACTATTATTGGTTGAAATACATTATCACAAACAGTGTGGCACAAAAAGGGCCTACGAACTGTGTGAGCACGTTTGTTATTCTTAACAAACTTCACAAAACAGTCAAATGCATAAGGAACAGCTTATAAAATTCTGTGGTAGTCATATTTAAGCACATGCATATTTAGACAGGTAAACCAAATATTTCAATACATAAAATATCAAAAAGCTATATTGTCCTACACTTTCATACTTCCGCTTTGAAAAATGTAATTTAAAAAACCTAGTATAGAGACCTCATCGCTTGTTAGTACTGGTTCTGAAATCAATAAATTTACAATCTGCGTCGAAACATAACTTATGTGTGCATGTGGATGGGTTATGGTCGACCGAATATGGGGATGTGACAAGTCTGATACACTACCGTGTCAATCTACTCCTACTTACGTCGACAGCCCCGACCGTCACGACTGGCAATAAGTTGGCTGTTTGTGACTTTTTTCACTCATTTGGATTGGCGTGCGAAGATCTGCAGCAACAAAGAATTCCAAGTGACGAAACACTGATGAACTTCAGTTCTATGAAATGCTTATGACCCCGTCTGTGGGTCACCTGTGCTGCGTGCGCATATTTCTACTTCTGGTTTCAAGTGGTGTTCAAGGCTAAGAGCGTCTGAAGTAGTTTGGCATCAATCTACCCCCATCTCTGTTGACACCCTCCTTACTTTCATATCTTGGTCAAGTCCAGCCTGATAGATGGTGGCCACCTCCCCACCTCTGTCAAGCATTCGGAGTTTATTTGTTTCGGATCGGTGTGCAACCAGTCCTGCATGATAAACACCCAATCTGCAGCTACGGGAATGATGATGACAAAAAAATAATAATGAATGTGTGTAGGTTCGATAAATTGCTAATGGCGCGTTTAATAGTGGCTTTGTAATGGACTGGAATAATTCGCCTGATCCGAATGCGAAATGTTCGATGGCCGCGATAGGGTTCGAACCCACGACAGCAGGGGCAAGGCTTGAGTACGTTCAACGCTTATATTTCATAGGCACCATAAGGTGACAACCAGCGCTGTCTGTGCGCGCATTTTTGCGCTCCAGTCCCAGAGCGGTCAGTGTTATGATTGGCCGTGTGAAGGTCAAAATGGCTCAAAACAACGCCCTCGAACCCTATTAGCAACCCTGCTGACAGACTTCCCGAGGGAAAGCCAAATTGGAAAGTGCAACACTTAATTTGCGATGATATCACATGCTCTTTGTCACTTAGAATGAAAATTTCATAATTACCGTTAAGGAATCTCGTTTTTTTGAAGTGACCTGTCCCGCTACGGTCGCCCTAACTTACAGGCTTCAGTTATCAAAGCTCAGTCATGCATGCATTCTGGGTCAGTTTGATTTGCGTCACTGTTCTGCGACATGCTATCGCATTAAACAGGATCACCAATAAGGCTTCAACCATGAGTGTTTACGCTTACATTGACAGACAAGAAAACGTCACAGGAGCGGATGACGACAAACAGGACGAGTCGCTTGCAAAAGCTATGAAAGGCGGCTAAGTAAGGCCAACTAAGAGGCGACTTGGCCTCTGGTTGTCAACGTGCACATTCCTTCGCCAATAAGTTTGCACAAGTGGCAGACATGTTTGAGAGAACAACTGTATAACAACTCCCAAAACAGGCTACAAGTCGAATGTATGAATCTAAAATTAACAAGAACTGATGGATTGAGGTAGAGAAGGTTTTCTGGAAATTTACTTCAATTAGTAGGTCATTAATGGATTCGCATCCAAACATCGTTCCGTAGAAGTGTTCCTTTAGAGTGCATTTGTTGGAGACTTTCGGACTCACGATAAAGCACCTAAAGGAAAAAGTTTTCTCTATAGAACGCTGAAAATGAGCATAAAAATGAGCGAAAATCCTCTACATTTAAACAGACCAAAGGACTTACCAGTCAAATGCTTTGGAATATGACGATATTTCCGCGGTTGTTAATGTTACTTTAATGTTCTAACAGAGAGCTTTGAGGAGACCACTAACCTATGCAAGATAAACTAGACTTTGACTTGGTTAAGCATGTATTTGTTTTTATCTGACTGAAGAGGCAATTTTCGATGAAGGGCAGGAATATTGTACAGTCTAACTTCCTGAGGCAATCAACGGCCGATGTTTTAGTGTCTTCCCTGAAAAAGGTTTAAAATGTCGTGAGAAAGGTCTCAAGCCACCAACAACCAATGGCCGCGCATGCAATGATATGATTGGACTGTGGCCGGCCGGTTGAAATAAATTAGTTTCCACACATACAAATGCTCTTGTGAAATGCGAGCTTAAAAGACACAAGAAAACTCCGGAATTGGTTTCGAAAACGCTATGGGCGACTAAGCCGAATGTTTCAGGTTTGGTTTTATCGACAGGCAGCCAAACACCAAATCCAGGTCGGGAGACTCAGATCAGATTTCGGTTTATTTGAGGCGTGGTTTCTCACCCTTTTGGTTATGCTTTGGAACATTCGGAATCATAAGGGAGTTCATTCATAGGTACATCCTAAATATATAAGGAAGTGTGAAAGTCCCATTTTGCCTTGGGCATTCGTTTAAATTTTCGCAGATTGTCACGTATGGAAGAGATATCAAGGACTAAACCAGCTCAACCAGCGAAAAGAGAGTCCACAATGATTATTTCTGGCCCAGTTACGATCGTCGGCAAACAGTACTTTAGCCCCTGCACTGACTGGGTCCCCAAGGCAAAACATTAGCCCGGTTTTCGTCTTGCCACGCCAGTTAAATTTCTTTATAGATCTTTAGATTTCTTCAGAAATTTTAGCCTGTTTTCGGGTTTTAGAGTAAAATTTAATTGATTATTAACCAACTTAGAATTCTTAGTTAAGTTCACTTACTAAGGTCGCAATACAACCAACCAACTGAGTCGTATCACTGTCTCAGTTTGGTGAAGGCTTATGGCACATTATAACTCACCAACCTCGGGTAGTTCTGAGACTAATGATCCGTATTACAACGGTTCATACTTTATTTTCATGGATGCAATTTGTTTGAACGACAGGCTGGAATAATTGTTTGAATTAACATATGAATTCACTTGACCACTAGTAAATACTCGCCGACTTTGGTTTGGTTCGAAGCTGATGGAAACGTAGTTTGCAGCTATTTCTGTACCTGTAATGTTTGGCCAGCCGAAATCAAATTCTGCCATTTAGAAAAGAGAATCTTTCCGACACGTTGTATATTAATTTACAGGAACAAGTGTCATGAAGTAAATTATCATACTTGTCCTTTAGCAATGGAAAATATGACCTGCGGAAGCTATACGTGAACGTTCTCAAAATTTGTCTAAAAAACAAACGTTTCCTTTGACGAGCAAAACAATCGACAATTAAAATGTGTCTCTATGGATTCATCAATATCCGGCGGAGGCTATAATGCAGAAGTTGGAATTAAAGTTCTCCTTATATGCGACACGAAAGAACGGCTACACTAAGTAAACCATACGTGTTTTGTCGAAAAAAACCTACCAGAACTACTCTATAACAATCTCAATCCTCCTTTTCTTTGAATTCGTTTTACGTTTAAAACAGTGGATGGACAACTCGTATTCCTAGATGACCTCGTACACAGAATGGCTGATGGAACGCTGCGAATTCCGGTTTATCCCAAAGATAAACACACCCGTTAAATACTCCGAGGTCAACTCAGATGTTGGGAGTAAACATCCCGTCTCAAACAAACGCAGCTCTGTTAGCAGCCTGATAAGTCAAGCTCGGTCCACGGCTTCGATGAAGAAATTCATAAAACAGAAACAAAATACCTTTTCCCAAGACGGGTATCCCCTTGGCTTTGTCCGTCGGTGTATGCGACGACAACAACTCAAGGTAAAAGGTGGTTCCAGAACTACGACCACCCAGACGCCAAAACCAACCGGCTGGCGAACTTCACCTTAGGTGACGAATTTGTCTGAGCTGCTTGTCTGTATACATGAAAACCAGCAAGCCGTGATGTGAAGAAACCATTTATCTCAGGCAACCATGTATACACTGGACACAGGGCATATATATACACGAGAGAAAACCTGAATAGTTGGCGCCTGCCCAACATAGAAGAACCGCGAGTTTCAGGACGAAAGGCACTTAGATTAGGCATGCGTCAATAAGCATATCCATTTAGACGTCACATACAAATTTACTAACGTCGAGTGGAAATGGGCACAGTCAATGTCGACAAAGTAACTAAATACGGTAGACGTCTACTGCAATCAACCACGGTTTAAAGTTAACCGTTTTTGCACATTGTTCATTCGCCTGACGACAAGTCGGCGCACCAGATCCGAAAATTTATGTAAATTTAAGTTATTTCGTTCCCAAAGGATTCGATCAATTACTAGCTAATTTCTTCGGATGCCCATTTTTCCATATATATATGTATATGACAGACATGACATATATGCGTCCGTTTGAGACTATTGCACTGGAATGCTGGTCGTTTTAAATAAACTTGAACTGGCGCCTGGTGACTAATGAGATTTCATGATCTCAAGGCACCGTCTGTCATAATTACGTCGGAAACCGCATCATGCACCTCAATGTACTTCCGATTAAGTGCAAGTGTCCTGATGAATGCTTTTTTTCCGAGGCAAAGCTTACGTTAAACTAGAGTCGGACGAATATACGTAAACAAAGTTGGCTATGTTATAGAAGTATCTCGAATTGCCAACTTTTTCGTTTCTCAACACTCGCCCACAAACCAAGCCTATTGAAGCATATATATATATCAACCTCATCAGCGTCAAAGGCCTGTAGCGCAACCTACGCTGCTGGTAGTTCACTGTGCATACTACAGCTCCAGTTTCTGTCAAAAACCGCATCGTAGAAATCTCTCTGTGCGAAAGTCGACACTCTCCTGAGGCCCTCAACTTCGTGAGAAAAATAGGGTTCCGAAAAGCAACCTTAAGCTATTCGCTGGCTTCTGCAAGGTCTTCAGTTGGGGAACATATTCGGAGAGATGCGTTCACCTCTATCAACCGGGATGCTCGCAGATATTTTGATCTGAACAGATAAACTATATGCACGCTGTGAAAGGAACAAAAACATAAGGCCGACCATTTCACCGATTAAATTACCGGAAGCGGTCCGGGACAAGGCAGGAAAGAATCTCCTCGATTAGGTCTGGACGGTATTCAGTGAGAAGATATGAAGCGGAAAGCACGTCTTCTGGCGGATATAGCTGCAGTTCAGGCAAAAAATAATTATTTAAATGTTGTGGTAGGCAACGAGAGAACGGTATAATCAAAGAGTGGCGCAATTCAAGCGCTCCCCTTACTTAACTGTCTATCTCACACAAGCCTTACGCCTTCATAAAATCGCGGCTATGAATAATCTGGACGGCAAAGATTTCATCTTAACAGTGACGGAACGCCGGCCAAACCGGATGAACTCATGGAAACGGATAATCCGGTCCATTGAACTGTCCAAAACCAAATGTCTTTGAAATGAAATTTACAACTCAGATATTATTAACAAACTTGGGGTTCACGACTTGTTTAGGGTACCTGATATTAGTAACTCATGCCTCAAAAGTGATATGCGTCTTATGGAGGCGGCAGAAGGCGAATTGTATTTTTAATGATTATAACAAGAGTGAATGCATTTCAATTTCGATGGGTTTGACGAAAGTATATTAAGGATATGGCGCCAGTAAGCCGCATAAGGTAACTATGGACAGAGGAATTTAATGCATAGAGCGGAGAAGACAGGGCAAATCGTCCGCAGGTTAAACACCACTTTTGCGAAGAGCTGGGTGTAATTTGCGCCATTTGAGTGAAAGAGATCAACACAGATTTTTAATTCCTTGCGCAAACTTTTAAAGTAACATTCCTCATAAAATTGATCCTATGCGCACTGGCATGATAAGAAGTGAGATGCAAGGGGTTGTAGTATGAAGACTCGCAGTCAAACTTCCGGTTTTCCTCAGTGTATACTGCTTTATTTATGTTAACGGTGCAGCAAAAGCCCATCGGGATAGGTAAGACAAATTCACCGAGGCTAATCAAAAAGTTGCGTTTTGAAGGCGAGGCATAAAGCCCTTTTTACTTACGAAGAGTCGTGACGAAAGAGTAGCGACATACTGATAGGGATTCTCTTTGCCTTTGAATCGGAAACGAAGAGCTTCCAGGTCCTGAGGAAGGAAGAAAGCAAATAGCAAAACCAGGTTTTTCCATTTTGACAGTAAAAGCACGTGGATACGACCTCGTTTCCATCAACTAGACGAGCGCCTAGGCAGCAGAGGATGGATTGCACTCTTCGTGTATTTTGTCTAGATTTTTACACAGTCATCATACTCAGTTGGCAGCCTAAGAGAGCAACACGACAGTCCGACCGTCGTTGCCAACTATGTACACTGTGTGCACTACAGCAAAGTGAAGCAGGGACGGTGACGTGCCTGCGATTTCTTTTATAGTGATGGTGGAATTGCGCTGCACTTACCATACTCTCTCCACCTGGATCCGGTATAAAGACCGAGTCAAGATGACCGGAGGCGGGAGAGTGCGTGGATGGCTGGTAAGGAGAAAACCCGCACATAGACGTACCAACGTACCTTCTAGTCCACAGCTGACCAGGATTTTGTACAGGGAAAGTGGGGTTAGGATCCCACCTGGCACGGCGAGAGCCTGCAACTGGGCGTGACATCACACTCAAAATGCTTGCATTCATTATAAGTGCGCACTCTCAATAAGGCTTTCCGGACTCCGATCTAGCCCCCATACTGGCTCATCGCATCCACTGCGTGGAAATAGCCATACGTAACAGTGATAGCACTAATAAACATGTTTAGTCGCTACACTTGAAAAGTTACTATGATGTAAAATGTAACTTAAAATATCCAAAAAATTTACTCGATCTTCGTTGAAAATCCACTCTTGAATCCCGCTCTGTTTGACCATAGCGATGTACTGAAAGATCATTGTTATGATTTCATCAACGCAATCTGAAATTGAGAGAAGTATAGTTTTCTGCGTTAACTGCAGTTGAAAGCAAAGAAAAAACGCCAGAAAAAGTGCCCGAGACTGGAACAATATGAATAGAGAGATTTGGGCTAAAAGTAAATCTCAAGAGTCAGTTTTGTGCATGTCCTTTATTTTCCTTTAGGCGACACCCATCGGCAACATGAATAATTACATACATAGATGGTGGATTGCACACTGCTGTGTGCCTTGAATGCGCATGTGTCACGAGAATGATTAAGAATTCATTTTCCTAGGGAATACGGTCGACAAATCTTAAAAACAATCTCGTTCTTTGGGCAATCTGCAAATGGTGCCTCTGCTACATTTTCATATAAGCTAAGCAACATAAACCTAATTTGATCACAATTAGGGTGCGCGGGTACTGACATGCACGAGGAAAGGAAAACAATCTCTTTTTTAAATCACACACTGCTTTTTGTTAGACTATCTTCAAAATTGAAGGCGGAAGTGTCATCAATTGAATTAAAGCTAAATGGATCGTCAAGCTAGGTGTACGGCTACTCACATTTAAGCAAAAAAGCAAAATAACGATCGAATTTCGATTTCCGGTAATAACTGAATATTGATGGGAGAGAGCGTGAAAAACGAACGCCAAAATATCCTCGAAAATTGATGGACTTGATATCGGAGTTGGAAGTTTCGATGTAAATTCCAAATTTTGCTATGAAAATATCGCGTTGAGCTTATTTCGAGGCCACCACTTCCGGACGAGATGAACATCAGTTCTGCGGACTAATATATTCAGTAAGTGACTTATATCGTGAAATGTTAGCCGAAACACTAAAATACGTCTTCGCGTATAAAGGGTTTCTTAAGTGAGGTTGCAGTATTGATTGCTGTGCAGCACGACCTTAGGACTTGTCAGTCGCGCAAGCATGTTAGACTTTAATTGTGCTTGTTTTCGACCGTTTGTAAAACAATCAATTGATAAAAAGTGGCTACGTAAGCAGTATGCATTTTCCCTCAATTTTTGATGCACTTATTAATTAAAGTGTGCCTACATTATACGAAACAAGCAGAAAAAATGTCTCTTCGTAAAATAATTTGGTAGCTGATTACGCCTTCTTTAAAGCCTGTACTTAAAACAGAATATTTTTTGTTCCAAAAAGATTTTTAATATTACGCTTATTTTGAACCCGACCAACCGTTGCACTTAAATGTAGTGTATCGAAGCCACAGGTTGTGCATTTTCACCGAAGGGAAATTACTACCCCCAAGAAGTGATTAAGGTGCCATAGAAATCTCAACAAATCTTGCAATGGATGTGGACTATGTCATACATTTTACAAAGAGTATTAATACATAGACGAATGTGACGCTGTGTGAATGTCTTAAACCTCTCACATCATACGCGTTTTAAAAATCAAAGTTGCTCTTTTTTCCAGGACAAAGCTGAAGGCACAATTCGGCATTCGTTGAGTAAATGAAGTGACATTATGGACATGTTTTCCATGAACTCTACTTGAATTTATAAGTACACTGAAAATCGGTGGAGAAATGCATGCTACTGGAGTGGTCCCCTTGACCACTTCAAACGAGGGATAAGAAGCCCGTTTAAAATAAACGTTTCGTCATTACTTCTACACTTCCGGCCCTCATCTACTGTATTACGCAATAAGACGGAGCGTTGCGGAGGAACGCGATGGCATTAAAATTATTAAAATGGCTAATTACATAACTTCGGTGCCGAGCATGCAATGGAGCATGACTAGGACAGTTTGTGGTCAAAGATTTTGATGTCTGTATCCAAAGCAGCCTGCCCGGCAGTCCATTTCAAACATCTCAATGGTCCAAGAAGACCTCAGTTTTTACAGAATCGTCTGTCAACCGGATTTAAGTAACCATAGTTAAGCAAGTCATGCAAGACGGTCGGAATTTCAGCTAAGCTGCCCTAATTATTAAAGACGGCTTCGTCACACTGCGCATTATTCTTCGATGTATGGAGATGGCTAAGGTATAGGATAAGCATATGCATAGCTAGAGCGACCATGTCGTTTCACGGTGGGAATGTATTAGTACCCGATCGAAGTGAGCGGACAACCTGCACGTAATTGGATATCACAACTCGGATTCTTATCGAAAAAAACAGTATCGCTAGCTTACAGATATTGAAAATTCCGCCTTTCGCCTTTAAGCCATCCTAAATTCAACTTTATAGGCGGTAGTAGCATGCAAAGGCCACAGAAAATTCCTTATTCTGATGGTCTTGCAGAATCAAACCAAATTTAGCACAGATTAAAACATACCCTACTTCCTTGCCGAGAAGTGCAAAAACTAGCCGTACAATGGAACTTTGAACGTTAGCCGGAAGCTAAACATTTGGTAGAAAAATGTTGAAAAATTAAAAGCAACAACATCGTCGCCATAGAAGGGAGCAGACTGCAATGGCCAGTGCACACGACCACTACAGAGAAGTGCAGATGAGAGCGGAGGCCGAAAGTCTAAACTTACGGTCGTAATCATACTGTATCAGTTGCAGTCGCGGATATTCCTTCAATATATATCACACTTCGCCCATGTTTCGAGTGTCCGGGATACAAACACGTGCAGAACATATAAAACAAATTGGACTGTACTAAATCTTCGGGCGAAGCAGAGAACCCACAGGGAAATGCGATGGTAGCATAGGGCACGTAACCATGGGTGGCTTAGTAAAACGACACATTCAGCGACCGTTTTAATTGATATATGAATTCAGTCTATAGCAGGCTTCCTTACTTTGAAGTATTGCCATAAAAACAGGGGAAACTGCAATACCAATTTCCGGCTTATTTGTCGTCGTCAGACAGCCATAGGTGAGAACAGTTTTCTGTCCGAAAATCTCCGATCCAGGTATTATTGGTGGCCGTCGCGCACGACCGATTACGCGGGCCGAAATTAGAAACTCCAAGAAAAAGCCGAATCGCCCGTATGCAATTTTACAATAAGGGGAGGTGAGCAAATGACACACCGAGTAACCTAATTTATCTTTATTGGAAGGGCTTTATGCAGTACTTTGAAGATGGCACACAAAATACAAACTTTACTCATGAGTTTATGAGTCCGTTTTGCTCCAACTAAAGGAATGGCTGCCATCGGTCATCCTTGACAGCAGAATCGGCATGCGTTTCCCATTGTATGGCATGGTACGGGAACAGCCGACCGAAGTGTAACTGGAAATTATCGCGTCGTCATGAAAATTTGCGGACTTGAAATATAAAACCCCTTCATTTTCCTTCACTTTCGACTTTTTCTCCTAAGTTTTTCTTTACTTCCTTCCAAAATTTCACTACTTTGAATAGCTTATCAGCGTAATGTGCATAGAATGACGCCGGTATTTTTGATGGTCAAAATTGGATTACGGTGGTTGAGAGAAATAAAGAAGCTAGATCGCATGTACCTGAGGACAAGTCTATATAACGATGTCAAACTATAAAGATGCGCTGCTCTAAAGTTTCCAGGCTCTTGCATCAGCTTATATTCCTCAACGAACATCTAGTATAACATAAATTCTGCGTAACCGGCCCAGACACGACAAGTGAGATTGCAAACTTTATCCAGAGTATTCCGGCTGTCATAAAGTCCCCAGAGTGCTAACCGGCTGAAAACCGGAAGGGCTTTTTGCGGTTGTTGCTACTGTGGTTGGCCTAGAGCTGACTGTGATATATACAGTATTTTTTGTGGAGACGCGGACATAAAGCAAACGAATACGATGCAGATAGTCGAAGGGGGTAAAACTATAAATGTTTTGCTCGTTGAGGCTAAGCCTGGAATCTGAAATGCACAAAAAATTATTTGATGATTTGGTTTTATGGCAGCCTTCCGCTATCAAGTATGGAAAAGTAAATTCAGTGTGGACTCTGAAAAATGTACTCGTTATCACAATTTATAGTGTTAGAAGAATCGTTATTTCAGCTTAGCGGCTCGGCTGATATAATGGTTAACATTGTAGTGAGAACTGTTACAATGACGGTCCCATCTGGACAAAATGTCTATTTTTTTGGTCAAGCTTGTCCAATGACACAAGTTACTACCTAGAAATGCGGAGTATTCCAGTACTATTGAGTATTATCCCCGCTAACATAAATACGTAAGTACAGACTTCATAGATATAATAACAGTCGACACAGCACAAGCTGCGGAATTAAGGTCAACATAGGAGGTCTGGAGACGGCAAAAGTCGACGTATTAAACAGTAACGTTTACTTTCAAATGGAACTGAGATAAAAAAACCTTTAGTGACATGCGTAAATGCCGCGTCTCAAAACTACTGATGGCGGCAGCAGAGACGTGCCACTCGTTATTATTTGAAAGCAGTTAACATATGTTATGAACAAGTGCACTTTGGGGAACAAACGTAACTGGGGGAAAGCTGAAGCAAGAAAATTGGGTATGACTGGCTGACGACGGCTAATAAGCCAGAAATGGCCATTCCAGTCTCCCTTGACTTTGACGGTAATAACATACGGCCTATATCATGCGCCGCTGTGCGGCTGCTGGTTGGGCTTGAGAGAGAGCCCGTAAGGCACAACGGAACGAGTGAGTTACGCATGAGCGATCGGTGAGCGCCCCCTACCATTACAAAACTATCTTTCTGGCTATTAGGCTGAACTGTTTTCTTCCATCAAAATGAAGGCTGACGAAGGGTTGTATCCGATGCAAAGGTGGCTGAATATGAAAAAGTTGGAATAACAGGAATGAGTAGACTCCGCGTTATATGTGATGCTAATGTATTAACCTGTTATTTACAAGGCTGACTCCAAAGACGATTTAATGTGGCGTACTTAAGTGGCTACAGTTAGGCTCTATAATGCACTGAAAAGACAATCACAGTAAAGTTTTGAATGCCAGCAAAAGACACAAGTGCATTTAAGTTATGCAGCGTATCACAGCGAGCATACTGCATTTTTATTCCAAAATGAGATAGGACCTATGTGAACAGTGGTGCCAAAAACTAGTCGAAAATAGTGATGCACAATCTTCCACTTTAAGCACTGCCCACTTATTGTATTGTTTTCACGTTTCGCAAAGGATATTACTTGTAAAATGCATAACACATACATAAGACTCTAGATTGGAAACCAACCGCAAAAGGGTAATTGAAGCGTGGTTGAGAAAACAATGTCTGACAGAATTACCGATTCCACGCTCTGTGAGTGTCAGGCGTAGTAGAAAGCAGGCGAAACCGGTAGCTGGTCGATAAGTCCCTGCACTGAGTTCATTAGCCAGCCCGAGGTTTTTCAGGGTACTTAAAAGACTGCCGGATGCTTCATGACCCAAAAGATGGCCCAAATATCCGGAGGGCTAAGATAAAGACGTTTTTCGTTAGAGGGCCGATTGGATGAAAGTAATACGAACCTGAGTAGGATTGGTTATCTTTTTGTCAAGCAATAAATAACATTTCGTAATGAATACTACTGGCAAACTAAAAAGCAAAGGCAAAGCAACTACGGGCTCAGTAAGAAAGAGCTGCATTCCATCGTTCATGCATTCTTAGAGTCAAAGTCATTTGCTTGGCCGGAAATGGGACATCACTAAGAAAAATGTAAACAATTCTGTAAGGGGCAAAACTTGTTCCGAAAAACAGTTTTCGTTTTCGAAAAAATAAGTAACTGAAAGACTGTTAAGGAGACGCTGCATCACACCCTCATTACATCAATCCCGCGTTTTGACCCACATTTATACAGTGCGTGAGCTTTGAGGCAGTTAAAAATGAGGCAAAAGTAGGACAGAGACACTATGGAGAAATGGTATTTACTCCTAAGCAACTACTTTTAACAATGCACAATGGGGGAACGTAAAGGTGGTTCGAGCTCAAAAGAAAAATCAAAAACTAACCATACCCGTGATTTGTAGTGCTCAGTGTAGTCCGCAATAGGCCAAAATATGTGGAGTTCGTGAACGTCCTTTACAGGTGTCATATAAATCTTTTTCTAAGACAAGAAAGGATTTTAAGGGTGTTGTGAATGCCAAATATTAATTTCGAGAAAGGAACATTAAGTAAAAAAACCCAAGTGTTTATCATAATTTAACTTATGTTGGCGTACAACTACTCGTATTATCATAAACCCTGTCTCGACTAGACTAGCAAAACCCACTGGATCGCAATACTGGCCTCCAATCTTCTCACAATCGGTGCTCCTTACAGGGAGTAATTAGAATCGGTTGTCTGCCAGTCCGTAAGCGGGATACTTTAAAAAATTAACCAAACGTTTTTGTATGATTTCGAACTAAAAAGAGTGCTCAGCAAAACTGATTAGTTTGCAGACCATCTTGAATAGAGTCGTACACAGTAACGCATCGCGTCGTGATCGAAAATATTCTCATCAGCTTTGTCAACCACATTCGGGGAGAACTAACTAAACGAGCTATTTTTCAATGCGTTTTCGATATAGATAGGAAAACAACCGCCATTCAAAAAATAATATACTATCATTTCACTTTCAAACTAACTTTCGATGGATTCGGTTATCTACAGAATCACAAGTTAAAGGAACAAGTACTTGTGGTTATAGCATGGTTATGGCAATGTTATTGCGACTCATGCTTACGCATTATCATGGTCCAAATCTCGCGTCGAGAAACTATTTTCAAGTAATCATCGCAGTCCTTCACCTTCCAGTGGAAGGAACTTTTGTGCTTATAAGATACTGACATAAACGTGGATTACCTTCTCTGCGTTACCGGTATAACCCGTAAGTCTGAGGATAGCAGGTCAGAAAAGCGATGACATTATTTACTAGGTGGGAAAATTCCGCTAATTACGGTAAAATGGACGCAAAAAGTTTTTACGAATTATTTTTTGGAAATATAATCAAAGTTACACAAACACTAAAGGTTTTCGTTCAGATTTACAATAATCAAACATGTAAGTTTCTCTAACCGCAGTTTACAAAGCTGGCTACGAAAACATAGGCGAATGGAAGACAGCTGCTCTGCACGAACGCGCATGGCTTTAGGTTCTATACCAATGAGTTATCAAAACCCGCTTAAATTTGAAGCCATAATGATAAATTGTAGAAAACTATGAAGACGTTTCTGTGTCTGCTGCACTCCTAAACGTGTGTGATTTAAATCACGTGGTGCTGAATAGCACGCAAATGTGAGGTATTGCAGGTAGAGAAAACGAAATAGAAAACACGAAGCCAACTATGCAGGTTACATGAAAGTGGCATTTTGAATAGTCAGAAATTACCCTGTTGTGGCAGACTAAAATAACTAAAGTACCAATCTAGCATTTTCCAGTATTCGGGGTAAAAATTAGTTAGTGGCATAAAAAAACAGTATTTTCGTTATTCAAGTAGTGTTAGGCAAGTAAACTTAACCACACCTGTAAGAAAGCATCTGTCCAAGGAGAAGCAGGCCAGACACGTGGTTCAACATTCTTGTTTTTAATACTCGCAAACAGAGGAGTAAATTTCGCTTCCATTTCGTCTAGGCCCTCTAATAAAAATAACACATATATTTAGTGATGCAAATTCACGGGGTCTTATTAGAGACGAACAATCAATTGCAAAGGATATTCTGTCTAGTTTAACTCAGTGTTGCTTGCCTGTATGTCTAAGTCAATTACGCAAATGAAAGTGCAGTTTCTAATTTAATTGTGGTTTCATAATGCATTCGTTGAAAGGAGGAAGATGCGCGGGCTGCAAAAAAGACTATAATAATGGTCCCATGAAATCAATGAGGTTTTTATTTCAATTCTAGACCTAGACATGGCTACGTATCGCTTAATAGTTGAAAAAAAATTATGAGTATCAACCAGTGGTGAGCGCAATTAAATGACTTGTGTGTTTTCTAGATAACTATGATTTGGCGTATGTGCACGATAAAGGAAACCAACTTAGATGACGGTGTATATCGGTGTGCTTCAAGGAAACCTATTGGAGCCACTGCTTATTCTCACCCATACTGGTGACTGACCAGAGACAGTTTTGAAAAGCTGAACGATGCTTGTAAGTGATACAGATATTTTTGGTCAGAAAAAGATCATCCTTCTGTGCAGGACGGTCTTGCACGATTTTATATCATCCATTGGTGAAATCGCACAGTAAATGAATACAAATTTTAATTCTGTCAAATAATAGAGTCCAAACATGGCATCAAATGTTAAGTCACTTCTCGAGCTTTATTGAAAGCCAGCCTAGAAGTTCTCACTTCTGCTAGTCTATAACTACTTAAGACACTTACAGGCTGCAGCGAACGTAAAACGTAAACCTATCATATTCATGGGTGAGTTTCTTTACTATCCGAACAACCTTAGAGCGTTTTACTAACTTCTTCGGTCGTTTGTTTAATGTTGCTCAACACAGTAATTTTCCGTATAGTGCGGAAAAGTTTCATGACCATCTCTTTAATTTTTTCACGAGTAGAAATACAATTTCAGAAAACATTTTGAGCAGACCCCAACTGGCTCTCTTCAAAGGAGAAAAACCTAGATAATTCCTTCAGTGGACGATGTTAAACAGATTAGTATCATATATAGTCTTTTTACTGATATCTCACAACCTTCACGGCTTTGGTAAAAACAGGAGATTGATGGCTTAATACATCGCGGATTACCATTAATTGTTAGAGCAGGCAATCGCGAATAAACGCCCTAGTATCCACCTGCTGATGATTAAGAAAAGGGTCAAGATGGCCGAACTCGGCATGGATTGGCACGCAGCTGGCTGAAACACACGTAATTACAGTGACATCGACCGTCTCTCTGGTTATTGATTAACGACGCTTTCATGACACTTGAAAAAAGACACATGCTCCTTTTCTAAACCGCTGACTTACACTTCACTAGTCTTTATCATACTCCACAGGTTGTGTCAGATTATTTCCCTTGTCGCCCAGTAGTTTGCGCTTTTAAATCCTTTACTATTTTCTATAGTCCTTTATCAGCAATTTGGCTGCTGTGCTTTACACGTATTTTAGCAGCACAGACTAGCATGCAGGTTTATGACTAGTTACTGAGCACTGAAGTAATTGTCGCAAAATAGAAAACCCTGCAAAGCCCAACAAAAGAGCAACAAAATATTCAGCAATTTTTATATACGGCTACGTTCTACACGCATGTGGGTAAATGAGTGAGCAATATCTGAGACAAGGCGAACAAAATAGCAATTGACGTCTGCCACGTACGACTTTTGCCCCAATCCGCTAAATCGTCACAGCAAATGCTATCAAGGCAAAAATAATAATTGCGACAGAGTCACTTCGTATGATGGCTATTTGGCTCCTAGAACAGGCTGGTATTTGAAAACTGCATATAAACCAGAAAACGTACATAAGGCCTGCATGAAAATGTTTTCCAAATACCACAGACAGGTCATAAAATATTAATTATTAAAAGTACACAATTCCGTAGAACAACATCAACCATTTTAACTGACACGCGTTCTCATATTTTTCAAGACTGAAGGGGGAAATTCGGCATGTTTTAATTCAGACAGCCTAATCAGATGTGCGGAAACAGTCGAAGAACGAACTGTATCCGGCTATGGACGATATAACAAATGAATTTGTAGACCACGAAAGTCAAACCTATCATCCACAAAGTAAAATTTCGTGTTTTGCAGAAAAAACATAAGAGTAGCATTGTATATCACAGATATTATAAGTAGCGTTTTCTAGTTTACATCACGTAGATGTGTATGGGGAATACGACAATCCAATTTTTCGTATTTACTTAATTTCCACGAGTGAAGAGCCTTTCTAGATTGCAATTGAATGACATATCCTATAACAGGGCGAGGTAATTTGGGAAGGAAGATGGGCAACTAAATAGGCATTCACAAAAAAATGGAAGGGGCGAACCTGACCTTTTCCCAAGAGGGTCACACCCATAAGATTGGCCGAGTAATAATTCGAGTGGAACTTGACCAATTCGTCTCTTACGATGATGTTCTTGGACCTGGGTTCTTCTAAAAGAGTTACGCGATTGCCCGTGCTAAATTTGCAGTAGTCATGATCTGACGAAGACATAGATTTGTCCAGTTGAATCAGGCGTCGTAAGTCACTACTCAAGTTTTTCTCGTGTTCCGCCTCCACAGCATTCACCTGTTAAATGAATGCAAGCGTGCAGTTAAATGAGAATGATTTGCTACAGATATCAACTTACGTGTTATTCGGTCTTTTAAGAGTAACGAAAAAAACTTAAAAAACGACGGAGAAATTAATCTGACTTATTCAAAAGGAAATGAAAGACACTAAATAATAGTATCTATATAAAACCTGAATGCGCGAGAAGCAAAAAGAGTTGTCAAAAAACAAATCGGAAAACAAATTATATGTGTATAATTTTCCTTAATGAAAATCCACAAAGGGTGAATGGCTCATTTAAACATGCGAATCTTCCGTGACTTGACGACACGATCGCTTCAAAATAGTTTACAATCAGTACATATAGCAAATGTACTCCCATACCTCTCTTTCAATTGACCCTTCAGTAAATCTCGGTGAAACAAACAGGGTTGCGAAAATATCTAACGCCGCACCCAGATGCTCTGGCGCCAGATCAAATACGAAAGATGTTTCTTCAGCCGAAGTGTATGCATTGCAAAATCCGCCGTGTTCGTTTATAAATTTCGAGTAAGCATTCTCTTCTGGGTACTTGTCGCTTCCCAGAAGTATCATATGTTCACAAAAGTGTGCCAGCCCTTGTAATTCTCGTGGATCAGAAAAACTGCCTATGGGAAGATGAGTGTAAAAACAATTACCAGTCCGAACAGCAAGGCATGCGGCAGCCTTATCCGCCGTTGGGTCACTGACGAGAAGGATTTTTAACTGATTTGGCAACTGCAGCATACGGTACGAACGTAAATCGCTTTCTGATTTCCTTATATCGTTAAAAATAATATCATCTTTGTCAACTTTCGGCTGTGGAGCGACTCCGGCAACCGCGCTATCTCCTACCGACTTCTCCATCATATTTATCAACAAGTTTCCGCGATGCCAATAAATGACATCACATAGTCTTTAAAAACACTTTTTTAAAAGCCTACCAGAAGTCTGCGATCAAAAATTGAATGTTTAAAACTACCCAAGTCTCCGGGAAAATATACATAATCCTTTCTTGTCTATCACAACTCCCTCATATCTTTGTTGTCTCTCACGTGGATTGCCCATAATCAAATTTTAGCGATTATGTAGATATGGGCAAACCTAAGGCAATGATCCACGCGATATCTATTCGCGGAAAAGCTGGACAAATGCGCAAAGTCAAACAACCTAATAAAAATATATACAAAGCGGACAAAAAATCTAGAAAAACACGAATGCGTAAATTATTGAGGGTCGTCAAACAGGCAGTATTATTTATTGCTTTACGTCTAGAAATTGCTGCAATATGAGTAAATGGTATTCTTTGAAAACAGAAAGACTTTAGCTGCAGAAATATGCTTAGTAACAAGAATAAGACGTCATCAGTGCAATTATGCTGCTGCATTCGCTGTTGCCATAAGAGTAACCGTTTGCACTCTAGGAATTCGCGAAAACTGAAGCCTTTAACTTCGAGTCATTACTTACGCGTACGTACATTTTGGTGTTGGCCGTTCACCATGCGATTTACGTCGACGACGTATACGCCGAAGGTTTGTTATTTGTGAGAAGTGAACTATACTTCGCCTGCGCGAATCATTCTTATCCACAGCACAAAAACGCCTTTGTCGATGGTACAGCAATACAAAACATGTAAGATAAAACTTAGCTCGGGGTGCTTAAAAGATATTATTATACTAACCACAGATAAAAAGTGGCAAATAAAAATATAGCTAAATTTTTCATTTGGCACCCATAATGGCGTCCCCATAGCAAGAAGAAAAAGAAACATTTTCGGGTAAATTTTAGGTAGGCTGGGCGAACACTCTAGAGTAAACATATCGTGCTCATAAATTAGGAAGTCTGAAACGAAAGATGCTAGTGAACGGTGAAAAGATTCTTTTTTTGAAAATGGGAAAATAAACGTGACGGAAAAAATAAAAATTTATTTAAGTCTTAGCTTTATCCCTGGACGGAAAAAAATATGTGATATGAACTTAGGTATCTGTGCGGATCAGAAAGAGAATCTGTCTGCATAAAATGATAAAATAAATTTATGGTGACGCATTGCGAGAACGGAATATTCCGAAAACTTGTGGGACTATGACGCTTGAAAGGGCAAAATTACACGAAAATGCGGTCGAATAATCAAAATTCCATTTGCAGTGTTGAACTCTATTTACATGAGCGTTGTAGATAGGCATTAACTTTTAAACACAAAAAATGGGGTATCATTAGAATATGAGTAAGCACACTTGAGGTCAAGGAGTTTTGCTAGAGTTGGTGTCGTGTGCACGCCTCGATAGTTATTTACATCAGATCGAGATCTAGACTTGAAGATCAGAATGACAAATGATGTCATCCATGATTCCGGGAAAAATGTCCTGGAAATATAAACCAAGGATAAATGACTAAGTAGTCTGGGAAGGTCAGTCAGTCAGTGTATTTGAGGGAAATAGGGAGGGAAATAGGGGATGCCTGTTTAATAATCAAATTTCGAATCCAGTCCGGTCCTGAGCAGTGTGAGCATTTCAGACAACTTATGAGTATCTTAATGAGATCTGAGGAGACATTGATTGTACCCAGTGTCCTGTCTGAAAGTGACCGAAGGAAATGGACTGGTTCGGACTCAGTAGTAAGGTGTTTTGCTCAGAAAGCACTAAACAACTCCGCCTTGTCAGTGTCATTGTTGAGGACGATTTTGTTATCATGTAGCAGGGGTGGAAGTTCGTGACCACGCTTAGAGGAGGACAACTGACGAAAAATGTTAACGGTGGATTTGCCAAGGTTCGGATCACTGAGACAAAGTGATTTTCTTTGCCTATCGCGCTTGGCGCATCTTTCAGGTCATTTTGAAAATCTCTGTGATCTTAAGATGAACGGATTAAGAACTAGTGGAGAGATCACGCAGCTGACTCTCAACTTTTACTCTGTTTTGAAGAAAATGAGGAACAAGGGAATCTGAAGAATTAGACTCGAGATATCTACGCGGAACGAACTCTAGGATGTCCTTGGAATCCTTAGACACGACATCACGAAAAATGGTTGCCTCGCTACAGGAGAGGAAGCCACACGAATCCAAAGATCTAATATAGTTATTTATTAAGTCGTTATCTACGCAATCGTAGTTTATGTAAGTCCGAACGGTGCTGGTCTTTTTTGAAAAGGCAAGCGATAATCAACAATGGATTAATACGTGGTCAATATCAAAGAGGTCCTTTTGAAAGGAACAAACAGAGGGGCAACGTCATTTGCAAAAATTAGATCTAAAATGTGATTATCTCCCGTTGGAGAGCGCACCAGTTTGGATCAGTTAGAAAAATTTAGAATATCTTGTAAGGCTCGGAATCCAGGTGAAGAGTTATTCGAAATCAAATCTATTTTAGGAAGTTCGTCTAGAATGAGGAGTCATTCAGGTTATAGGGAGAAAGCTTTAGGAAAGATCAAAGATAAAGAATGCAAACACCCCCAACCTTAGTTGTGCGGTCATTATTTTTGCAAAGACATCTATAATCATGGAAGAGTCAGAAATTAGACAATAGGTCCACTCTTCTGTTATGCGCATTTAGTCAGGCGTCATTTTGAGAGTAATGACCCTGATTTGGATCACTTATTTTATAACTGACCTGGCATTAATAATATAATATTTGATGTGTTTTGGGCAGCACAGCTATTGTCAACGACATGTAGAGAAAGACGATGTAGAGGTAGATTGGTAAGCTGTAAATTAGAGTTACTAAGTAAATAAGTACTTATGAGCCCAGAACTATTCGTACGTGGACAGTGCGTAATAAAATGCCGGGCGGTAGACCTAAAAGATGTAGGGATCATTTTATTCGACATTAGCATACTGGGAGAGTAAGAAAGGGCTAGGCTAAATTGTAGTTAACTTGGAAAGAAGCGACGCTAGAAAGAAGTTAGAAGTGAATAAGAGGGTAGGCATTTATGAGGATTATATAGTGGAAAACCAGATCTAGGATGGAAATTAAAGGAGTTAGGTGACTTTAGTAAGAAACAATGGCGTTAAATGGTGGGAAGCCTGATAAGGTTGAGGGGTTAATGACTTTACGTAAGGCGATTCACGTAAGGACTGTTTGAAGGATAAAGAACAGGGCGTTGGTCAGTGAGCGGTATTCCGAGCAAAGAATTATTTGGAAGTATAACTGGACCTATGGAGTTTATAAAGGGGTTTTATTGTAGAGGTTTAATAAATCTGAGAGATGGCAGCATATCACTACACGGAAGTACGCTACCTTTCATTTGATTGGGTGCATCGGCTTTCTGGTGTGAACAGTGTCAACGTGAGAGGGATCTACATGAGTCACTAGTACGGTCGGATTTTGCTATACAGTTATGCGCGAATTCAGAAAATCGGCGGAAAATATTTCTGAAAGATGATGTCAGATCGTGACGGCAATTTGGCACTTCATTGTACGTTACAAGGAAATTTCGACAAAGGATGTTGTGGGAATACTTGTTGGGGGAAAATCCTTTGTTCACAGCATCATCTGTATACGGACTGGAATGATGCGTTAATGTATGGGGCATTTCGAAACACGATCTTCGTTCTCTGTGGACACAAAAGTACCCGGAATGCCAGGAGGAAAATTACAAGTCTTATTCTTCATGGCAATAATCAAGAATCACAAAGGGTGAGAAAGAGGTGTGTCCTAATGGTAGCACAATTGAACCAAAACTCCGCGAAATCGCGCTTGAGACTTATCTGTAACCAGGTCTGGCGACTGTGGTTGAAGAAAGACTATCGACGACCTGAAAAAGCACAGGCGATGGCTACGAAGATGGCCAAGAATCTTAATCATCTGCCTTACGAAACCAAGCTTACCGGACTAAATCTGTTTCCTCTCAAATACAGGCATCTGCGCGGCGATCTCATTCAAACCACAGAATTGTCGGAGGCCGTGAGTGCGTCCTAGACTTTGATGAATTCTTCGAATTGGCCAGGACTGACCGTCTGCGTGGACGTCTCTTCAAACTTCAGAGGAAGCTGGCTCATTCGGACGTCCGACGGAACGCCTTCTCTCAAAGGGTCATTGTGGCATGGAACGGACTCCCTGATGCCGTGGTTCTTCCCGAAACTGTCGAATCCTTTAAATGCAGACTAGATGCTCATTTGCTGAGAAACTAATGTACATATAATCACGATTGTTTTAGCGACGGCAGTTTGCGCCTGGTTCACACTTACCGCTATCTTTTTGAATTTCCGCATTTGCTGATGTAACTATTGATTATATTTTTGTTTATCGGTATGAATAGGGAGTTCAAGGGCGAAAGCCTCATTCCCTTAGTAAACTGACTTATACTGACTTAAAAAAACTACTGATTTTAACTCATCCGCTTATTCTCCCATAAAACATGAGATGCCGCGTTTTCTTGCGTACGTACACCTCGACTAACGATATAAAATAGGGAGCTAACCGCCCATGTTATTTTATATAAACAATTGATCACTTGGGTGTTTTGGTTGAGCAAAAATGAGGGCTAGCTTAAGACATGGCACATATTATCCGGGATGCGTTCCCACAACAACTGCCACAAATGGGGATTGCTGCGGCACAGGTGGGTGCAGGTTCTTACCGCGCCTGTCACTGCATTCTATTATGTCGCCGATCTTCCTGGCTCTTTCCTGACGCGGACCTTGGTTGGTTAAGGGAGGGGAGTGTCATAGATGCAGCACATGTCTACTAGCATTATTGACCAATACACGCGCAGTTCACCGTTTCTTCGCCAACCTGCTATGGGACACACGATGGACGTCATCGGTAAAGTCGTTCGAGCTGTCGGTTATGCAAAAACCAGTGCCTTACCGGGACGATCTACTAGGTGCGTAGGGTGTGATTGAAGACGCCAGAATTAGAGTTCAATTTTTCCCTTCCCCAAACCTAATACTTCGTGGACCAGAATCTGCTTCATAGTTGTTTGCCAGAAGTTTTGTTTCGAGGTCTGAAATTGTGACCGTTAATGTTGTTGTTAAACACCTGAATTGCCGCACTTATACTCCATAGCCAGTAACTCGTAAACGAAGTCCGATGATATCTTGCAGCCGTTCAAAATTCAATCGAAACGCTCTACGCATAAAATGTTTGGAGACCGAACCAAGTAGCAAATTTAGTGTACAATTTGACAAACGGAAGTCAATTAAGGGATTTTTTGTCAGCAGGCTGAAGCACCTGTGTATGTGCACCAGGTACCTCTGTCACGTACGACGAGCTTATGTTGCTTAGTGAGAGCGCTTGCTAGCTAGCCGCTGAAATTTCGGATTTTTGAAATATTGACCGATTACTCAAAATGGTTAGACGTACGGCCACAGGGGTTCATCTGGCCTTACTGTTCGCAGCTATTTCGCTTAGTATAGCGTGCAAGCAAGCACGCACAAATTACTGATTTACAGTGCAGTAACGCACCTCGGGTTCGACTTAGATGTTCAGGTGGACTGAGGATACCTCCCCGTTTAACGCCTAACGAACTGGACTGAACTGCTTGAATATGGTGACACTTTGGCACTGGCCTTGATGGAGGTGTGACTGAGTGTTGGTGCGTCTTCCCGCTCAACTGTCGACTTCACCCCCCCACCCCAAAATTCCCGTTGTAACACTCGTCCTGTTTACTCTACGTCAGTGTGCTCCACTGATTTCATCTGCAGGTTTCCACAGCGTTTCATTCTTCACCGGTTGTTTAGTGGGCATGCCGGCTCCGCTTTTTTATCCGGACGGGTCATCTACCTGGTTTAGCTCAGCCTTTTTGTACTATTGAATATTACTATACATGCCACATTCCCGTTCATTCCTGAAATATATTTGTACTCTTTACATTCTCTTCTACTCTGTTGTCTGAATGGGTTCAATACCAACAATCGAAACAGCGTTCCCCACTCTCTTCCAGCGTAAGCCATCTCCGTAGCCTATTCGTTCAGTTCCCTCTGGCACTGCAATGTCCACCGAAAATCCAACAGACATGTCGGGATAACTTCTCACTCAAGACGAACGAGTCGTACTCATTACATTTTTCTCCCTAATAATGCCATATCTCCTCCTTGTGATTCAAAATATTTGTCTCTCGTAAGACAGATTGTGTACGTTTCTAACTATTTTCTGACTAAATTACTACGTATGTTCAGTCAGGAATGCGTGCACACCTATCCATGGGCTTCACGGAGGAAGCAAGCTCCGTATGGGTAGCAAAGGTCAGAAACGGGCAACCAATTACCAGACCAAAGTCGGCCAAGTCCTGAGAGCATCGAGGAGGGATGACAGAGAATGCGGATAGATTAATACAGTACTGTATCGGCTTATTCTGCCTTCATTCAGCCAAACATAACCCTGACCAGCAGCTGGGACCAGAAATACAAACATGTGTGCAGACACAATTGGCGCAGTTGGTCAATCAATGAGGTCTACCAGATGAATCATAAGCACTTCCTCGAAAAGAAGTTCATCAGTGCCCCGCCATCTGTGTGCATGTTTGTGCTTCTGGTCCCAGCTGCTGGTCTGGGCTATGGTTGGCTGAATAAAGGCAGGATAAGTCCGAAACAGTAATATATCAATCTACCAACATTCTCTGTCGTCCCTTTTTGCTGCTCCTACGTATGTGTTTAGCGCAACGCTTGTCAACTCAGGTTAGAGTCACCGTAGCTGAAAAACCCGCCTTAGTGCCTCATCCAAGTGAGAGTTTGTCATCCGTAACGTCGCCGGTCGCTACAGTAGCGTCATGATGGAAACCTGTAATATGTTGTTAGTATGGTTTGAGATCGAAGGAACTTTTAAAATAACTCGAAATTTTGTCTTAATCAAATGTGTTTGAAAAGCCAAATATTGTGGAAACTTTACAAAATACGAGTAAGCGAACTGTAAAAGGTCGCTCGTTTCGTCTCAATCACTAAAATTCGGGAAGTGAAAGTGATTGTTTTAATGATGTAGCGCCTTTGTATCCGGTTCACCACTTAACTTTGTCTCCGTCCCTACGGCTGAATAACTGCGTAAGCACACACAGAAGATTGGTTGGTGCAACTACTTTCTGAAATTCCGCTCATAATTTTATGCATTTGGAAAGTATACTCACTTTAAGAAAGTTAGCAGCTCAAAAGGGCAAGACGAATTGAATTACCTACTCCTACAATCTTCACCTGATGCAATTTATATCTAAGAGGTCGACTAGAACTGATTGATCGATTGTGTAACCTCAAACGTGCGTGGGGACGGATAGTTACTGTCATTACTTCGCCTTTTTAAAAACATTGGTGTTTGAATTCTATACATACTATTTGAAGTTTCAAAATTTGTGCCTTAGGGTGTTTCACTGCAAGAATGAAAACATAAACCACCTCCAACATGTGTCGCATGTGTTTGTACAGCCTACACTGCATTTTTACCAGATTCACTGACGGGTATCTAGTTAAGCACAGGTAAAGCATAACGGTGAGGTGCTTACCATGGGTCGGCATGTATGGACACATTTTTGGTTGAACTGCTGTCAACTTTAATTAGTGGTGAACAGAGACACGTACGAGGTTATTCATCCAAAAAGAGCCTGATGCTCTACAAGAATAGCTTGAAATAAGCTGACTCTGACGACTGGGAACTTCCACTCTGAAATGGTGCATCTTATGCTAAAAGACGATTTATAGGCTAGCAAATGTAGATTCCTCGGTACCGTTCAGTTAATACCGTGCTCTAGAATTTTTGAATATCCATGTGAATATAACAGTCCCTCTCTATGCAAACCTTCTAGGGACATCACATATATGCAAAGTTAGCGTTCCGATTAAAAATCCTAGGTTAACCTATTTGACTAAGCGTAATCGAAGAGGACACATTTTTCCTTCTCTTCATAAATATCGGTACTGTTGTTTTCAAATCGGTTGAAAGTAAAAGGCGGAAGACTGCGTAAAGGAAAGTCAAGGACATCATTAAAACTGTCTTCGACAACGTACTCGTCTGACATCTCATGCTGCAAGCTGGACCATATAAGAGACTAACAAGCAAAAGGGAGAAGGATAAACGATTGGAAGTCAAATGAAAGTAAAAGATCCTGTCCACGATACTACGAACTACTCTTACGAGAGAAATACGACGAAACGGAGAATCCTCTCGGACACGCCCAAATCATCCAGCTCCTGAAGTTCTGTCTGAAGACGTACTTTACGTTCGACGGAACAATCTACGAGCAGGTGAAGGGAACGCCAATGGGTTCGCCGATTTCGGGACTCATAGCCGAGGCGGTCCTAAAAAGGCTGGAGTCGCTGGTTTTCCGACGTCACAGACCGAAATTCTGGGCTTGATATGGGGATGATACCTTCGTCGTCATCGAACGGGATCGGGTACTGGAAATCAAAGAATATCTCAACGCCGTCTTCCCGGACATTTAATTTACGATGGAGGAGGAAGAAAACAACCAACTGGCCTTTCTGGGTGTCATCGTCTGCCGCAAAGATTGTGGTGGCCTAAAAACAGAAGTGTTCAGGAAAGCGACAAATACGACGCAAACACTGAACTTCCACAGCAACCACCCGATCAGTCACAAACGCACCTGCGTAAGGGCGCTATATCGGCGCGTTGAGAAGCATTACAGTAAAATTGAAGACAAGGTTGCTGAATTACAATATATTCGACAGGTACTGACAGCCAATGGCTACCCGCGCAACTTTGTCAACCAGTGCATAAAAAAACTAGACGAAAGACCAAATCCAACTAGCCCCAAATTTTGGCGGGCTCCTTCGTACGTGAAGAACGTCTCGGAAGCCGTCAGTCGTCTTCTCACTCCACTTGGAGTTGGGGATGCACACAAGCCGGAAGCAACCGTCAGGCGCCAAGTCATGAAACCTAAAGACTCACTGCCACGGCAGGAAACGTCAGGAATCGTCTACCGGATCTGGTGCAGTTGCGGACAAAGCAACTACGTCCGAAAAACTGGGAGATTACTCTGTACGCGAATTGCCGAGCACGCAGCAGCAGTGAGGCGGGGAGACGCTAGCTCTCAGGTGGCGGCACAGTCGACGCGACCCGGCCATATTTTCAAATTTCAGGTGGCCGAAATCCTCGCAAGGGGTGACAACCACGTGAGCCGCGAGCTGCTCGAGTCATGGTTCTCAGGCCCGCACTACATCAACAAGCGTAATGGCCTCCCGTTACCATATTCCGTGCTGAGATTTTCCCTGAGTAGGTGAATCAGTCACGTGGGGAGGGCGCGGACGAGCAATTATCCCAGTGACAGTGAGCCAGTTTGCCGAGCAATCGTGACACCAGCATCCAGCACGGATGACGAAATCACGGCCATTAACGACTCGGACTCGGACTGCCAAGCCACCACCTCATCATTTACGACCCCAGCGCTGATTGCGAGAGCTGTTAATTACAGTGCGCATACGGTTGCACGGCAGCCACGTGCTATAAATACTGCACTCCTTGTGCCACCATCACCTTTATCTGCGAACGTCAGGCCAATAAGTTTCTTGTTCCGGTGATCGCGTCTTCGTCTTCTGAATTGCTACCTGGAACTCGCCTGTTCGCTTCTAACGGTTGCCAATAAACCCTACTGGAGTGCACAAAAATTGCCCGGACATTCGTAAACGCAGAATGCTTCAAACCTAGAGGACGTTGTTAGGCTATGAGATGGTAGAATGCAAACAACAAGACCCGGCACCAGAAGACGGATTTTGAAGCTTGAAAGAAAAGGAATGGTCAATCTAGATATATTTTAAGTAAACGACACGTCTCATATTGGCTTATCCAAAATTGGCTATATTCTTTAACTTACCGGCCTTTTGTTGAACCCGCGAAAAAGACGTCAAATCGCAAAAGCCTCTTCTGAAATCCTTCGCACATTCTCCCAGTAGGTTTTACTATCTCTCTCTAGTTCCTTTATTCTGTTTTAGATGAAAGTTATCGTAAATTCTTCGCACCTTGCGGTGTGGCGTTTTAGCGTTCCATGTCGTTAGTATATTTGTTCAATAATCGACTATTGTGTTGTGTGCCACAGAAAAGGTAAACTAACTTCCCTATCTGCCTGTTTTACAAATCTTCGTAGGTCACCACATACACAGACAGTATTATCCACAGTTGTAAAGTAACGTCTCTGTAAAAAATTTGAGGGAATATTGGAAGTCTCCATAATTCACTCTGATATGGTTTATTCGGGTAGGCGGCAAATATAGGAGGTCTGATTCACAGACGGACTTCAAAAGATCCTCTTATGACAGTGAACGAACATCATTATAACGGTCGGCGGTTACTGTCATTTATGGCGCCGTGGATAACAAAAACTGATTCGGCATATTTAACCCTAGTTTCTTGTGATCACATGGCATTTATGTTTGAATCAATACCTATAGCTGTTCCTGAACGAGGCTTAAAGTCGTCAAGAAATGTCTTGTGGGCTAACTTCGACGCAATATAATCAACGATTTGACACACACCATGGACAGAAATGTCATGCGGAGGTGTCGACAAATATTAAAAAGCGCTTTAATTAACTGGGAATAACTTAATTGAAGAGCACTACTCCCACAAGGAACATTCCGCCAGAAGCAGATGGAAATGACTGGCGACCTGAGTAAAAAGATTTCTAAGATGCGCAAGTTGTGGAAAGTCTTTCAACAAACGGAGTTCTCGGAAAAACTTACACACTCTAGACGACAACGGAAAACTATGCAATAGACTTCTCCATAAAGCACGTGCTTTTTATGAAGTGAGGCTACTGGAAGAGGCACTGCAAAAGCCTAAAACATTATGTGCCTAAATCAGGTTTAATACTAAGAATCGTGACCAATTCGCAGCCCTAAAAGGCGAAGCCAACAAATTTTGAACAATAGCGTTTTAAAGGTCAAGCGTCTGTCGGAATTCATTTAACTTGTTTATACCACAAAACGTTCTTTCCGGCCCAATGTTCTGCCACAGTTTTTCGACGATCAACTTGTAAGCAGAGTATTGTTTACGATGCAGCTACGTGTAGCTAAGCTATAGAAGTTGGATCAGACCAAGTCACCTGGGGCAAATAAAATTCCAGGTGTACTCCTGTATGAATTGGCTGGATAATTTACCGAAACACTGTACACCATCTTTTGAAAGTCGCTTGAAGCTGGCAAACGTCTAGACACACGGAAGCTGGCAAACACGACTTTACCCCACCAACTATCGAGGAGTCAGCCTTATGTGAAGAGGATAGTTAAAACTATTTGTATTTTTTGATTGAAACGTCTGCCAGATCAGTTCAACTTATGGGGCTTTCTACGAAAAGAGTTCCTTTTATCCGAACTTCCTTACATCGTTTTAGCATTATCAAAGGGCACTGGATGAAGGGCAACCAGTCAATACCATCTTCTCTGACTCTAGAAAGGCCCTTGTTTGTGTTTCATCTAAGCGCCTTACTCAAGAGATGTCAAGACCAGGATTTAGAGACATTTTCCCAAAAAGGATTAGAGTTATCTTATACCATCGTAAGAGAAAATTCTGTAGGGGGCTACTGCTTAGAATGGGTGCCTGTAAAAATGGAGTGTCACAAGGGTCGGTTTTTAGGTCGTTCCTAGTCATTATCTAGGTTAATGACCTTGCACGTGAAGTAAAGTCGAATATTGCGCTCGTTGAAGATAACCGTAAAATGAAGACCGTGATAAACGACGAAACAAGCTCGCAGATGTTACGACAGGACATAAAGGAACCGGACGCATGGAGCGAGATCTGGTGCATTGAGTTTAATGACAAAACAGTGTACTAATGCAAATAATGTTGGCAACTCATCGGAGAAATGCACCTTCACGACAGAATTGCCTTGAAAATAAACGGCTTAGAACCGTGAATGTCCAAAAAAGACCTTGGGGTGCTGGTTAAAGACAAATCAAGTGTAACAACGATGTTCCAAAGTCGCAATGACGACAGTGTCGACTATGCGTGCGATAGTCAGAACTTTTTCAAGCCTTAAGGCTGATATTTTCGGCAAGGTATATGGAGCATTAGTGCGGCCGCGCTTGGAAAACGCGACACAGCCTTGATGGTCTTCGCATCGGAAAGCCGTAGATATCCTTTAGTATGTACAAAAATGTGATGTGGATGTTGTTTCCGAAATCTAACTATTGATGTACGAGGAGTGCCTGAACAGCTTGAGCCTCTACCACATTCGCCACATGCAGAGTTTATTAACTTCCTAGCAGCGTTCTAGTTGTCAAGTCGACTTGATGTTGAAGTGGACTGAAAAATCTTTCGGAAATAGAACCGAAGACGAATCTCAGACGATACCGTTGTCAAGCTAAATGAGAAATTGTAGCACCAGTGTGCACTCCCCCTTTTTCACTGCCGAATGATTGATGTATTGTTCGCAGTTATGTCAAAAATTCCTTGCCATTTGAACGATCCTCTTGCATTATCTGTCTTAGGTAATTTACAGAGATATGGAGAGATTGAAAGCAGTATCCCAAGACTTCTGTCATTTAATCCGAGTAACCGGCTGATAGACTGATGGACACCCTACGACACATTGTGTGATAAGCAAACAGCAGTGCTGAGACAGAAACCATAAAGAGGTAGGTTTTTGTTTGGGAACGTAGAATGTAATGTTCACGACGGTAAAATCTTCAAGGTCAAGTTTCACAAAACTGTCCTGCAGGTTTCCGCCATTATGAAATAGCGTCCTCTATGGCGTAAAGGACAGGATAACCAGAGTGGCACTGCAAGAAATTCCACTATAGGGTAGAGGTATCACACACATTCTAGAAAACGTGCTAGAGATGATCCTAAGATTATCAATACACATTTGGTCTGAAGGAGAACTCAAAAAGTAATTATCAGATTCGCAAGAAGCGAAAAAACGACACTTATACCGGTTAACCGGCAACGTTGGATTTCAGGCGGACTAGAAGCCGAGGGTTTGATAGTCAGTACTCTGGGAATGCGAACCAATTTGTGACCACTGTGCGGCAATTTAGCTGCCCAGATCCTGCAGAGTGCAGTGTGTCTGCCCTAACAGTCAAAAATAAGTTATTCTTACTGGAAACAGGAACAAATCTGATTTGGACTACCAACTCCTAATGTGGGCTAGCCACTGAAGCTTGGCGATCATGGTGGAATCTGACATGTTTCCCTTTATTTGCAGAAAAGCAGCGGACTAATCATATTGTACAGAATGCATTGAGTGTACAGATTAATTTCTACTCAGCGTAACTTATTTGATTTTACATATTCTTAAGAAGTTCGAGTTTGGCGTAAAATCGTTTATTAGGCCCTATGCGGTCCGAGAACGCCCACTATATTTTACCAGTTTGTTAACGGAAAGTATATTGAAAGTAGCAGAGGCTAAGTGCCAATAAAATATACAAACGAAATATCGTCAAAGCAAAACTGGATCATTATTCCGGCAAAAAACCCATTTGAGGCAGAACATCAATTTCAATAATTTTGGGTCCTTTAATCAAACATGAAACTTGCTTCATGGTTTTCCTAGTAAGGTTAAAAGAATGTACTCACCAGGCTGCGTTGAAGTAGAGATAGGTGTGAGCCTAGGGTTGCCCAGGAAAACAGCTTCATTGAGTGATTTCTGGTGAGAGAGACTTGCCAGGTAAAACCTGCAGAAAAGGAGATATCTTGCCAAACGGCTAGACTCCATGTCCCTAAATTTGAGG
>CACRXP010000022.1:632593-663806 GCA_902702965.1 Spirometra erinaceieuropaei | reverse complement strand
GAATTGAAGAACTTCTTCGCCGCGATCAAGGCTGCCCACGGTCCGCCAACCAAAGTAACTGCTCCTCTTCTCAGGACAGACGAAAGTATTCTAATAACCGAGAAGACGCAAATTCTTCAGCGATGGACCGAGCACCCCAGAGGCGTTCTTACCAGTCCCTCCACGATCTTCGACGCCGTCAAAGACCGTCTACCTCAGGTGGACACCAACGCCGACCTCGACCTCCTGTTCCCTCTCCACGAAACCATAAGGGCCGTGAAGCAGCTTTCCATCGGAAAAGCGCCCGGATCGAACATGATCTCTGCTGAGATTTACAAGCATGGCGGCCCCCAACTCATGGATGATCTGACGGCGCTCTTCCAGGCATGTGGCGTCAAGGAGAAATCCCGCATGATTCCAAGGACATTATAATCGTCCACCTCTATAGGCGAAAAGGTAATCGCCAGCTTTACGACGGGCACCGAGGCATGTGCTCACTGAACATCGTCGGGAATATCATCGCTCGCATTCTTTTTAACCGCCTGAACCACCACCTGGATCAAGGCATCTTGCCGGAAAGCCAGTGCGTCTTCCGCCGTCATCGTGGGACCACCGACATGATTTTCGACGCTCGTCAAATACAGAAGAAGTGTCAGGTGAAACAAACCCTCCTGCACTCAACCTTCGTGGATCAGACACAAGCTGTTGACATGGTCAGTCGCAAAGTATCGTGGACAATTATGCAGAAAATCGTCTACCCCTAACGATTCACTCAGATCGTGCGTCAGCTCCACCGTGGCATGATGGTGCGAGTCACAGAAAATGGAGCTGTTTAAGAGGCATTCGCAGTAACCAGAAAAGCGAAGCAGGACGGCGTCCTCACACCTACCCTCTTCAGTCTCATGTTCTCTGCGATGCTGTTGGATACCTACCGTGACGAAAGACCTAGGATACGCATCGCCTACAGGACGAATGCCCACATCCTCAACCATCGGAGGATGCACTTCCAGTCACATGTGGCCCCAACGACCGTCCGTGAACCTCTCTTCGCCGACGACTGCGCCCTCAAAGCCATCTCGAAGGGGGCCTGCAGAGGAGTATAGACCTCTTCGCCGTCGCCTGCGACAAATTCGGTCTGGTCATCAACACCGAGAAAACGGTGGTTATGCACCAACCGCCACCCGACCCCGCCTACGTCACACCCCAAATCAACGTAAATGGCCCCTAGCTGCAGGCCGTGGACAACTGCACCTACCTGGGCGGCAAATTCTCCCCTAACACCAAAGTCGACTGTGAAGTGGCATGCTGAATTTCCCAAGCCAGTCAAGCCTTCAACCGTCTTCAGAACACCGTCTAGAGCCGTCACGGTCTCGATCTCAACACGAAACTGAAGGTGTACAGGGCAGTAATGCTGCCGATACTGATGTATGGAGCGGAGACCTGGACGATGTACAAGAAGCAGGCGCGGAGACTCAATCACTTCCACCTCAGATGCCTTCGACGAATATTGCAGTCGAGGTGGCAAGATTGGCTCCCGGGCACGGATGTACTGGAAAGGACGGGACTCCTCAGCATCCACACAATGCTGAGAGAACTGCAACTACGTTGGGGCGGCTATCTTGTGCGGATGGACGACGAGCGGCTAAGCAAAATTCTCTTTTACGGAGATGTCGCCGCGGGCTCCCACCGCCAATGAGGCCAAATCCGTCGCTACAAGGACACTCTGAAGACGTCCCTGAAGCGTCTGCAGATCAACGCAACCAAATGGAAAGACCTCGCTGGAGACCGACCGTCATGGAGGAGGATAGTGAAGACAGGCGAAACGATTTACGAAGCCTACCGCATAATCGCCGCAAAAGCTAACCTCGAGGCCCGCAAATCTCAACTGCTCCCACCCCGCAACGCCAACACTCAATCGCCCCCGACCTGCATAAGATGCTGGCGGGCGTTCCGGGCACCAGTCGGCATTGTAGGGCATTTTCATGCCAACTGCTGCACCCGGACTATACCAGCTACTGTCTTCTCGTCCACGCCCACAAGTAGTATTGACCGCACTCCAGAACCCACACTACCATCCTCCTCCTCCCGTGGTCCGTGGCCCAGTGGTTAGAGGCGTTGGCCTTCTAACTAACAGGTCGTGAGTTCGAGCCCAGATGTTCCATACGTCGGGATTAGGCAGCTCTTGGTCACAATTTTGCTATAAATGTCGGTTCCAGTCTTCATTTTTTATTGGTTAAGTCTTTGCCTTACAAACTTCTGGATGGTTTTTAGGAAACCACACATACAGACATCTCAACCATCACTAAAAGCTAATTAGTTTGTCGCCACATTTCTTTTTCCGTCGACTTGACACGCAGTGATCGCTCGACAGGAAATTCATTCATAAATGTGCTTAAGGTAACTTTGAACTCGGAAAATTTACTGGCCGCCGTTCCTCATGTTATTGGGTATTCAGGTAGCCAAAATACTATGGCTACGTAAAGCCAGATGTTCCGTTTCCCATAAAACGCCTATAGACAGAGGTCTGCACACTAATCTCTAATATCCAGGAGTCAGAAAAGGAGATCCTGAAGACACTAATTGTGAGATGCTTAGCTGCGTTGTCCAGGGTCTGCAAATAGAACTGCCTTGGAAATGTCCCTATACTAATTGCATCTATGAACAAGCAAAATTTCCGTATAATTGCTGAAACCCTCATGCACAGAGGCCTACAGATTTCAAATTCGGACAAGGGCTTTCGATCAAGAATTGTTTTCTTCATTAGCTATATTATCCTGCGACTATCTTACTCTCTTATGCGGTGATTTTAATTGCGTGAATTTACGTCCCCTTACACTTTTAGGCTTCGATGATCTTGTCTCCTTTAATACTCGCGCAGATGCCCCTCTTGATCATATTCTGACTAACCACAGCAAGCTTTTTTGCGTAAAAAACAGGGCTCCATTGTCAGGTTCTGACCATTCCACTTTATTGTGTCTTCCAAAAATCTATTCCACTTCAAAACGTGCACTGCTTGCCAAGCCTGAGAGAAAGGTTAAGGTTCGCAACACGTCAGCCCAAAACATTCTCATGCTTCAGACTTGCATTTCTCTTACTATCCCCACTTTCCTTGAACATTCTAATGTTGAATCCTGTTCTTCCAACCTGACAGCGTTTTTAAATGAACTTTTCGATATTTGCTGCCCTTTTGATACTGTTTTGGTACGACCGGATAGAATTTCTTCCCCCTATCTGAAATCGTTAAGACGTAAAAAAGAACTCCTTTGCAAGTTAGGCTTACGTGATAACCTTAAGGACGTTACCGTCTTAATAAAAACAGAGATTGACAGGCTAAATAGCCTGTTTGTCAGCCAACTTTTTTCCTCTCCTTACTTCCCCCCTTTCCCCCCTTTCTCAGCTGAGATTTGGAAAAATCTTAAGCGTCTCACTGGCCATCGCAACACGCTGGTGCATGTGGATGCAGATTTAGACTCCCAAAATAAAAATGTTAGATTTAGTCACAATGACTCCCATCTTCCCTTAGAAGACATTCCCCTGTCACCGAGTACATTCCAACCCGTGTCTTTGGCAACAGTAGAGAAACATCTTAAAAAGGTCCGTGGATCAACAGCTGCCGGACCGGACGGTGTCTCGCCTTTTCTTCTTAAATCTTGCAGTTCTCAGATAGCCCCTATTTTAACGCACCTAATCAATATGTCTTTCATGGAGTCCAAGATTCCCGACGCCTGGCGTACAGTGAGAATCACTCCCATCCCTAAAAAGCCTGCTAACTGTGGTCCTAAATCTTCTCGCCCAATTGCCTGTTCCTCTGCAATACTAAAGGTTGCTGAAAGAGTTGCCCTAGATATCATAAAGCCTTTTTCTTCCAGTTTTTCCGACCCCTTACAATTGGCATACAAAGCTAAACGGAGTACTTTAGATGCTGTCGCTCTTGTGGTCCACCCTGCTCTAAAAGCATTAGACAAGGGTTGCCGTGAGTATGCGTGCGCTTTTCTTGATTACTCCTCCGTCTTCAATAACGTCCCGCACCCTCTTCTCCTTTACAAAACCTCCCCATGCGGCTCTCCAGGCTGGGTCGTCTCTTGGCTGAGCGATTATTTTACCTTCCGCACCCAATTTGTCCAATCTGGCAAGCAGAAATCTTCGACCCTTCCCAATGACTGCGGTGTTCTTCAAGGTTCCATTCTATCCCCTCACCTTTTCTCCCTCCACACTGATGATCTCAGGTCCCCTAATGACTGTCTTCTGGTCAAGTTTGCTGACGATGTGGTTGTTGGACACCCTCTCAAAAGTCAGACACACCTTCGGTCTCTAAAGGATGGCCTAAACCATGTCCTAGCGTGGTCGGAGGAAAATGGTCTCCTAATTAACAATCAAAAATCCGTTCAGTGTATTTTTCGACTGCGGCTCTCTCCTAACTCTGATTCCTCTGACATTCTTCCTAACGAAGTATTCTCTTTCAGGCATCTCGGCGTTACTTTGTCCTCAAATCTTCGTTTTTCCCTCCATATTGAGTCCCTATTTATTAAAGTTCGTAAACTTCTTTATTGCATTCGTCGTTTACGTTCTTACCACACACCTCAACCCTTAGTCTGGCGATTCATTGATGCCTGCATTCTTCCTCTTATCCTATACTGTTCTCCTGTCATTTTTCCTGCTTTGTTAAAAAAGGATCTTTGAATTTTGAAACGAATCCTCCGCATGCTCTCTTCCGCTGCTGGTGTTTCTTATATTTTTTTAGTTGACACTATCTTACAACGACACTTCAATGCGGTCAAGCAATTTGCCGGTCGAATTCTAGATGACGTTGCCCATCCCCTACATTCCGATCTTATGTCTGCCAAGTCTTCCAGCCCGATGCGCCGCAACTTCCGTCTTATATCCTGTCGCACATCGGCTTATCGAGCTTCTGTATTGCCATTCCTAGCGCGCTATCTTACGTGCGAAGAGACAGAAATACAGAAGCTAAGACTTGAACTATCCCCATAATAAACTTTGACTCTTGAATAATCTTTTAACTTATTTACTGCCCATAGTGAATGGAGCCAACTTTTTGCTGAAAATTTTGAACATATGATTTCAAAATAAAGCGCATTCCTCTCCCTAGCTAAAGTTTACCCACTAACCAACTTTGTCAATGAATCAAACCTGCCGGTTGGTACATCGGTGTTTTAAAGAGCTCCCATTGCCCTTATTTTTCCATGCGTTGGCAGACAGCTCGAAGTGAAGAAGCAATTTCCCCAACGGTTGCTTTATACTACAAAAGAAGCATTGCACTTGGGAGGAAGGCGTGTTGCCTCTCGCAGTTTTAACTTGTACGCACTAAGTAAACAATTAATGGTTCTCCCCTATTCAAACACATCGTCTTGTCGGGGCATTTCTACGAAACTTGTTTAAATGCATCAGCCGGCTGGCTGCTCGAAATTTTGCCACGCACATTGCCCGTGTGACTGTCGAGGTACACAGCAACTGGTAAAAACAGAAAAACCAGATTTCTTCGTGATTTTCGGTTGACAGCGATATTAATAAGAATGGTGGCGGCAGTCGTCGAGGTCTAAAGTAAATTTAAGAGAATGCGGAAAATTCGAAACGTTGCGCACTTTTGAGGCCAATCCTTACAAGACTTCGAATCGAGGCATTTTGGCGAACAGTACCAGAGTGCCTCCCACACGAGGCACTACTCAGCGATGCCGGTTATCTGTCATTAGGTTTCATTGTAACGTCAGATGTTTTGCTCGCTCAAAAAGATAAAAATATTTGTGTGAAACATAAAATCTCACTATGTGGGGCTTATCTGATCATTTCGCACCCACTCATTACCATCTTGTCCCCAATTACATGTGATGCAATCGAAGTGTTTAGATAAATTGCGACCCTTTATGCGGTCAAAGCGCCGACTCGTTTAGACGACATATGGTGAATAGAGTACACTCTGTGCTAGTCATCGGGGCTACTATCTAGGTCCTGTATCTTTAAAAAGCGTCATCTGAACGAAGGTATGCAAGACAAGAAAACTAGAAGTGCTCAGGTGCCTGGGGATTAGACATTTGAGGATTTACTGGTATAGAATGATCACACATCTCAGCTAACTTCAGAGAGTCCGAACTAATTAATTAACTAAGTGTAAGATGGTCAGCCCTGCTGTCCGACGTTCACAGGATTTTTTAGACTTGCTCATCCTGATCGCAATTCACAATCGGTGCCTCGATTTTTTTCTGAGGAACCTAATGGTTGAGTAGTTACTGTCTCTAAGGGGCTGCAACCGTCTCAAGCGAGCATTATTAATCTGGCGTTGAAACTGCACCTTGACATCTCCAGCGCATGTGTGGGAGTTTTCTTTTGATGCGCAAGGCCACGGTGTAACCGCAATGCTTGTTAGAATATCTCCTGAAATTAAAATTCTGTGGCAGTAACGCGAAATTAACGCCTCATTTACCTCGTCCAACACGGGCATAAACGACCGAAATTGAGCGGCAAAGTGCCAAGCATACCAAGTTTCCTTGATTGTCTTTAAGCCTCTGCATAAGAATGAAAAGCTTACGAGTAAACTTATTGAACTGTGCCACACGATGCCACTGTGCACTCAAATAAGCATGTTAATTAAATCAATGGTGTGCTCTAGCTGAATAAGTACGTCACTCAGAGGCCGACCAAGACCGCTAGGGTGCAATTGACAGTGACTGAACTATGTTTCTATCTTCAGTGGGAGGCGTTTTCTGCATTTGAACTTAAAGTATGCTAGGATTTCTGAATAGAAGGCTTCCAGAAGTAAGTGCAAGTAAAGACTATCACCACTCAGTAGCCTTTCTTACGTGCCTTTCCAGTTGATGCTTTATTTATCCGCATTTGCAAAATGCGCGTATTAATTGGAAGAATACGGTGCATCCTGGATGTATCATTTTAAGCGAACATATCTCATCATAAGTGAGTGAAACTAAAAAGACGTCTTCTGCACTTTAACAAGTTTGGACGAAATTATTCAGAATTTTGACCCAGACTTCAAACAGTAAAAGCCCTGGAATCGGCGATTGCATGTACTGCCAAAAACGACAAGTCATAATTTTCACAGTAGTAATAGCGCTCCGTTTTCTTCCTCGGAACCTTGTGATAATGACAATCAAAGGATGTCTCCGGTATTAATTTAACTCATCTGATATTATTCAGTTTGATGGATAGATCGGAAGGTGTTAATGGGTGTGATATATAAATGAGCTCCGATCGTCATCTCACCTTGGTTTCCAAAGTACTGCAGGTTAAAAACCTATTAATCCTATCAAATATCAGCACATGGAATCCAAGTAAGGATAAGCGTGTATGGTCTTAAATTGTCTAGTGCTTTCCATAATGCGGGCCAATAAGTCAGAAACCAGTCCATATCAAAAAATTGCAGCAAAAACTGATTTTTTATGTATTTGTGGCTATAGCACACGTGCAGTGCATACTCACAGTTTAGAGAAGACATAAAGCAACAAAGAAAATGAATAGTCCTGAGGACGCTACGAAAATCTTCTAAGGTTTTATTCAGTAAACTTATTGACACGCTGCACTTTTGTGACCATTATATGTGGGATGTCAATTTTAGACCCGCTACGCGGAAAGACTAAAATTTGCTCTAGGAATTTTGTAGTACACACCTGTGTAATTCTTCCTTAGCAGTCCGAAGAAAATAATTTGTTTACTTTACCTGTAGTGATAACCAACAGAGCTGAATGTGTAAGAAGCAAAATTTGCATATCTTGTCCCTGAGCAATAAAAATTAATTATTTCGCTCTCGGTGGCAAGGCAACGGATATCTGTTTTTACCGTGGTCGAGAAAAAAGCGAAAATAGAAACAGCTTTTGTCGCGAAAATGAATGCTTCGGCCCTTTACCAGTAATCGAAATAAGCCAGCGCATAATAAATCAAGAGTTTTAGGCAATGATTGGTTTGCTCAAACTATGTAAAGAAACACAACTAATGCATTTGTAGATGACAGATATCCACAACTCTCTATTTCCCTGTTAAAGTTCTTTTAAATTGATTTTCATTCACCCACTAGCAAAAGCAGTGACAGCCCCGAGCCATATTTATGCACCTTTGGATCTTTGTGTATTCCTGGAATCATCTCGATTGGATGCTGCAACATCTTTGTAGGATGCCCAGAAGCTTGGAGTTACAAAGAAACACACTGGCGGCTTCCATCGTAGTCTTCTCAAGCCTGATCGACACGGGTCACTTGATGACAATCATGACTATGAAACCGTCTTATAATAGTCAGGCCATACTTTTATGACCTTAAGGCAAATTCTAATTGCAACGGCAAAACCCATGACGATCCGATCTGAAGATCTAGTCCAGTGTGCGCAGAAGTCAGCACAGGCTGTTTGTCTTGCACGACCCATAGTTTGGCATCCATGAAATTGCCTTGTCTACCGAACCCTGTCTATGAACTTTTATGCACCTACGTCGAAGAATGACGATATTACCTGGCCAATCATCACGTCGCTAGAAAATCTATTGTGTACTCAATAACAGTGGCCTGGTAAAGAATTAACAAAACCGATCGGTCTCAGACGTTTTATCTGAAAATCAGTCACTATTGACGTTTTTAACCTCATACAGACAATAATCCAACTGCAGTTATTTGGTACCTATCAGAAACACTTTTATACCCAAGTCTTGTTGTTTACCGACCCGTAAAATTCACTCTCAAGTCCTAACTATGAGCATTCAAGTGGAACCCCACGGGGAAACGGACGAGCCTCCCTGGCATTACGTAAACGTTCAAGTTTCCAAAATATTACTTGTTTATGTGTTTCAGTGACGTAAATAAAAATGACTGCGCGAAATACCCATGATGTACATCTTAAACTCTTGGACACCAAATGCGCGATCGTCCGCGCTATCCGCTCCCACCTGATCAAGATTGCTAGAGTTGTGCAGTAAATTTGTTGAACCGAGACCATGTTATTCCTTATGTCCCTCACAGGTTACAGAGCTCGATTAAATCGTTTGCAGTGCATGTGTTGATATACTTTTAACAGGCACGCTAAACGTAAGAAGTTGGCATGATCATCATAAGACAGTTTATTCGAATACTGTCGCTCACTTCAGTAATATTTGAACATAAAATAAAGCATTAATTATTTCATTTGGCTTTGAGCTGTTGCTTCAATCGACTTATAAATAAAGTCAAAGCACCCCAGGCCAAGTTTATCGGAGTTTCGAAACTCTCTTTTTTATCTGCAAATTTTAGTATGTATTAAGGTAAAACTTACTTCTTTGGCTTCGTCATCTTCTCGTTTCCAATTTAATACGATATCTGCATACATCTTCGCTTTGTCCTTCTCCTTCAGTTTCTCATAGCACTCCGCCAGTCTCGCATAAGTATCGATGAGTTTATTTGGGGATACTAAAGCAAGACATAATTTTACACTATGACTTACATTCAGTTGACTTCAACAGGAATTTCACTGCCTATAACAATCGGATTCCAATGACATATGATCTTACTTCTTCGTACGACGACTCCGGGGGCTTCTTAAAGAAAGCTGACGCGAATGCTCTTTCAAGTTTTCCTAAACTGGCAACTTCGTGACACCTTCGAAAGGCTTAATAATCCGCCATTTCTTACCAGACACCCATGCAATGATATGGATCAGCGTCTGAAGGACCAAGGTCAAGGGCTTTCTAAAAAATAACACATTATGTGGAAACTTGCCTGAAATTCATCTCTGACTTTGTATGCATTCTCTATCCTCTTATTTATTCCTGAAAGTTGGCCCTCTAAGTCGTAGAAAATGCCTAGCCACTAAATCAACGTTTCAGACGAACGCAATATTCCCAACCATATGAGCAGTTGGGGACTTGTCATTTGACGCGACAGCGAGCTCTGCCGCTTTTAAGCCTTCCTCGGTCAGCTCTTTTATTTTGTGTTTGTCATTTTTCGCGTCATTCAGAACTGAATCATTTCGCCGTGAAGTAAATGAAAGACGTACTTCTCGAACGGCAAGCTCGTGCAAAGCGATACTGGATTTCCAAACCACCAGTTTCAACATAAGGCTTTAGCAGGTCATAGTCCTCTATGAGCTTTACGTTCTCGTGCAGTTGGTCCGACTGTTTGACAATCTCAGCCACATCCATTTGTAGGTCTTTCGAAACGGTAAGGCTTCGAGGGTCACTTTTATGTCTTTCTTTTGACCGTTAAAACAAGAGCAATTAGGGGATACAACACACAGTATTATATAAAAATCTGCAAAATAATATAAAATGCGACAGAGAAGCTTATTCCATTCACAGATCTTAATCGGAATTTGGGGGAAGTAACCAGCTAATCGTTGGACTAAGGCGGGTATGAAAGCACGCGGTCTTAATTCGATTTTAAATCGAATGTCTTCGAATGTTTTGATATTGCAGCCATTGTTTTCTGTCCTAAGTAACAGTCTGCAGGTCATACTATGAGCTCTAACTTCGTCCTCCATTGCGTCCCGCACGAGATTATAACTGACAACCTGACAGGGCAGATGACCCCGACAACAACGAATCCCCATTGAGAATAACTTCGGCGTTGATCGCCAGAGTAATCTTTCGCCAGCAAAGAGATCTCATGCAGCAAACTGCACAGACATCCTAGCAAACAATATCTCTGGGCAAAGTCGCTCACTGTCTCGAATTAAGACAACGTACTGTATTCCATTCGGGAAAGAACTTTTATTTTCACCTAGTAATCCTGTAATTCGCAAGTTAGAGCTGCAGATCGATTAATTTAGCGCAATCTCAGAGTGGTTAGTTTGATGTTGGAAGTGCAAATGTCCGCCATCGTAGTGCACATGAGACAAAATGAGCGCGGAGGTCGGCCAGCTCTCCATACCATTCGACCGTGCCTGCACAGATAGACACAAAAAATTATTTCGCACTCCGAAAATAATTATCTGTATTAATTTTTTTAACCTGTTATATTTCCTTCGACAAACACTTGCCCGAAACAACATATTTCTTCTATCGGGGCGCGACGGACCACCAGCAATCATCCCGGAAGATCGCTGTACGCTACCAAAATTTAGCAGAACTGAGTTAAAGAACGAGGTTCAGACACGCTTTTTTGAATGGCCTGAACTCACCTGCAAAGTCTTAGGATTAGAGAAAAGCCGAGCTATCACTATAGAAATACTTGCAATACTTACCAGGTATTATCAAATTTTATCAGCAGGACACGTCGAAAAGTATCTCGAAATAGTCTATGAACTTTATCACATATATACCAAGGAAACTGACAACATAGATGGAGAGCAAATGAAGCCAAAAAGAAGAAAAAACTAAATCGTTAGAATAATCATCTAGCTCTTTTTAAATACAAGTTAAAAACAACAGCAACTCAGATGGCGACATGACAGAGTCGGGGTCTTACGCAACTTGCCCGAAACTGCAGTTTACAGAGCCCAGTTGCGATGAGTCATCCTTAGAAAATCCGCAATGCGCGGTCGGAAGAACCCACTAATCACATTAAAAATGTTGGTCGCATGCTGTATCTGTCAATCCCGAATGCCGGATTGGCGAGGTAAAATGCAGATCATGATAAAACAGGTTATATAAAACAGCGGAGGGAAGGTGTGAGGGGGTTCGTCACAATATGGACGTCATAAATCAAAAACGTGCTTGACGAAAGCCGATCGAAAAAGCAGTGTTCGAAGAAATGAGTCTGTGTAAAAGGTCTAAAAGGGCGCCCGAGAGCCAAATACCAAGCTCACAGTACTCAATCTATGGGAATAAAGCCATAAAGTTAGCTCTAGATTCTGTTCCTCAGCCCCTTTAATAAAAGGTAACTGTATTCGTTTATATTTTTTACCTCAAACATCACAGTGTGTGGTAGTCCAGGCAGTTTCTGAGGCTCCTGGAAAAACACCAAATGAGAGTGCAAAAGCATTCTCCTGACATTAATAATTTACTGAATAAGCCCCAAGAGCCTGACGAGATTTTCGGAATCCGAATAGTCTTCCATTTGGAGCTTTTACCTGAAAACAAAGCAGAGGGGGTGCGACGGGTACCGCTGGAAAATGCACTGAGAGGCAAGCAACATAGAGATCTCATTTTGTCCCGTAAGCTCAGCCTAAAAGATAACCATCGGGGAGTGTTTTTCAGCGGGATTACTCGCCGATCAATCGGAGGAAATGAGGAATCTGGTGACAGAACTGTTGAAACGTCAAATCAAGTGTGAAATGAGCCTGAAAATAGTAGACAGCCAAATCGTAAAATTGGAACGCTAAGTTATTTGGGATCACCCGGGGATATATAAGGCAAACGCGCCCGTATTAAGATTCACCAAACATCTGTGAAGTCTAAATCGTACAGAGGACTGTGTACTTCATGAAAATAATATCCGGCAACAGTTATCAGATGGAAGGACTAACAAACAATTTCCGGTGGTCGAAGAAAACCAAATGGTGCGATAATGATGTAAAGTAATGGGCAGTTTCTTCAAGAGAATGAGCGGGATAAATTGACCATGGGCCATTTCCAACCTATCTAAATGGCATGCTGGAAGGCTTTCGACTTATCCGCATGTACCAAAATGGATGAAGGGGTAAGGAATCGCGAAGTTTTTACGGGACAGTATAGATTATGCCGCTGATGAGGCACCACTAAAAGGAGCATCGGTTTTTTAATATTCAGCTGTCGCTTGATTGCACCAAACTATATTGCCCAGATCTAGAGATCACCGGGAAAGTGAAAAGATAGGTCAGTAGGTCAGTATATCTGAAGGATAATAGGCAGTATCGTATTACCGACAAAGACAAGACCAGTCTCCTTTGTCTTTGTCGGTAATACGGTTCTGCCTATAGCATGCACCACTGTGCGGCTGCTGGTTGGGCTCGAGAGAGAGCCCGTAAGGCACAACAGAACGAGTGATTTCCGTAAGAACGACCATTGTAATAGGCAATGCCTTTGAATACCCTATTGTAGAAGGTACATGTAATCTCAAACTTTAAATAAACATGGTATTAAAATGTTGTCAGCAACATATACACTTACCATGATATTTTTCTTTGAAAATGCAGGGCCGAAACTCGAGAACCTTCAGCTGTAGATGATATCGGCAAAATGAAATGACTGTCATCCGCATTAGCGTTGGTTTGGCCCCACAGGCCTGTTTTGTACAGACAAGCGGTATTTTCCAAGCAAACATACATCTAGTCCTTGCTTGAATACCTCCGTGGTATCCGCCATTATTACTTCTTCGGGAAGCCCGTTCCAGGCGCCGACGACTCGCTGTGAAAAAGAGTATCTGCAAACGTCCAGGCGGCAACGGGATCCCCTTAGTTTTAGAGAGTTCCCACTCAGGTTTGTTGTTGTAGCCAGGGTGAAGAAATGGTTGTGGCTCAGGGCACAGTCTCGTTTCCTCAGTATCCGATATGACTGTACGAGATCTCCTCGAATCTGCCCGTTCTCAAGAGGAAATAGTTAATGTTCACTAAGTCCGCAGTTATAAGGTAAAGTCCTGAGGCCTTTCACATTTTTTGTCGCTCTACTCTGGATTCTTTCTAGCAACTTATAGTCTTTTTTAGCTACGGGCGCCACGCTTGAATTTCATATTCCAGATGCGGACGAATGAACGCTTTGTATACTTTTCCAAGTATCTCTTTGTCTATGTCTACGAAAGTTCGTTTAATTGCAAAGAGAACACTGATTGCCCTTTTGGCCTCCCTAACGCACTAAGAGGAAGGCTTAATAGTCGACAAAATGTTGAACCCATGATCTTTTTGCTCTGTCAAATTTGAAAGACACCTTCCCCCAAGCAGCTAAAGATGATCCTCTACATCAGCTCTTCGACTCGTTTTAGTCGCAGCGCGACGCACTTCGCACGGTTAAACTTCAGCAGCCATTTGTCAGACCATTCGCATAGGCGGATCAATCCTTCATGAAGGGTCCGTTCATCATTTTCCCCGTTGATCGCTCGCCATAACTTGATGTCATCAGCGACCATGACTCCATTGCAGTCCAGTCTATTCATACAGTCCTTGACATAAAGTAAAAACAGTGCTGGTACAAGTATAGAGCCCTGGGGAACTCCACTTACTGGTACTTATTCTCCAAGTGTCATTTATTCACAGCTTACATATCCGCCTCCAATTTTTTTTAAAATACCGTCGAAAATAGCATTGCCGTTCGAAACACATTAGATATTATATTATTGAATGCCAGGTCTGTTATAAACAAGATGGCCCAAATCAGAGCCATTACTCTCGAAATAACACCTGATATAATATGTGTAACATAATATTGGACCCAGTCTCTAATTCCTGACTCTGCCTTCTCATAGATGACTTCGATTTTTACCGTCAAGACCGCAGGACTAGGCGTGGGGGCGGTTGTCTTCTTTATCTTTAATCCTATCTTAAGCACTCTCCCTATTACTTGGATGTTTCCTCATTCACGGGAAACTTCTGCTTTGCATCTGTTATTCTCTCGCCGCAAAGAAAGGCAATTATTGGCTGTATCTACAATCCCCCAAATTCTTTAGCCAGTGATGAGTCGCAACTCTGCGAAATCTTTAAATTAATTTCGGAAGCTGCTTTCGATGTTACAATAATCACTGGGGATTTTAACCTTCCTGAAATAGACTGGGTTTCCAATATCTGTCCACCCAGATTCCAGCCCTTTCAAGATATTGTCAATTTTTCTAACTGGTCCCAATTGGTGCGCTCTCCAACAAGAGATAATCTCATTTTAGATCTAATCTTTACCAATGACATTGTTACTCTTTCTGTTGCTTTAAAAAAGGACCTCTTTGACAGTGACCACGTATTAATTCATTGTTGCTTACCGCTTGCCTTTTTAAAAAAGGCCAGCGCCGTTCGGAATTACATGAACTACGACTGCGTAGATAGCGACTTAATAAATAACTATATGAGATCCTTGGATTGGTGTGGCTTCCTCGCCTGCAGCGATGCAACCATTCTTCGTGACGTCATATCCAATGTTTTCAAGGGCGACCTAGAGTTTGTGTGGCGTATATATCTCAAGCCTTATTCTTCGGATTCCCCTGTTCCTCATTTTCATCACAACAGACTAAAAATTTTGCGACGGCAGCTGCGTGACCCATCCACTAATTCCTTATCAGTTCATCTTAGAATCACAGAGATTTTCGATATGTCCTTAAGGATGCGCGAAGCGCGCGAAAGGCAAAGAGAATCACTCGTCCTCAGTGACTTGAACCCTGGCAAATTCATCGCTAACATCTTCCGCCATCGGTCCTCCTCTAAGTGTGGTCAAGAACTTCCTCCCCTGCTCAACGATAACAAAGTCTTCCTCACCGAAGACACTGACAAGGCGGAGTTGTTTAGTGCTTTCTTTGCAAAACACCTTAATACCGAGTCCGAACCGGTCCCTTTCTTTGGTTCACTTTCAGATAGGACACTGAGTACAGTAGATTTCTCCTCAGATCTCATTAAGAAACACATAAGTCATTTGAAATACTCCCACTGCTCAGGAACGGACGAGATTCCGAATTCGATTATCAAATAAGCGTCCGACCCCTCAATATTGCTTACTCATTTATTCTCGGTTTATAGGTCAAAAGGATTCTTTCCTAAAACATGGAAAACGTCAATTATCATTCCCGTTTTCAAGTCAGGATCTCGGTCCTATGTTAATAAATATCGGGGCGTGCACAAACCACCGTCTATAGTAAACCTTCTTGAAAGGATTATTATCAATGAAATTCTTAACTTCTGTCAAGCTAATCGGCTTCTGAGCTCTAGTCAGCATGGCATTTTACCTGTACGATCCTGCCAAACTTTCCACTTGCCATTTCTTAATCTAATCACTTCTCTTCGTAATGAGCGGCAGTCAGTGGTAGTTATTTACTTTGATCTTAGCAAAGCCTTTGACAAGGTGCCCCATAGACGTCTTTTAGTAAAATTGGAAGCTCTCGGCATCCGGCCGCCTCTACTTTACTTCATCAGGTCCTATCTGTCCAACCGATATCAGAAAGTCATGGTCGGTAATAGCTACTCGACACCCCACTCGATCACGAGTGGCGTACTTCAAGGCACGGTCTTGGGTCCGTTACTCTTCCTTCTGTACATCAATGATATTTTGACTGAACTCGGAAATTCGCTAGCTTTTGCTTATGCCGATGACCTCAAGTGTGTTTACTCATACTCTAAGGACACCGCAAACGTTTGTGTTGACAAAATTAATGCCGATTTACTACGCTTAAGCAGATAGGGTTCGACATGGCAGATGGAGTTTTCATCATCCAAGTGTAGTTTCATGTCTTTTGGTCCTACCAAACTTCCTGGTCCCATAATTTTTCAGAATAACCCACTCTCAGAATGCCTCACCATAAAGGACCTAGGTATAATTTATACAAATAAACTTGCTTTATCACCTCATGCAGATAGAATCTCTGCCAAAGCAGCGCAGATATGTCGATTCATATCGCATAATTTTTTTCCTTCCGGAAATTAAGCTAAGACTTTATCAAATGTTTGTTCTTCCAGTCCTCGAATACTGCTGTCCTTTCTTCGGTTTAATGAACGCCTGCGACCGTAATAAAATCGAAAATGTTCAGAGGGTTTTCACCCGGCAACTGTTCTCTCAAACTTCGTCCGGTAAATCTTATACTCAGAGATGTCAGCTGGCGAGCATTAAGCTTTTGTGGGTTAGAAGAATCGAAGCTGGCCTTTGCTTCCTTTTTTGCATTAACTCTAACTCCAATCTTCCGCTCATTGATACTCTCACTCCGAGAGATCGATCTTATGCCACGCGCAACTCCTCCATAGTGATTCCGCCGCCTCTTTGCACTACACCTAAGCGCTCCCTCTTCTTTACTTCCATATACGCCTTCCTTTGGAATAATCTTTCGCCAGAAATTCGGTCATCGCCTAAGTTACTGATATTCAAGTCGAAATTATGCAAACGTCTTACATAGGAAATCATAAAGGCACTATTAACGGTCTCATTCCCGACCACTCAGCTTCTTGACTTCGAGAAGGGTCTTCCTGGGATTTAGTGGTAGATGAGTTAGTAACCTCCAATTATTTTATTAGAGACTCCTGTCTTGAATTGGCTGCTAAATCCACTGCTATCACTCCTACCCCATAGCGACGATTTTCGCGGTTCCTGATGTCATCTCCCACATTTCGACTTCATGCGGTCTGTCGACACTCACGGCGGAACCCTCAGTATTGGCCGTCTACTAGTAGTTTGGCCGTACCTCCCTTCCCCACTTCTCGGCTGGACTCGAAACCTACTGTGGCCGATCGCATCTGGGTTCCTCTCGTCTGGCCTCTTTGATGCGAATAGTCTCATCCGGCGTATCAATCCTACCCTGACGATGTCCGATTATAATCCGTTATATACTGCCACATACAGGCCAGTCCTGCCCGCATTCTTCCGTAATCATTTTTTATCCAGAGGTTTTTCTCCTGTAAAGTTAATCCAATCATTTTTAAATTTTTATATGAAGCTTTTTTCACCTCTCGCTAGTCATTTTTCTCAACTGACTACTAACTCATAAACTATGAATGGCATTTTGTACAGATTCTGCCCACCTCGTCTAAAATTCGCATGTAAATTTATTTTTACTCGTTTTGATGGGACCTCGACGGGTCTTTAATAATAAATTACTATTATTATTATTATTATTATTATTATTATTATTATTATTGCTCACAAGTGGCCCTGGCATTGACTTCGCACTACCAATACACACAGACTGTGATCTACCAGTCAGAAAGTCCTTTACCCATTTTAATATGTTACCCCTTTTTCCTGACTCTCGGACCTTGTAAAGTAACCGGTGGTGTGGAACACTATCAAAGGCTTTCTTGAACTCGATGTGAACGATATCAACCCTTGTTCCTTCGTCCAACGAGCAAGACCCCCGTTCCGTTGAATAGAGCATATTAGTTATGCAGGAGTGATTTCGTCGAAAGCCATGTTGGGAACAAGCAATGAAATTATTTTCTTCAAGGAACTGCATTATGGATTTTTTACTACTCTCTCCATGACTGTGCAACAAATGCACGTTAGTCTCACTGGCCGTTAATTGTTTGCACATGTTCTAGATCCACCCTTGTCAATGGAATATATGTTCGCCACTTTCCTATCAGATGGGAGAATGCCTCGGTCAAAGGACGACCTGAAGATATGTAAAAGCGGTCTGGCGAGTTCGCAAGCCAACTCTTTCAGAACTTTTGCCGATATTTGGTCGGGACCCGGCGAATTACCCTCCTTAAGCGCTAGAAGTTCCTTCCCACATCTTCTTCTGTGAAGTCGATGTTTTCTATTATTTCGTCCGTTGTCCCAGCAGGCAATCCAGCCTCGTCAAAGTCCGTTTCATCCGTAAAAACAGATACAGAAAACCGGCTTGGATGTTATGCCTTAGTGTCATTTTCGATGATATCCTCATTGTTTTCTTCTTTCAACGCTAAGACCGTCTCCTTGTTTTTTAACCTACTGTTTATGTAGATGAAAAGCTCTTTTGGCTTATCGACGGCCCGCTCCATAACTCGCGTTCCATACTCCTTACGCGACCTGCGGATAGCCGACCTTACCTCGTTTCGCTTTCGGCAAAACTGCTCGTAATCAGATGGTTGTTTTGGTGTAACATACCTTCGCCATAGTTTGTTCTTCCGGTTTACTTCTTTTTTATATCCCGCGTTATCCAGGCAGGACGAATATTCTTTTTGATTCTCTTCGTCGGACAGTTTCGATGTATGATGTCTGTTACAACTCGTTTGAGCGTGTTCCAATCAACCTCTGGATGACCGGAAAGAACATCATTCCAGTCCACTGCCGATAATTCCCTTCTCATGTCGGCAAAATCTCCTCGCCAGAAATTCAGTCGAGGCTCAGTCGTATTCACTTGTTGACTGCGTAGGCGGTATTCCCAAAACAGCATGACATGGTCACTCTTACCGAGCGGTGTTATGGACCTAAGTTCGCCAGGGCTAATTGGGTCTTATGTAAAGACGAGGTCCATACAATTTGCTCTTTGGTCCGCTCTGATCCTGGTTGGGATCGTGAATTTTTGTACCAGAAAGAGATTAGCCGTTAGCTTCAAGAGCCTGGAATCGAAGGAATTTCGCGAACCATTTACTAATAAATTGTTCCAGTCGACCATGGGTGCGTTGAAGTCTCCGGTTATCAGTACTTCTTGGTTTTGTGAAACCTCTTTAATTAACCCAAACATCGCCTCGTCAACCTCAGCATTTTGATTGGGCGGCCTGTATACGGTCAGGAAATTCAGATTAGGTGCGCGACGCATCCTCAGTTTTAGCCACTTTGCTTCACAGTCGCGGGAGCAATCGGCTTTGTGTTCTGACGCAATGATTCCTTTCTTGACGTAGACCGCTATTTCTCCTCCTTTTTTATGCAGTCTGTCCCGGCGAAAAAATTGGTATCCATCGAGTGTAATTTCGGCATCCGAGACGTCGGTCTGGAACCAAGTCTCTGTGATAGAAATGACACCCGGCTGCGTATCTCATATCCACACTTTCAGCTCATCTAGCTTCTCGATCAAACTCTGAGCATTTGTATAAAGGAAGCGGAGCTTAGGCCGGGCAGATTTTTGACCGATTTTTGGGTCAAAGTTGCTGGATATTTTGTGCAAGTTTCCGAGTCCACCGTCCCCTTCCGAGTCTACCGCTGTCTGATTAAACTGGATGTTACTGTGTTGGCCGTCGTTTTCTCTGGTCGGTTTGCCAAAAAGGAGCGTTCTTTCCTTATTATCTGCTTGTTCATTATGCTCCGTGTTAATGGTTGTCTCCAGAGGAATGAGCTCCGAACATTTACGTTGATGTACGGTGATGTATTCATCATAAAGTTAAGATAACTTTTTCATAGTAAGCACACAGTGCTTCTTAAAGATTTCGACTTTCCATACATTTAATGTGAAATGATGCACTGCGCGCAGTCAGAAATTGCCGAACATGGAAACATTTTCCTTTGGCCCCTAATGGGTTTTTACCCAACGCGGTAAAGTAGACACGCGATTCTGCGATGGACAGCAGATATGCTGCTTGGACCAGATAATTACTAAGGCCCGTGCTTTAACTTGGGGATTGGGTTCTCACATGCTCTCTGGTCGAAGCGAAAGCAGCCTTCTTTTCTGGGAGTGTAGACATTTTTCTTTATATGAAATTCGAGCTATCGGGTAAAGAAACATATGGAAATGGGATTATTTCCGAATAAATACCTTTTGGATCGCCCCACAATCCTCTGGCCCAAAAGCCGGTTGACCCGTCTTCAAAAACTAAACGCGGCTTTTTCATAGACCTGTTGCCCACTTGAAGGAAGACAGAGGGTTTCCCATCCCAGGTGGGTAACGTTAGGAATAAAGAAGTATCTTGGGATGAAAAGAGACTCTGGAGAAGTTGACCAGCTATCGGCGCCCATAGCATTTTGCCGATTATAATCAAAAGTAATATATGGTTCAGTATGATTTAGTATGTATGAGGTATATAGGCAGAGCCTTAGAAAACCCTATCTACATATAGACGTATGTAAAACCATGCAAATATTTGCATAACAGTTATGCCAGTCACTGATATCGTGTAGATGTTTTACCATCAAGCATAAATTTATCTAGTCTTTTTCTGAAGGTCTCGACGTTTTCCGCTAAGACAATGGACTTCGGCAATTTGCTCCATCCCTTAACCAGCCGGTGGGAGAAGACTTTGGCCCGCAGTTCGAGTTTGGCTTATTTTAGCTTTAATTTGTATTGGTGCCCTCGATGATTGGTTGTCCGCGCTAGTTCGAAGAAATCGTCAAACTGAAGGGCACAGTCTAGCCCTCTGACGATCTTAAAGGCCATGATCATATCCCCCTCTGTATTTTCTATAACAGTGAGTAAATATTTTTGACTTCTCCAGGCGTCTCTCATAAGGTAAGCTACTTAAACCGCCGACTAACTTGGTCGCCCTTCTTTGTAAGTCCTCCAGTAGGGTGTAATCTTGTTTCGTACAGGGACACCATGCCTTAAAACAATATTCCAGTATTGGTCGAACGTATGCTTTAAATACTCTGTCGAAAAGTTCTTGGTCAAAATTGAGGAAGGATTTTCTAATCGCGCCTAGGATACCCATAGCTTCCTTTGATACCTTGGCGCAGTGGGACGATGGTTTGAGAGTTGACGTCATCCACACACCGAGGTCTCTTAACTCGTTGACTGGTTCGAGTTGCTAACCTCCTATAAAGTAGTCAGATTCAAATCTCATCGGTCTCCTGCTGCTCGATCCTAATCGGATAAGTTGGCATGTGTTACGATTGGGACTAAGGCACCACTCATCACACCATTGTTGCAAGCGATTCAGATTGTCTTGCAACTGTACAGAGTCTTCCGGCCTCTCTATGAATTTCCACAATTTGAGATCATCGGCAAACATAACGCGCTCGCAGTTCAGACAGCCCAGGCAGTCGTTCACATATATTAAGAATAGAATTGGACCCAGAACGCTCCCCTGCGGAACGTCACTGTGGACGGATGTCCATTCCGATTTGGTGTTTCCGATACACACACGCAAAGATCTGCCCGTAAGTGAATCGGCTAGCCATTTCAACAGATTTTCACTCACGCCCACTTTACGTAGTTCAAATATAAGTCATCTGTGTGGAACACTGTCAAAAGCCTTTCTGAAGTCAATGTACACGGCGTCGACTGATAAACTTATTTAGCTTGATTTCATTATGCACTCCATGGATACTAGCCGGTTAATAAGACCAGATCGACCCCTTCGAAATCCATGCTGATGAAGACTAAGCAAGTTGATTTCTTCAAGATGCCTCACCAGTTCCATTTTTATTACCTTTTTCCTCAGGATGAAAATTTGCTTGTGGGACTCACTGGTCTGAAACTATTTGGGACTGTTCTATCGCCACCTTTATATATGGGACAATTATTTGCTTTCTTCCAGTCGGTAGGCAGAGCCCCGGTCCCCATCGAGGTTCCGATGTCGGGAAGTGTTGAGGAAGAAACGAACAGAATCTGAATAAAAAAAGCAAAGGAATACCGAGAAATCCCGGAACGTTTTTGGTTATGTGAAAAGGGTTAAACGCAGACATGCGTTTATCCCTTGCTTGAAGGACCACCAGAGATATAAGTTGTGCAATGACTCCGAGAATGCGAAGCTCTTATCCGATTTCTTCATGTCCGTGTGCACCTATTAGCCGATCTTTGATGAAAGATTGTGCCCGCTAATTGCCACGCCTTACGACTCAATTAACACAGTGGCATTCAGTACAGACGCAGTAAGGAGAACTCAGAGGCAGCTTCAGCCTACCAAATCGCCTCCTCCCGATAGCATATACGCAATAGCTCAGAACGACCTCGCAGATCAACTGGGCTTCCAGCTCCCCAAACTCTTTGATGGAAGCGGAGGCTCTGCCTATTGACTGGAAGCTAACCAACGTATGCCCCATATATAAAGGGGGGACAGAAAGCCCCACCAAATAGTATCAAGATAGTGAGTCTCAAAATCATATTTTAGGAAGTAATGAAGAAGGTAATGAAAACGGAGTTAATGCGGTATCTTGACTGAAACCACTTGCTCACTTTACAATGGTATGGATTCAAAAGGAGTCAGCCCTGTCTTACTCGGGGGCTGTCCATTGGGAGCTGAATAAAATCGATTAAAATGGCTTTATTAGTAGATGTAGTGTACATTGATATCAGAAGTGCTTTTGACAGTGTTCCACATGAACCAATGGGCGAAAAGGGGACATATAACATTGACTGGCCGACTTTCTTTCAGACGGATCTCAGCGTGTTCATATTGACAAGGTTAAATCGCAATGGGTAGCCGTTCATGGTGCCATTCCTCGGGGCAACTTTAAGGGTCCTATTCTGTTTTTAATTTCTGTGAACGACTGCGTGGAATGCCGACAATGGATAATGCTAGCCCGTGATCTCAAGCTGGGGAAGTCAACAGAAAGACCAGAATATGAGCTACAATTAAAAGATAACTTTAAACCTTTTACAGGCGGAATAACATTGGCGACAATGACAAGGGAGACGGAATAATCATTTCTGGACTATTGCCATCGTTAGGAAGTCACACCCAATCCCGATATGTGAAACACGTGGGGCTCGACCCCGCCACCTGTTGGTTAGAAGTCCAACGTCCCTAACCACTGAATCACGGGCTTGTTGTCCTGTCAGTTGAGATCGGGAATATACACTGGTAGAGGGGCACTCACCGATCGTGTCACAGAACGCACTCGAAAGAGAGCCAGAAATTACCATTCCAGTCTCCCTTGATTTTGTCGATAGTGTTATTGTGCCTATAATACGCGCCGTTGTGCGGCTGCTGGCTGGGCTTGGGAGAAAGCCCTAAGGCACAATGGGATGAGTGGGTTCCGTGACACGGTCAGTGAGCGCCCCTCTACCATTTAAATGGTGTTAAAGAAAACTATTAAATCCAACGTGCACCATATTACTCGATTATGATTTAACAAGCGGAGGACAACAAGTTTTGAATAATTCTTCCTGATTCACGGATACCAGGCCTTTACAGTATACTCCAAGTCAGAAAAGGGTAGTATCCTTCAGGTTTTACCAGACATTTGCTGTAGGTCTAGTCAAACGTTGATCTCAGCGTGAATGACGCAAGTGTCGCGCGTATAGCTGCCTTTAAGCTATGTGACAATGGCTTAAGAAAGGTCGTTCAGTTCCTCAACATCTAAAAGAGGGCAACCATGAAGATGATGCCGAAAAAGCATTCTCCGTTGCCACTTGTCATTATTACAATTTGGGAGCCAACGATCAGACCAGCTGCTAGGCAGGTCAAGGCCTTCTTTAAATGTGAGTCTTTGCGCGTTAGACCCGAAGGCTCTACAAAGTTAGTCATCGTCAGAAAACATAACGGCGCTGCAAAGCAGACTGTCGACACAGGCGCTGATGCACAACGGGAAGAGTAACGGGAATGTTTGCTGACGATGTGAAAATTTGGCGTGTTATCCGGGGACCTGCTGACAAAAATAGACAGTAAGTCAAACTACCTCGGTTGGGGGATTTGTTGAATCTTTGCCCCATGCGGTGCGGCGTCGGAACGTGCACTATGCCTCGCTTAGGACACCCAGACAGATCTGCCAGTACGAGAGCTTACTTTCTTGATAGTTCAACTTTAGGAGACAGGCAATTCCAAGAGGACCTCGGTGTTGCGATGACGATCTCATTAGAAGCATTTGCTCATTCCCTGAAAGTGACAAAAAAGCAATGTCCGTACTGTACACCATCAAGCAAGTATTTACGGATTATGATAATATCATATTGCGCAAGATCTTTGGAACCTTATAGAGATCGCGATTGGAATATGGCATACAAGTGTAGAGAACATGGGTGATTCGAGATCAAATTGGTTGTTAAAAAGTCTAAATGAGAGTCCCGAAAATGGTTTGGAGGCAAACGTCTCTTTCATATGCAGCCCGCCTAATACATTTAAATTTCTTTCCTTTCCGTTATACGCAAATGTGCAGTGGATCTCTTACAGGTATTCCCCACGGTGAAGAGATTGGTTTTCAGCTTGGTACCTGATGACTTTTTGAATTTTCTGCCACGACTAACATCCGAGGTCACACATTAACACTGATTCATTCGCATGCAGGACTGGATGTGAGGAAGTTGACCTTGCCTGTTTGAGTGGCCATACTATGAAATGCTCTTCTGGCAGATGCGGTGATGTCACGGACGATGGAAATATTTTAAGGGTATTTTGGCAGTTTTGTAGTCCAAAATGAACAAGAGAGATGTGAGATTGCACTGAAACCCTCAGACACATCCACAAATTGTCATGCTTTTGTTAGTTCATTTTAACTAATGCAATCCACATGGTTTCTCTATAAACAGCACACAATTTACGATATAAATACCACAGTCAAGGCTCACGACTATTCATTTCAACAAACTGAAGTAAACGTCTACCGAGAAGGGCATAGATTTAAGCATTTTCATCAGGACTGCCGACATTGCGAACATGAACCTCCATTTCCCAACTGAATACATAAGCAATGAAATGACCCAAACTTTCGGGTTTTTTGCGATTACGGACTAATCCTACGCCGGTTTTAATCCATTAAAATTAATTTAACCTACCTACAATCCTTGTCTGGATTTCGCGTAGGCAAACAGTTTGAGTTCACTGGCATATACTCATTCCTCACCATATCAAAATCTGCCTTCCTATGTTTTACGAGGCTTCCGTTTTCTGCTGGCGCTGACAATAGAGCAAGCAATCCCATGGGAGTGTGGTGTGGTCAGTCGGTAAGATCGCAGTTGATAGCCATGCCCAGTGAAAGCACAATTGTGCCTTCTGGCTCGACTTCAGTAGGTGTGATTACGTCATCATTATGCTTCTAATGCGCACGCGCAGACGAAAATATCCCGATGCTTGCTTTTCCTCTGTGCGTTATACTGCTTGCGGTAACTTAGATCCGTTGTAGTGGCACTACCCCGAGCGGATTGCCGCGGGTCTCCGCTTTACGGCGTTACAGGCTAGCTGCCCGTACCGATGACGATGACATTTGCCTTGTATAGGCTTCTATTGGACGAGATTACTTTCGATTACCTCATCTCTCCACTTCCCTTTTTATCCTTCATTTTTGTGTCAGCATACCGTTTACTGCTGAACTTCGCATTCATGCCTCGGGGCACAGAGTATGACCACACCGTCTCCAGGGGTTACCGGTGTCCATCAGCCGTTTTACTCGAGACCTCCAAGGGAATATCGCGTGATCGTGCACGAAATGACAGCCAGAACGCAGACGGGGCGTCTAGCGATACTCTGCCTCTCTTTCAGTCGTACTTACTAACTGCAACCCCCCCCCCTTCACGAATACCCAGGTTGCATTTCGTCGGCGGGGTTGGGCTGCAAACTGAGACACATTGTAAACGCCGCCAGGGAGAGTTAGCGATAGTTTGCTGCACCTCCGCGTTAAAGCATTATGACCCCGGCGTTCCGACAGTGGTGGGCTTCATCTGTGCGCACTTCACCTACCACATCGCGCACTTACTGCCTTCAGGGTTTAGACTAATACAGCAAGGCGTTCCATACGCCGACCCTTCAGACCCAAACGGTTTACTATCCGTCCTTACGATCATCGCCGGCTACAGGTTAGTACGTTAGCGATCGCTTGCGGAGGCAGCCTGCGGTTTTCCACCGACCCACCATACTTCCTCTCCGGAGGTTCCGCAGAATCGCTTAGCCGGTTTTATGCCGGGTAGGTGGTGCGACTACTTAGTGCATGCGTCCTAATCCCGTTTTCACTCGTATTCGTACCCCGGTCGGTTGAACAGGTACAGGAACCGAAGCCAGCATTTGGTATAGAAATGAGTTCACTATTGACGTAAAAAAGGCTTGCATGGCATTTTGCTTTCATTCCCATCAGTCGCCTATGGCTTTCCTTTAGCTTTGTCCTTCCGTCAGGCATTGAGCTGGGGTTACAATCAATGCAATGGGTTATGTCAACAGTACAGATGCTTACTCTTGCGTCTGATGCGTTTCTTCGTGCACTGTACAACTGCGGTCACCAACCGGGAAGGCCTCAGCTACATGTTTCAGGAGCAATTCCCAGGCCTCCGACAAGTTGTCTGCCTTCACGCCGTACCATAAACGGTACTGCGCTTCGTCTACGTGGGCTCAGATGTTCCTTCCACAGATGGGGCCGTGCTCGCGCAATTTCCGCTTCAACCTATTCCAGTAGGATTCTATTGCGTTGGTGTTTTCCTTGGTTATGGTATCGACAAAATTAACGGAATGATTAACCGTCCACCAGACGCGTTTATCCTTTCCATTGATCAGTTACTATCACACTTCCAGGCGCAATCCACTTTCTTATCACAGCCCCCAGTGACGGCCAGCTTCGGTCATTCACTTGCTCAAAAAGGGCTTTCCTTTTGCTCGAATCATACATGCCTACCATACAGTAATGATATGCCATACACTTACCTATCATCTAATTCTGCTTTTTAATTCGGCCAAAGTTGAATTTGCTCCGCGTAATCATCGTTTCGTTAACTTGGACTTCGACGTCCGGTCCACCAAGTTGATTCACCTCCTGAAGGCGGGCTTTCGTGCAGACGTCTCGTCACACACCGTACCACTGTACCGCCGTATTTCGACTTATGCCAAACGAGGCTGCATATCTTATGACCCCAATGCCTTCAATGAAAGCAAGGCAAGTTTTCATGGCTTTGGACAGTGACAGGTGCCTTCCTTCAAACACCGAGCCCGTTCTCAGTGCTCTCTTATCACCATAATGGCCGCATCTTCAGTCTGCATACCAAAGTACACAGATCGTACCTGAAGGCATAACCTGCGGTGTGCTGAGGCAGTACTTGGAATGGCATAGGCTTTCGACATCTACATACCACCCGACAGGTCAGCAGTCCTTTTTTGCTGAAGATACTGTACTAGGTTGGGGGACTAGATGATTTCCTGGATCCACTTATAAGCCGTCGGCTTATCCTCTTCCGGAACTGCTTTCCTTCGCCTTCTAAAAGACTGGGCACTGCAAGCAGGACAAAGTGGACATTCATTTACAGTGTGCTAATTGCTCTGTACATTGTATAATCCCCTCTTTACGTCTAGCCCACAACTACTACCTTGGTTTGATGCATACATGTGACCCCAGTGGCAACATACTGTCATTTTCGAATTTTATTTTCCGCCCTACCCTATTTCTCGCATTAAAGTCTTACCCCGGCTGCGTTGAAACGTTCTGCGTGTCGGTGGTTGCATCTCATGCTTTCACATCCTTTACATTGGTTGGAGTCGTATCGCACACACTGCGGAATGGCCTGCAGACAGACTGCCTTCCTCCTATTGGTTGTTCGCCTTCTCCTACGATTCTTCCCAATCCGGCGCAAGGATGCATTTATTCCGCAGCCAGTACTACATATCCAGGTTCATTTCTACATCTTCCTCGCTTTTTTCACCTTAAATAAACTAGCCTACGACTGTACTATGAGCATCAGTTCCGGGCATATACTATTACCGTCATTGACGCCAGCACGCAATTGCCCCAACCGTTTACCCCCTATTACCGCCGGCCCCGTAAGACAGGTAGCTGGGAGTTTTCCGTACAGGGACGGCTATCAACTGCGATCCGACCGATCAGTCTTCCCAAGACGTTCACTGGAATACTCTTCGTCACTTTCAGAGAAGTCCTTCGCGCAAACGAGGTCCGGATGCCTGGCTTTCTGATTTTAAATCTCGTTGACGTCTTTCGATCCCATAGCAACGGCATGCCATGTATGCAGTTCATTAGCTTGTAGTAAAAGGAATCAGAGCCGGCAGAGTCTGACAGATTTTCACCTTAGTCTATTGCAGGTTCGTTTAAATCTCCAGCAAAAAGTGCCCTTAGTAGCTGGCTGTTTCTTTGGCCAAGTGATGCACATTTGCCTGGGTGATGGTCTGCAAAAAGTCATGAGTTCCGGGTTTCCGAGTTTTTATTTCTTACTCTTCTCTAAATGGGTTCATGTTCAAGGCATTAAGTGTGCGTTCTTTCTGTTATCCAAATTGCTGACCTCATATATACGGCTACCCCAGCATTCTGCCTATTTTGACGGTCTCGGTGAAAGGGTTTGCATCCTCGTATCGAAATCTTGTCATCAGCCATTTCGATTTTGACCCATGTCTCTGTTATGACATCGACACCAGGGTTTCTTTCTGAAACGAACGTCTTGATTTCGTCAATTCTCTAACTAAAACTCTCAACATTACTTTATAAAAATCGAAATTTGGCCTGAGCAGTCCGTTATACAAAGGCCTGTCATTTTGTGAGAATGAATTCATTGTCGCAGGGGTCAAATCTTCACGAAATTCATTCCGAAAATCCTTGTTCTATTAGCATTAACACATATTGGATTGTTTACTGTGAACAGTCCCTTTCTACAGAAGTTGGATACCACACCTCATCCTCCACTGGCAACGAGGGGATTAAAATCGGTGAATGTAAACCACCGTTCGGTCGCTCTTACGTGTATGGTTTACCAAAACGTGACGCAAGCTCTCGCTAACACCAATGGTACTTATTGTCCGAGCGTAAGCATGAAAGGTCCGTCTTGATGTTCTTGTTCAAAGGACGATCAAGCCATTAAAATTAACCACAAGAAATGATATTCAGAGAAAAATGTGGGAGGCAAAAGCAGACATGAGGACCGCATTCTTGAAACTCAACATGGAGTCCGACATGGTTGACTGCCGCGTTCTGATAGGGCGGATTTGTGGATATTTTCTACGGCGCAGTGGCCTCTGTGAAACACAACGCTTCTCGAACGCGTTCTTGTCCTTACGTCGCTTGAGCAAGAGCCTGTGCATTGTCCGTGGACTATTCATATTCACATTAGCGGCCTACGAGACATAAGGTCCAACAGCTTCCTCATGCAAGCAAATTATGACAAAACTTTTGTCTGACTGCAAGGGCAGGATTGCATCCCAGAGAATATTTCTCAAAAGTCTGAACTGGTTGTCCAATGGGGAGACAGAATGGAAGTGCGGAAATCCCAGTCCAGGCAAAATTATCTTAGAAAGTAAAAGGAAAAAGTTAGCTGAGTACAGTTTAAGTGAAAACTGCTGTAAATAGAAAAACCAAAGCAAACTTAGTATTATCGGAGACAGCTAAAGACACCTGCGTTCTCACAGAATGGTGGCAGTTCTTTAGTTGTTTACCGAGAGGATGCATGCAGAACCAAAGTATTTGTGAAGTTGCGACATGGGTAAAAGCATATGCTAAAGTAAGTGACCATGAAAATTCAGTAATACTGGCATTAATCAGGTGGTCAAAGAATTACATGCGTCATTCTCTACCCTTTCTGTCACTAGTTTGAATCCCGCAGAGGTCACATTTTCGCGTAAACAGATGCAGTGTTTCCTCTACCTAACATTTAGGAGGCGAGCTCTGTCAGCGGTAGGTATAAATGCGGGAATGACGTTCAACGGTCTTAAAGGATACACCGCCAAGCAATTTTCCGCCAGTTTGGTATTGGTTATCCGAACGTTGCAAGTACGTACGTCTCGTCATGGTGTTCTTTTCTCTAATAGCACTAGTATTTACGAAGTCACTCATGTTCAAAGTGCATATATGTATATGTCTATGTATCGCCACGACATAAACAAGCAACAAATCGCCTTTTAATAAGTATATTTTCCCCGCATAGCATATGCCAGAGGCGTATGTTTTAACATTCTTTTCTTCGCAAATCATAGATGCGATGCTCTATATAGCAGGACCGATAGTTAAGCAGGCCAACAAAGTGCGCAAGTTAAGTTTCGTTCGCTAACCTTTGTGTGACTGATTGCAGTGCTCGCAGAGTTCGGTGGCGAGAATTTGTCTGATTTTAGTGTCTACAAAAAGACTTCCAGTACGTGCAGATTTGAAAAGTCAAGTCGCAGATAAGCAAGTATGAATAAGTAACAGGAGAACGTTTAGTGAAAACTGTTTAAGTAAAAGCCACGGTAGACAAAGAAACCAGAGAAAATTATGTAGTGTCGAGTACAGAAGAAGACACCACGGTTAACATTGAGTGGTTGCAGACCTTTAGATGTTTAGCGAAATTACGTATTCGGAATCTAAGATTTGTAAATCTAAGGTATGGTAAACGCATCTAACAGAGATAATAGTATCGAAAATTGTGCAATACTTGTAGAACACATAGGGTTAGGGCCTTCCTTGTACTAAAACCTGTTCTTTGTGTCGCTGGCTAGAATCCCACTGACGTCGCCGGCATTTTCTCCCATAGGGATCAACTGCGATGTTTTTGCTACATGAAATTTAGTAGGCGCGCTCCGTTCGCAGTGATTGGAAATACCAGTACGACAGTCAGCGATCTTAAAGCGTACGCAACCAAGCAATTTTCCGCCAGTTTCATACTAGTTTTCCGAACACTGAACGTACGTACGTCTCGTCATGGTTTACGTTTGTCTAATATCATTAGTGTCTGCGTTACCACTCATGTTAAAAGTACACATACGTCCGTGTCATTAGAAACTACATCAGTGTATTTCCACGACGGAAACTTGCAACAAATCTCTTCCTGATGAATATATTGTTCCTACATATTATAGACCAGAGACGTTTGCTTCAAAAATTTTGAACGATCAAGGGTTTGCTCGCAAATCTAATGCACGATGTTACATATAACAGGACCGATTCTTAGGTAAGTTAGCAAAGTGAGCAGGTTAACTGTTGTGTAGTGCTCGTAGCCTTAGCTGGCGAGAGTTTATCTAATGTGAGTGTCTACGAAAAGACTTCT
>CACRXP010000022.1:611666-624078 GCA_902702965.1 Spirometra erinaceieuropaei | reverse complement strand
TCAAGTAGCCGAGAATTTGTCTCAGTAAGCTGTCGTACCAACGCGTCCCGTTCCCGTTCGCATGCATCGTGGGCTACAGACGAACAGTTGACGCCTAGTCGCAAGAGCAGCTGGCAATCGGCGTCTGGAGGAACTAAATTGGAATAGATGCTCACAAAATCGCGCCAAACCCCCACTAGGGCGTCTAAAAAGCTGTCAAAGGAGGGACTAGAAGGCTGATTCGGTGCGAGGTGTAGTAGTCTTCCCAATCGATCAGAGAGAACGTCAGAGTCAGACGCGGGCGAAGTAACCTGAGGGTAAACGCAAGGGCAGTGATACTACACAAGGCAGGATAACCTGCGCAACTAAAGTCAATATCTGCAATCAACTAAACAAAACTGGATGGTAAGACCGCAATTACTTGAAACTGCGTCAGCGGTGAGTGGAAGTAAAGGCAAACTTTTTGAATTGTAAATGTCACCGGAAATAATCAGTTAATCGGTTAAAATGTTTGACTTTCTTGAGCGAAACAGTACTACGCAAGCATGATGTACAGTGGTTTCAGATACAGTCCACTTAGGAGGACTCTGGCTGGACTCGAAAACACTAATTTCCGCATCCAATATAATAGACGACGCCCAAAAGTCACTCATTTAGTTAATTGTTTAGGTAACTTTAGAGATGGCGTCTGAGAGAGTGCTTAACGGCAGCTGTCCAGGTATACCAATGGGGCTACTTTCGGATAGCAGGCTGGATGACGTAGATTCGCCGAGAACCCTGCTCTTCTAAACAATGAGGAAAAACGAACAGTTCATGCACTACGCAAGGAAAATTTTGCAGATATGCGCTATAACTTTACTTTAACAGTGGCCCATCTCCATAATGCAAAGTGCCCATGTAAGACATACTGTCAGAAGAAAAAACTTGTACATTGGGCTAGAAACGCAAAAACTGCCTGCTTTTGAAGAAAATATCTGCCACAGTGTACGTGACTGTATTAACACAAAGGGCCAATTAGTCACCCGGACAAAAGAAACCCTGGGAGGGTAGGTCTCGACCGACAGCCAGTCGCGTGTCACCCAGCGCAATCATAGACTGCGGGTAATTAAACGGCCAGCATCGCCACTGACGTGCTACGAGGGTCATATAACGAAATTAGACACAAAGGCTCGCCGTCACCGTTATCGGGCGTTGGGCCTGTTCGCCGATGAGTACGAAATTTCGGGACTACGCACAGTCCTCTTTCTGGCCAACAAGGGAGAAGAACCGCATCCACTTCCTTCCTCTCCATTCCCTTTCAAAAAATATGGTGTGTGACCACCCAGAAGGGACGATGGCTCTGGTTACCTGTGAACTAGATCGCTGCATAGCACACACTACGGCTGTCTCAGCAAGGACAACTGGAGGTGGACGTCAGATACGCATTCTTTTAAGGCGCACATCAGACTGAGAGACGAGACACCGAACTCGCCTTCGTCATCAAGAGTGGGACGGCTGTCCCGCCTGTCACAGGGTATCAACTAGCTCCCCATGACCATGAGACTGCCCCCCAACAGAAACAAATTCGCTATTGTCAGTATATAAATATTCACGATGACCAGTCCCGACGGTGTGAAGATCAAATTCTATGGGGAGCTGCATACCTTCCTTACGACTGTATCGACGGAGGACGAACTGATTGACCTTAGTGAATTTAATGCCCGCGTTAGCACAGACTACAAAGCCCGCACTCACACCAGGTTAGGAAAGTTCTGTAATACTGAATACGACTAAACGTCGATTGGATTTTGGCAACTGCATGAATATGAAGCTGAAACAAATGAAAGTCCTAGTAAAGGATGCCACTGATGAGACCCTGTTGGGAAAAATGAGAAAAGACAGTTTCGACTGTGGTTCAATTGCGCGACTAAAAAGGAATCCATAAGATATGCCGCAATTACCAAGAAATCTGCCTTCTTAGCATTGCTGGAAAGTATGTGCTCGAGTGCTACTCAATGACTAAGGCACGCATCTGGAGCGGAAACTCCCGCGAAAATCGCGAAACCACAGACATGACATTCACGATCCACCAACTGCACGAAGTGCCAAAAGTGTAGACCTGCACCTATAATACCCTTATATATCTGCTAAAGGCCTTCGAAACACTGAACCGCAGTGGATTCTGGCATAAATTCGGGTGTCTGAAGCGACTCCCACAAATAACGAGACAACTGCAGATAGGGTGACGTGCGTCACAAAGAAGGGGTCGCTCTCAGAGGCAAGTGGGGTGAAGAGGGGTTGTGTACCTTCGCCTTCATCAGCCTCAAGATCTCCACTCTATGGATGGACGCTTGGCGTGAAAAACGGTCGGGAAGTAGCATCACCTGCTGAGCTGACGGACAACTGCTCAACATCGGACACATGACCGTCGATCTCGACGACGTCCACCGTGTGCCCCACAGCAGGGTGGGTGCAGAGACAGTGGACTCGCGTGTGAATTTAGTTTTTTTTTAGTGAGCAGATTTGCGCCGCATCTAGCGCCTTCTCATCGCCCTCACCCACCTGGATCGGTGGCATGACAGATCCAAGAAGACCGGAGGTGGGATCGGGCACGGTGGCTGACGGAGCTAAATGGCTCGTCTACGCGTGTCACACACGCCATTACAACTAACATCGTCTGCTTCAACTATGCATCACGCCTGTGCGTTTATGAAGGAACGGATGTAGTCGACAGGACAAACACGCGTGCAAGCAGCAACAAAAACATTCCAAGTCAGTGCTCATGGCCTCTTACTCGTCGATTAGTGTGTTATGAATATCAGGAAGGAGGCAAACATGCGGCGGAAAGTGGACTTCTTAGTCTTCGGCTGCCCAAACTTCGGACTGACCACTAGCACGGAGAAAACGGCGATTGTGCATCAGGTGGCACCACGTAAAGGCAGCCCGAGCAGTGTCAGCCACTGCGGTCACGCGCTCGGTAGTCCTTACGTCATTCTTCCCCTGGAATATGGCAGATGTGGAAATAAAACCAAATATGGCGGAAGTCTGCTTCATTTTAAGAAAAAATTCACGCGTGTCCATAGAGTGCTCAGGACAGTGGTGGACCTCATCGCTTGTAACGGCCGAACTATAGGATTTGCCCGTCAGCACCCCCAAGACTTTTGTTTGACTTCTCCGATAAAATGCATCCCTAGTCAACAAAAAAATCAGAATACACCGGAATTTCTTGTATCGGTGTGGTCTCGTTTGCTCTCCTCGTTCCCGACTTTTAAGCAGTGCATTTTATGTTATTTGAAGACTTTTAAAAGTGTTGGTAGTCCAAACAGCAACGGAAACCTACACAAGGATCTTCCTCACTGCCTAGCGAATGCAAACTGGCGTTCGATAGACTATTAATTACTACAACTATTATCTATCTATTGCACATGATTACCGTGCTTGCAGATTTTCGGAATTGCTATATACTGCTAGTGGCCTCATGAGAGCTCAATAAAATTATTATAAAATGCAACCCAAAAGCCAGGCATGCTAAAATCGATGAACTGTGAGGAAAATAAGTGTGTTAAGCAATCTATAACACCGAAAATGCAGACGTCAACTTCCCGTACCTCAACACCCTCCCCCCTCCGAAAAGCACTAAAGCCATGCCAGAATTTACTACCGGCCCTTTTACTTTTGGTGATCTTCGCGGCCGTTAAGACTCCGCACTTGGATTTCCTTAAGACCACTTTCGCTGTGGATGGGGTTGATTATATGAATAACCACAGGTAAACGGTCAGGCCTAGGGAGGTTGGAGCTATCGTTCACCTGTCCTTTAGATCCAGACAATGTGATCAGGATCATTATCCATCTCCTTTCTAGTCCTGGACCGCATCGTCTTGCTCGAGTACGCGAGCCCTAAAAAGCGCTAGTCGTAGTATCTTCGTCCACACACGAACTGCATGTCCACATAAACATCTCTGGTTTATACTACAACCATTAATTTTATGAGTTCTCATTCTAGTTTCCAGTCAATGCAGGAGGAAGCACCACGGCGGTAAAAGCGATGGAGCAACGGAGCGAGGAGATGGAGAGCACCAAGTACAGACACTGATACCGAATGCTACGTACCACCGTCTTTCAAGTCGCCGTAACAACTGTCCTCATTCATCCCCCAGCAAGAAAGGCAGTTTAATCATAATTCACACACCAGCAGAGTCGGGCGCTGCATCTAAAAACCTTACCCTTGAGTTCATCTGGATCTAACCTGACCAGTTCGACAACGCACAGCCAGTCCTCAGGATTACGATAAGAGTTGGAGGGCATGACTCGAGTAATAAATGATAAACCTACACAGGGTCATCATACTTGACGTTATCAGTCATAAGCAGGCAGGCAGAAGGGACTTAAAGAGCGGAGACAGTGAATGAGTTATAAATCGCGAAAAGTCGGTATTCACTCACTTCATCTGGCGAAGAAGTATCTCTGAGTCCATCTTCACTGTTTTTGGGAGCACGTAACCGCATAATAGTCTGTTGATCCAGTTTGTGCGTTTCCTCATATGCCTTTAAGTTTGCAGTCAGGTCCGACAGACGCATCTTGAAGAACGACAGAGGATATTACATTCGTAATCAGAAATAAAGGAGCAAAGGCGGCAAGAGTACACGTAAGGAGTGTAGGAGGACGACCGAAAACTTTGGAAATGGTTATCACAAAGCTGTCCTGCCGATGATTTCAATTAGTTGACTGATTGAGTACAAGATGGACAAATCTCCGCGGCTCGAAAGTGGCCGCTGTATTCGGTTACGAAAGCAAATGTCAAGCCTACCAAGTTTCTCCCGCTCCTGTGTCAAATAGCCAATTGATATCTTTGTCAGAAGACAAAACATGGAGAATCCTGAACACGCCCAAGCGTACTGCCATGAGAAGAGGCTCTCGTAATAAAAGCACCTCTCTGTAAGAAACGTGCTTAATTAACCGCATTTCCGGGAGTGCAAAAGAAGACAAGGATGACTAACTGTGAACGATCACGTAAAAGGCGACCATTTCCGCGGTTTACGGTGACAAAGCCGGGGACAGCAAATGTATAAAGACGCCAATCGCTTCATAACCCTCGTTAAATTGGTAGGGGGTGCTCACCGATCGTTCTTACGGAACTCACTCGTTCCGTTGTGCCTTATGGGCTCTCTCTCGAGCCCAACCAGCAGCCGCACAGCGGCGCATGATATAGGCAGAATGGTATTGCCGACAAAGACAAGGGAGACTGGAATGGCCATTTCTGGCTTACTAGCCGTCGTCAGCCAATCGAACCCAACCACGAAGTGTGGAACACCCGAGGCGCCCCTACCATTGTATATTTCCGATCGAAACCGACAGGGCTCGTGGCCCAGTGGTTAGAGGCGTGGACTTCTAACTAACAGGTCGCGAGTTCGAGCCTCGGGTGTTACACACTTCGGGGTTGGTTATGACTGGCTGACGACGGCTAATAAGCCAGAAATGGCCATTCTAGTCTCCCTTGTCTTTGTCGGTAATACCATTCTACTCCTTAAATTATGTGCGAGCTATAAATTGGACAACTAAGCACGACGCCATCAAAGCACGTGGCAAACTATGAGGCGGCTGTGACTTACAGTAGATGTGCTAACTCATGAAATGTCAACCAAAATTTCGAAATGCGTTCTCGTTTCGAAAAGGTAAATTAAGTAGTGTTATAAAACTAATCATGATGCAGCATAAATCCACAATGATCCAGTTACCTCAGGGTATCGGCTTTCGAATGAACTTAATTTCTGCTGCATGCATGATCTATACTCTGCAAAAAAGACTACTTATGTCGCATGCAATTTTCTCATTGATTTTCGATGCCCTTGAAAATTCAATTATATTTCATGGAAAACATGCATAAAAATATTCATTATTTTACTTATTTGGTAGAAAATCACGTATTCTTCCAATTTCATACTCAAAAGAAGAGTATAACTCGGTTTTAAAAAATTTTTAATTGTGAGATTTTTTAATACCGTTAAATGGCCGTTCATGAAACGTCATGTATCTGCATTTACGAATGTGGCTTGTAAAGTTAACAATATTGATTAAATCCACTGCTTAATTTTATGAACCTCATATGGTCTTCTCTTAACACCGTAGAGAAATGCATGCAATATTGTTAACTTTACAAGCCACATTCGTAAATGCAGATACATGACGTTTCATGAACGGCCATTTAACGGTATTAAAAAATCTCACAATTAGAAACTTTTTTAAAACCGAGTTATACTCTTCTTTTGAGTATGAACTTGGAAGAATACGTGATTTTCTAACGAATAAGTAAAATAATGAATATTTTTATGCATGTTTTCCATGAAATATAATTGAATTTTCAAGGGCATCGAAAATCAATGAGAAAATTGCATACTACTTAAGTAGTCATTTTTGCAGAGTATAGATCTTGCATGCAGCCGAAAATAAGTTCTTTCGAAAGCCGACACCCTGAGGTAACTGGATCATTATACATTTATGTTGCATCATGATTAGTTTTACAACACTGCTTAATTTATCTTTCCGAAACGAGAACGCATTTCAAGACTTTGGTTGACATTTCATGAGCTAGCACATCTACCGTAGACGTCACTTACAGAGAAGTTACTTAACCTACCTAATCAAATGAGATTTTATTAAAAAAAGTCAGACCAAAACAAACGCAGGTGGGCTTTAGAACGACCACTGATCTGACATACAGTCTCGACCTACGCATACGGCAATACGGCTGGTTCGTTTCCCAAAACCAAATCAGGATTCCAAAAAATCAACAGACGCCGAAAAGACATACTGACTACTGTCATCAGCTTTTTCCAGTAGACATAACGGTTGTTGGTGTATGGTCGCTGCATTCCGTACAGCCTATTTCCTAATCGCAGATGGAAACCGAACGTAAGAGAATGACGTGTAGCTAAGCATTCTGTGCAACAGCCAATCCACCAGTGCCTACCCCTCCTTATGTACCCAATAGGCTCCATACATTGTGTTGCAAATCCCATGGCCACCTAGTTCGGCTTTTCGGTATGCCAAGCAAGAAACGGCTAGCCTTTAAGGGGACGTCCGCGCGAGGGGTGACAATACGTTTTCGTCCAAATTACTGGCATAAAAGTGCAAATTTTGGGTTCTTTTTTCGAGGGATGGCATTACGTCAGGGAGGAAGGGCTCGATGTCTTCTGGCCCTATAGCATGTGAACAAATACGTAAATGGAGCTGAAACTCTGTCGGCATAGATTTGACTATCGTGTCATGCTAGTGCCCCAACTCAAAATCGCATGAAACTCCTTTCTTTTAATTACGATTGCGTTAGTGAAGAAGAGTTCGGACTTCCGGACACGTGGAGAACGCACTGCAAGCAGAACATCCAAACAGTACCTAGTCCACAAGAAACAACACATCGATGCCCTCTTAAAAAGTAATCAAAGTCTACAAGGGTATAGCCCGGTCCGAGGGTATGAAAGACAATTGCCCTGGCAGGGTTTCTTTATAATAATTAGCTCACACACAAAGAACTGAGGCATTGATGACCTAAATGCAATGCCCGTGTCCATGAAGGAACAAAGTGAATGATCGCTAGTGAAATGCAGAAAGTAAGGAAAAAGACAGCAGATTATAATGGCTCAACCCACCAACTTTAAAGGTGAGATAGGGTAAGTGAGCAAACGGACGGAAGTAAAATGCAGATTGCAGGATACTACTAACCTCAAAGTGATTGGTGGACAACTCATGTTGTTGCTGGGCCTCGGAAAGTGAAGACTGCAAGTCGACGACTACTCGGCGCTCCGCCGCCAGATCTCTACTCAGCCTTGCGACACGCTCGTTGAGCTGTTTTTGAAATTCCTCTGATTTTTCGAGTCTCTGTTTCGAGGCGTGGAGCTCACTGCGGCAACTTTTTAGTACAGACTCCTAGTAGATATCACAGAAAGAATAGGTTGTGGGAAAAAATGTAGGTTTATGTGTTCCAGTATTAAGGCCAAGCACTCCAGAGAGCAGCGCTTTTTAAAGCTGCCAGATGCGATAGACGTTGAATTCGAAGAAACCTGGGGAAGTCGTTCTGCAATATCGCAAATATTTGAACTAAAAGTACTGAATTAGACAACGAAACTGGTTTGACGATTGCTTAAACGTCTGCTGTAAAGCATAAAGGGGACGATGTGAGGAGATTAACAGTATAGTAAACCACGCGGTGCTGGGACGCAGTGTTGCCACCGTTTTCGATACGAATTCACAATTTACAGTCGGACATCTGCACAGTATTAATCGATGTCAACTGAAGCGTATCCCGGCTTGCACAGTTTTAATATTGGCAGATCCATCTCAGACCACAAATACCAGCACTATGGCAACACGGCCGCGTACCCTGTTGTAATGCAAAGCTCATTCGTGGATTTCAGTAAATTTTCCCTGAGCAGTTTATCTATATGATCACTGGTACCAAAAATATTGTCGCTGACATGAAACAGCAAATTTCGTCGAAAAAGACGCAGTCACTCCACCTCAGGCGTCCTATGCTCCCTAAATGTTATTGATAAGATTGTCAGTTCGAGCGACAGTGATGAGATCCAAGTCACCCATTTCTGCGAAAACACGGTACACTGTGAGGAACCCAGGTCGTATGCGGCACGCGTAAACGGGTTTTTACAGCAGCCATGCACTGCGCCTTAGTCCGCCTCCGGTTATCGTGACCCCGTCTTTTTACCGGGCAGAGGTGGGTGGAGAAGAGAGTGCAGCAGGTGCTGCGTAAGTCCGTTATCACTATAAACTAACTCATGTGCAAGTCGTCTTCCTGCACCCACCAAGTTGTGGGGTACACAATGAACATCGCGGCGAGCGACGGTCAAATTGTCAAGTGACAAGAGAGAGCTAGTAAATGCTGATAGTAACACCGTTTCCAAGGATGCTATTAAAAATAAATAGGAAACTATGACGACTACTGATAAATTCTGTCTTAATCTTTAAAACTGTAGCCTTCCCACTCAGAGAGTAAAGACTGATGTCTAGGTTTCGTTCGACCACAGTGAGACGGAGCCAAATTAATGCAATAAACTTAGGGCTCCGAGGCCGTTCTTTAGGGGCTTTGCACGAACCGCAGAGACTTATAAAGTCGTGCTCCGGTGCAGTAACTATCCATTTTTGGCTGCATGATCGTCGATCAGGTTCAATTTCGTTGCGACAAGCGCTTCTTCAGACCGGTTGTGCCTAAGGTCGATTTAAAGACTCCAAAGCGCCAAAAGCCGTGAGGATGCCTACTTATAAATACTCTCACTAAATTATTATGAGGTGCAGCATCAGCGCTTACTTAATCGGTGCACTGTCATCAGTCCTATAGTAGTCAACTGCATGCACCAGTTTACAAGACGATTCGCCGTTTCTGATGTAGTTGGCGGCCTGATGCATGGTCCATTACGCCCCGTCTATTGTCCAGTAAAGCACTTCAAGTCGAAGTTATTAAAAGACAACATGAACAATTGGCAAAATGCGCAGAAGGATAAGAACTACAGAAAATGGCCAAATTTTTCCTATAGGCAACACGGTACAGCGGACGATAAGACAGATCGTAGCTTCCACAGCCATGCAGTAAACTCCCAAAAGGTTCTTACGGTGGAAATTCTTCATAGGAGGCGCCTGTGGACATGATCGAGTTAACGAAAGTGATGAGCAGTACCCGTGAGATTTTAGAGCTTAAAAATCAACAAAAATTACTTTGTCAGGGATCGGTCGCTGTCTACATATTGCAGCCAGCGGCAAACACGTTTCAACACTTCAAATAACAAACAATGCGCACTTAACAATGCAAGGGGATTTGAGACATGTTATACGCCTACCATATTTTCGGCTCGTTCACGAAGTTCGGTATACTTTCGTTTCTGTTCTTTAAGTTCAGTCGTTTTGTAAACCAGTTCTTGGCGAAGATTGGAAGCCTATTAAAATAATAAAAAACAAGGTTTTGCTACTAGAAATTAAACTTCTTTTCGACATGAGACATTGTGAAAACAAAAACTACCTTTCCTAAACTAACGCTGTCAAGGGAGACAACGCACAGGCATACTGGGGTGGTTGCGCCAATCATTATAAAGTTGACCACCGTCCCAGTCGGCTAGCTAACTCTTTTTTGTGTTTCAGAGTATGGTCAGTAACAGCCGCAAACGGATGGACTTGCCCGAGAACTTTGGAAAAAGGGTATCTAGGAAGCGTCCCACACAAGCATTACTGGAAAGGTGGGGATTTTTGATTTTAGACAACCTACTGCTCGTGCTGAGCGCACTGTAATTACAAAACTAAATAACCTCCAGGAAATCTAGACATCTACTCTTATACAATAGGCTGCAACGCTTAACAATCCCGAAGTTGTTCAACGGGGCATTCTAGATTTTTAAAAGTGCACACGCAAACGTACTACATGCTCCGCCTCCTCAAACTTTTCATTGACCTCCTCAAGGGCTTTTTTCAACTGTTCTGGGCCTTTTGGGTCGGTTCTCGATTCGTTGTCAGCGCATGTAGCCGAGGCCTGCAAGTGTAGTATTACGTAAGAACTGAGAATTACTCATAACTGTACATAAACTCTCTGTATAAGTCGGGATGAACATACGACATATATTTTAATTAGGAAGTGGTCAAAGCTGTCAGAGTAAAGAATTCCATAGATGTCGGAGGAAAAAAGTCCCGAGTTTGACCTAATTAACAGACTATAAATGAAACATGGTGGTAAAATTCAGCCTCGGACTGTGGTAAAATTGAAAGCAAGCAGTATAAACATGTGAAAGAGAATCTGTAGTTAATATACCTGTCCAGAGGTTTTTCGTAATGCCTCCTGCAGACTTTCATTTTCAGCTTGTAAAGTTTTGTAAGCGGCGATGATATCTGAAGGACTATGATGCGTAGGAGAGCAAGTACCTTTTAATTTTGTTTCGTATCGTTTGAGTTTAGTGGCCTGGTTTTGAAGGATTTCCACTTCAGTCATAGTCCTACAGAAGAAAGGAAGGGATGTGGTTAATGGGAGAACTAAGCAAACCGAGACTGGATATGAGGTCTCGTCCTCTGAAGCTAAGACATTCCTTTAAAAATAAGGCTTACTCCAACCTTCATAAGGCGCGCAATATCGACGAGCATGCCACGGACTGCCCACCCTATCCGATCTTATTATAAAAACGAGCAAGCAACAAGCTCTGAACAATGCGGTAACTCAGTGGAAAGGGTCCGAATGAGCTAGCGAATCTGCAATAAAAGAGCAATTCGTGGGAGGTGGAAAGGTGGCCCCTTGGCTTATTTTTAGACATAGATATTGGTCCTGAGCAGGACACCCGTGATCGAGGATACTCCATTCTGGTTTATTCACGTTTAAAACAGAGTTCAGGGACGGCAGCATCCCACCGGTGCTGACAGATAGGTGAGGTGGTCACGCGGCAATTAACTAAATAAATCGCGCAAAGACACTTAGTGACGTTTCAGGAACGCTCGTTTAGGAGAAGGAGATGAGAGAGCTAAGAACTACTGCCTTCTGTATGCTAACAAAATGCGTCCAGGCATTTCTCACTTCCGACTCCCACAGCCAGTTAAAAAATTAAAATGTCAACTATTAACCTATTGGTTGCTGACATCGAACAATATGCCGGATATAAGTTAATATGGAGACTCCTGTAGTAACAGACAGCAGACATACAAGCGTGACTAGGAATTTCACCAACAGTGTTTGTCAAGGCTCCTAGGCAAAATTGTTTGTATTCTAGGCTACTCCAACATATGTTGCCCACTGCCGGGCGGTAATGACTTCTTTATGTTAAACGCGTGCTGATATCTAAGAGTGAGTCTGTCAGTTAGTCTTGCTGTTAGTTACCCTGTGCATTCCCTAACAGCTAGGAAGGGGTGGCCTTCGGTGAAGGCTAACTACAAATAAGCTGGCTTGTCTGGCGAAAAAGCAGACGCGGAGCGAAGAGCTGGAGGCGGTTCCACGACCAGCCACAGTGACTACATTCTGGCGAACGCAAGTCTCCACAACTGGGTTCATGACAGCATCGAGACGTAAGAGGCCAAAACTGGCAGCGTCTGTGAGTCAGACCATGTTCTAGTTCGCACACGCCTGTAAGTTTACCTCCTAATCACTAGAACTCCGCACTACAAGGAGTGGGCACCGAACTTCGGCCTTGCTTTGTAACCCGAGTTGAGGAAGAAAGCAGTGACATGTAGTCATCAGTGAAGTTGCCAGTCCCCGAGGCGGCTGACAGAATCTTAGGGTTCACTAGGCAGCATGTGATCACTGCATCATCATGGGAGCCTTAAATCTGTCTTGCCAGACAGTCGATGACAGCTCCACTGCGATGATCCCTTCCGCCAACCTCGGAAAAAATTGCAAAACCGACCATAAATGTCAGCAAAATCTACTAGGCTAAAGTGGCGACCACCAGTATGGAGATAGAAACCTTCCATGGCACGGCACAGACCC
>CACRXP010000022.1:566726-586060 GCA_902702965.1 Spirometra erinaceieuropaei | reverse complement strand
TGCTCATTGGCAGTAACTTGCAGTAGCTACATCAATTTCATCCTTCCCTGACTTTCCTGTTATTTTTCTCTGGTGAATTCCCCTTGATTGCTAGCTACATGATGTACGAAAAGACCATTTGTGTCGGAGGTCGTGTTAGGTTTTCCGGCAAGTTCGGGCGAGTGACTCGATCATTGGCTTACTGTGTGTTAGTCAGGCTTCACCAATTCTGCCTGTGCCCTCAACTATTGTCGTGTCTGCACGAGTTACACCTTGGGCGGAGGCGCACATCATGCCAGTCACTACGTCTATTTCATCACTAGTAAGCCGGCGGTCTCAGACAGGCCACTTTCGCCTAGATGAGGGAATATAAAACGAAGCCATTGCTGAGGTTGTCCTTCTCATGGAAATTCGATATCTCCATAGGTATAACAGATCATACATGCTCAACATTCTCACAGTTTACTGAAACTGGGCCCAGAGGATTTCCAACTAACGGGGCAGTTCTGCCCCCTTTCAATCGCGTCAAACTGCAGCAATTTGGTACGACGCTTATGCCACCTCTCGTTAAATTTCAAACTCGTATAAGGAAGCCTCTGACAAGGATCAGTGCGTACATTTCCAACCTTTGTTTCCGGAATTTTATTTTGTTCTATACTTCATGCGGCTGCTATCATGCCTGACCCGACCGGCCGCGATGATATTGCGGCTTTCAATTGCACGCGTGAAGATCAGCGCAGCGGCTCGTTGGAGCTGGATTCACTTCTCCCTGGCGTTAGAAATCGAATAATAACGTTCCAAAACCGCCCCATCTGACGGATTGTGCTAAGCCAGATTTTGAGCTGATCCCGTCAACGCCTCCAAGCGGGCAACGGCGCCGGATCAAGGGCAGCAATGTCGGGCTCATGGGACGGACTGCGAGGAACACTCTCAATTCCCCCGGTCGTCTTTCTTGGATGGCCTGAAATACCCTCGCGATGTTGTCATAATCCCCAGCACACACAAGTCTGTCGCGGTAGAAATATTGCGTCGGCTTCATAGTTATTTCCCAAAGATTGTGAAAACCCTCTAAGCAGCATCGATTAAGGAGATAGTGTTGTCCTCACTCTGTTCTTGGTGCGACTCCTGGCTTACGTGAGCTAATGCAAAGATATGCCGGGAGCTTATATTTTGAAACCAGGACTGTTAAAGTTGAACCATTACCAGCATTATGTCATGTCATACCATATATTCTAGCCTTTAGCTTGTATATGTCCCTGCAAAAGAATTATACACAGCAACATCGGTCGTTTTTCTGAAGAGGAGACAAACGTTTCCAAAGCCTTGATTTACTTTTTTTCACGACGTCTAATATCACGATGGCAAACTTACCGCACTAACATTGATTACGCGACTTTTTGGTGGTCCGCCATAATTCTCCCGAATAATATTCTGGATTATGACTTACGCACCACGAACATGAATAATTTTTTACGATTCCTCATTTCAATCTTTATTTTTTTCTCGCCACTTTCAACCTTGTCCACACCACAAGTTTGTCCCTCTACTCTCCCCCTGTGGAGTATTTCTTCCTGTCTAGCTGCTTTTTCTTTTGCTTCTGTAGTTTCGGGTTCACTGGTGTTCAGTACCGCACATCCCGTGAACTCTGACACGCCCATCGCCACATCATGTCGGACACCGTCGTTGAGTACTTTGACTGCCTTCTCAAGAATCTTTTCGGGGATGCAGCCGTTGCAGTCGTACGAAGTATGCACATTCGCGGCCCTGTCTCTCTCAGAGACATTGATCGCAGTCTGTCGGGGAAGATTGGGCAGCGTAAGGTAGTGCATAACGTGAAAACAACTCTTTCTCTAGACCGCGGCATGCCTGATGTCACTTTTGCGTCATAGGATTGTGCGCTTCATCCCGGGCGATACCAATAAGTATGATATAAACTTCGAGGGTATACAGATGTTATCCAGGTAACTTCCGTTGAACTGTTTTACAAATAGGAAAGGATCCCGATATACTGCAAACTCTGTTTGCTGTTCTACGGCAGTGCCGCAGGAGACATCCTCCTTCCCCTCTTTGCTACTGGAACAGCCAAAACCTCGGAAATCCTTCGTGCTGCCCTTATGCGCAGCGCAAAAGGTCTGGCCATATTCTCTTTCACATGCTCGCCCTTCAAGGCAGCAAAGAAGACTATAAGAAGTCAGAACTGCTGGTGGACACTCTTGCTATCCTTACTAAGACCGGCCTGTTGCAACCTGTTAAGTCGGTCTGTCATACAGAGGTTTGTGATGAGGAGCAGGAGCGACCACCCTCAGAATATTCTGTTTCCAAAACGGAACTTCTGGGTACGATGTTCCTTTTCTTTGGTCTGGTTTTCCTGGAGACCTGACTAAAGTGCCTCCTTACTTTCCACTCCCGTAGTTCCGTAAACCGTTCAAGAGCCTTATTTCTGCAAGTCTGTCGTACCGTCCTTTTTAAATGATCTATATCTCTAGACACACAAACCAATTTGTTTTTAAACATACTTGGCCATTAGAGTCGATGCGCTTTATGTCGTTCAAACTTTCTGAAGGTGATTTGCCAGTAGGAAATGGTAGATGCATTAGGTGCATCTGCTAGGATCTTTCCAGTTTACTCCTCTAGAATCAATTTACCATTATATGCTCTAAGATGCGCACCCTAAGTAAAAGGGTATATTTTTTACCGCATCCGCGTAAATTTAATTAAATATGAGAAAGTTGTTTGTGCAGATTCCATCTAGGATTTCATGTCACCAATGAGCTGCCCAGGTCATTTGCGGCGGTCTCATCTTATCTGTCAGCAATATTTACTGACGTTTATTTTTAAAGACAATTTACAGAAATTCGTTTCCGCCGGCGGGAAAGTTGAGAAATTCCGTCAAAACCTTCCTGTACGTTGAACATCCTTTGTAGTTGACCGTTTATTTTTGCTACCATCCTTCTTGAGTAGAATGTTTCGAAGTGCATTTGCAGATAATATATGGGTCTACGCACAATAATTGGTGTTTGGCGTTATTTGCGTCTAAGTGACCTGCCTTATCATGCATTATTTTTACCTTTTCGATCGTTCTTACTCTGTTTCAATTTTTTCAAATCAAAGACGACGAAGCCACCCAGCCCTTGGGATGTTGTGCTGACACCAAACATTGACACTCTTAATGCTCTCTGGAGAGACAAAATCATTGCACAAGTGGCCGCTGAACGAATCGATGAGGTGAGAGCAGTCCACGCAACCCTTGCTTTTTTACGTGCCTTGTCTGTAGTTAGGCATAACGTTGTTGGGGTGCCCACATATTTCATGACTTACCTTATGGATGCTCGAGGTTATCAGTCTTAGCCTGAGGGTGCGCTAATTTAGTACCCTTACAACAGGATTCTCGAACTGATTGTTGATTTGGCCGTTTGGGAAATGGTTCGCTGCCGAGGAACTGTCAGAGTTAATCTAGCCGAAGACCTCTATGTTTACTGCCACGTGTTTTTGGATGCCACAATCGGATTTGTACTTTCAAGCCTTATGCCCACACAGTTCAGTCTCTTTCCTATCGCATTGATACTGCAGCGGAGGTAATCACCATCTATCTTTTCCAATTACAGACTGCCGGAGATATCATGTCACGACTTTTGTGTGTGGCAAATACTTCCAATCGCAGCACTCACATCCTTTCTGCAGCTTGCGAGGCCGTCTCACATGCCGAAGTAAGTGAATTTAACTCTCCTGCTTCCCACCATGATGGTCGTCTTCCACTGGTCCGCTCTCTAAACCCTGTACCAGTTGTGTGTTTTAGTAAACTTATGAACAATCTGAGTGTGTATGCTTTTGTTCCTGTAGCTCATGCGCAGTCTCAAGGAGGTTCCAACCTACCTGGACTCGTACATTGCTCTCCTTCTTGATGACCCGGTAAGAGTTTCTTCTTTTTTCGTTTCTGGGCCAATTTGTCCGGATAACGCGGCCCCGCGCACCGCCAGTGTCCTGGCTTGCGGTATTCAAATAATGCCTGTAGGTATTTAACTTCTGACCTCAGGTATGCCTGTCGAGCGTTTGCCCTCGGTAGTTCACTTGACCGAGTCATTTAATGTGCCCTTCCCCTTCGTCCCTCGCCCCTTTCACCTTTATACAGCCATCCACTTTTTAGCGTTACCTTTAATGGTCGAAGGCTTGTCCTGCGCCCAAATGCTATCGGTTGCTTTAAGGTTTCTTTTTTTACCTTCAGTTCTGCCTGTTGGAACAACAGCCAGGGATTGCAGGAGGCATGTATATCTGTCGTATCCTTTTTTGTCCGTGGATATTCCATATGTATATGACCGAAGTTTATTGTGTTATTTTCACACTTCTCTGTGAGTTTTCTCCTTGACGCGGCTCACTTAGCCTACAAAAAGATCGTCAAGCATCTCCTCATCCGCCACGCCGAAAATGTTGTACAAGTGCTGTGAGTTCTACCGTTTCGCATACCCTTCGTCCGCCTTCTGCGTTCCCCTTTTTCCCGTACTGGGTTTTACTCAGATAACACCATCAGTAGCATGACGTGCTCGTGCGTCAGTCACGCCTTGCATTGACGAGGGGGTTCTTTGCCGGTTTTCTCAGAGGCGTGTTAGTATCATTGTCTGATTTTGCCCCTGGGAGACAAAGTTACGGCGTGCTTTGTGGAGGATCTCTTTGAGACTTTAACAGCCACATTCAGTCGACTATGGACTTAACCCAGTGTTTTACTTTGGAGAGGCGGGGGCGAAGCTAGTAGGACGGTCGTCTCCGATGCCGAGACTGAAAACACGCTTGCTTGCCAATGAGATTGTAGGTGCGACCTGCTTTAAAGAGGTTTTAGGTCACCCTAACTACCCCCTTTCCTCATTGTGGCGTCTACATGGCTTCCTTTTCATTTGCGCAGAACTGGTAGCGCACTTCAGATGTATTTTCCTGCATTTGCGCCTAATTTATATTCACATGCCTTAGCCTGCAGATCTAAGGTATTGGTCATTTTTGCTAAGAAGTGGGCTTCCTTGTAAGTGGTCAGTGCCATGGTTACCCCTCTCCGCCCAAATATTTTATTAATCGTAGAAATAGCCTTCAAAATTTCGTCGATCCTACCTTCTAGGCATATTGAATGCACAGTAAAGGCAGGTTTTTCACATGCCTCGTTTTGCACTGACTCGCAGTTTTGTGCATACTGTCCGCCATTACTCGTTGGACGCCAACCGGGGAGTCTGCCGTCAAATGGTAAAAAAACACATCTTGTTTATGTGTTTGCACATTTTTTGCATTTTTTACTGGTCTCTTGATTTATTTGTCCCACTGTTCGTATTCCAAAAAAACTCCACATTCTCAATCTTCCCACGACTTTGATAGACACGACCAGAAACTGCCCTCCACAGTACTGGAGAGACTACTTACCAACCACTCAAGCACAGCTTTCTGTCCTTCGCTTGCAGTTAGATGTTGTATGCTCTAATCTGGGAAGACTTTTAAGTGAAGGTGGTACTTCTGTTCCTCGGTAAAGCTGAAGTTTCTTGTCAGTAAGCGCTGGCGTCACGAACATTGGCTACATCCTGTCCACTAGAGTGTAGGTCGACAAGAAATCAGCATTCTGTGTTCCCCCAATATTCCGATTTTGGATATCATGGATAATCTCCCGAAGAACCATACTTCACCATTTTGCTTGCTTTCTGGTCAAGTGGCATTTAGGTATCAAATGCAGATTCTGAGGCCTTTTCCTCCACAATACTTGCGTGCCCATCACCAAGTTTTCATGTACTCGTTCAACTGAGCGCTCGCTCAAAAGTGGTTAAGAGGAAAATATGACCTACATTGGACCAATTATCTATGCTCTGAAAACGGCCCCAAGTCACCAACTAATAACCGCGCATCATCACCTCTTTATGCCGTTTTCATTCGAATTGTCTGTGCTGGTAGGGAGTACTCGAGGCCGAATCCATATTTTCGCACAGCGTGTGTGAAACATCAGATTGTCCGTAAGAGTGAGATAAGCTGGCAGAATTTTCATGTGGCTTTGAACGGAGTTTAAATAAATCACATCTCCTGTGGTTCACGAACGAGTAAAAGAAGCAAAGCCTCTTCCTTGTGGGATTGATCTGAATTAAAAATTTTCTCTTTGGCCTGTCGCGCGCAGATACTTCCTGTGGAGGTTCCATCCCAATTTTAATTCCAGGCAGGAAAACTGCTGTGCGAACTAGAAGAGAGCCCTACATACGAGAACTTCGGGGAAGTTGGCGTTTTTAGTTGGACATCTCAGTTTATTCCCCTTTTACACCGGAACGTACTATCGAAGTATCGGCCTTCCCTTTTCAATTCTTCTACGTACTGGTGAAACTTTACCAATTTGCTTACACGTTTCAGCTTTGAAAATTCCGGTCTTCGAATATTCCGTATCCTCGTCGCCGAGGGCTACCTCTCATGCGAAGCGGTAAGCGGACTTCGGCTGCACCATTGCCTTTTGTATTTTTTTAAAGGTTCAAGTAGCCTTCGCTTTGTTGGACTGGACTCACTTGGTCTACAACACAATTTTCATAGTCAGCTCCGGAAACTCAATCCTTTTAGCGCATTTCGCCGTCAAGTCTTCTTAATCCCTCTTTCGCATGCTTTTTAGATGTCTTGAAATTGGACAGTTTGAACATCGATGTGTTTTCTCGTCTCTTTGAAGCAAGCATAGACAGCAGTATTTAATCAGGAATTGCGCACACCGATCTATTGGCTCCACGAAGCAAACAAGCTCCGTATGGGTGGCAAAGGTCACGAACAGGCAACCAATTACCAGGCCGAAGTCGGCCAAGTCATAATAGCAGCGGGGAGGGACGACAGAGAATGCGGGTAGATTGATGCAATACTGTTTCGGGCTTATTTTGCCTTCATTCAGCCAATCATAACCCTGACCAGCAGCTGGGACCAGACAATCAAACGTGCGCACAGACGCACCTGGCGCAGTTCGTCCACCACTGAGGCCTACCAGATGGGTCACAAGCACTTCCTCGAACCGAAGTTTATCAGTGCCTCGCCATGCCTCAGAGAATGACAAGTGGCGAGGCACTGATGAACTTCGGTTCGATAAAGTTCGATGAAGACCACATAGGCGGTAGACCCCAGTGGTGGACCAGATGCGCCAGGTGCGTCTGTGCACATGTTTGTGTTTCTGGTCCCAGCTGCTGGTCAGGGTTATGATTGGTTGAATGAAGGCAAAATAAGCCCGAAACAGCACTGTATCAATCTACCCGCATTCTCTGTCGTCTCGCCTCGCTACAGCAGTATTTATTAGAGCCAATAAATTTCGCGAAGGCGTCTATGCTTGCTTCACATTCACATCGGGGAAATACTTCTTCAAGTTTTCTCTTGTTCGCGATTTTCAGCATCAGTAATTAGCTAATTGATCGATAACTTGCCTTCACTTGTCTGCCTTTTTTAATGAATTATCTTCTACGACCTCGCACTGGTGGATGAATCACCATTTGCACCCACTTTAGTTCGACCTTTTTTCCACTTTGGGGGACTGGACACCGAGAGTTCTTTGTAGCATTTGCTCATTTCTCCGGCAGTCCACTGTCGGCGAAAACCTGCTTCTGCAGAGCCGAGGTGCGCAAAACGCCTCAGTTGCACTCCTGCCTACTTTCTATCATAGTTTTCTTGATACAACCTCATTTTGCTTGAGATCATAGCCATGTTCTTGTCTGATTTTCTGTTATGTGACCTCAGTGTCCATTTTGATTCTTGGGAGAAAACTGACAACTAATATGTCAATCAGAGCCAGTGATAAAATGCTCCCTGTGCTGTGACAAGTTGCATCAGCATTCGTATTCCTGCTCAGCTACCTACTAGCCGTCAAGGCGATTTTTCATTTCGTCTTACAAAGTCGAGCAAATATGAACCAACGTTGTCAGCAGAAGTATTGTTAGATGAAGTACGATCATAACTGCTAGGTAAGCAATCGCGTTGGGTACTCTCAGTTTGAGGGGAATAGGCGCACCTTGTCTACTCCTGAAAGTGTAGCAGTCGTGCCATCGGTGCGTGCCTCAAGATCTTTCTGGCTAAACCAGTTGGTAAGCATTGGTTTATAGTTTCACCTAACAAAACAGGACTTTGCTTCAAATCGGACCAGTTTCTTTAGAAGAAATTATAAGTCAACATCTGTCAAGTATAATTCCATTAGAGACCACATAGGTAAGACTGGGGAACTAGGTGAGGATTTGAACCTCATGTGGTTACATAACGCGGCAGCAGAACGCCTGTCAGGGCTTTTAGTTGACACCCGTGGGGGATATTGTAGAATGCTCCCCCCTCCGCATTGACCCGAGTATGAACAATGAAGAGTATGATAATGTCCGTATTAAACAGTTAGAGAGACAAATGCGGAAGAGCTGTATAGGCGGTGAGCTACAACGACAGAGCCGCCCCTTTCCTGATTCGTTTGCTCCGTCCAAGCAGGCATGCGCACACGTGGTGTCTCATCTTCCCACTTGCGCGGACCGGCATGTTGGGTGCAGTTGCTTATTGACAACAAGTTGTCGGCACCTCATTTCCCTTGATGAGAGCCGAACCCTCAGCACTCCAGCAAGCACGTACGAAAGGGTGAGATAGCAATATCGGCTTCAGGAACGTCCGCGATCAGAGGCGACAATCTTGATAGCGTATTGTCCTCGTTGAGTGGACAATTTTATCCACTTTGCTCTTGTCAAAACCCCATCACAGTCGCACAGTGTTTTCATGTCTACCACCTGACGCTCCTGCTAATTCTGCCCTTCTGTCCACCCAACCCAGCTCGAGAGGCGGCTCCTCATCCCACAGAAGGACTTCCGCAGGGTCCTGCCCCGCATGGTGGCAAGTGGCTTCATCTCTACTACGGTAAGTTTGACCACTTGCACTTTTTGTCTCCTTGCAAACAAAGTCTGATTTTTGGAGGGAAGACGCTCGTGCAATGGAGCGTCAGACCTTTCGTACCGACTGTCTAACCCGTCATCAAGGATAGCAACAAGTACAGGCGGCGGACTACAGGGGAGCGGGTGCAGCATCTGTAGGATGCGGTAGGTACACAGTCACACGTCTACCAAATTTACAGTAAGTGAAATGACTCCTGAAATACGCGTAAATTCACAAAGAAAGACCTACTCGGTCGGAGGCCGGACCATATGCATTGGTCAAAACTCCCGATGAATAACCAAAAACCCGCAGTAAAATGGGTATACATAGTAAGCATTGAAAGTAATATTAAGGTGGTTAAAAACCACAGCTTTCAAGAAAAGCCGAAACGGCAAAACCGCAACAATTCGCACCAAGTATGTAATCTTTATTGGCGAATTAGGGCGTGTGCACAGGCGGAAAACATAATCCAAGGTTGAAGAAGGCCGGATTGGACAAGACGATATGCGGCAGTCAGACTTAACCTCAACCCCGACCTTTTCCCTAAACTTAGTCTTCAAACTAGCCTGAACCTCAAATTTAATCATTTTTAGGCTCAGCCAAAAACGCAACCCTAGAATAGCATGTCTACCAAAATCAATTTAGCAGACATGCCATAGTAGTGAAAGCCTGGACCTACATATTCAGTCGTTACCAGGGATTTCGCCCCATTTTGCCGATAGCGACGTCACTGAAATAACAGATTCCGCAGGGCCACGCACCCTGAGGCCGGTCTGTAAGAAATTAGCGCAAAATTAGGAGGTGCAATCGTAAGCATACCAACTTCTCTGTATCAGGAAAACTTATCTCCCGTCTGTGCTGTCTAGCGAGTTGGTGTCCGCGGAGTCTCAAGTAGACCTCAAAATGTCATTGAATACTGCTCGATTTTCGGCCTCCACGATTGACTGTCCGAGAAGTTTGTTTATGTGACTTTATAACTGAGTTCTCCGGCGTTCTTTTCATGCATCTGAAAAGTTGTGTCATATTTGTTTGTTATATTTCTAAATCGCATGCTAGCGGAAATTAGGCTGCACAAAAGTATCTTACATCTGCTCGAAAATTCCAATGTTTACTTGACGCTGGACGTCTTCTCGTTTGCCTCTGGGACGTTTGCGTATGCCTGAAAATTGAAGACGTGTTGAAACGAGAAATCGCCCGTTGACGTTATTACCACTCTTCAGGCTACAAAGGTACACATGTACCATTTGCAAATTTAAAATGGAAGGAACTTCCACTGCTATGAGAGTAAGGTGTTGCTGAAAATTTTGCCTCGCCTAGTCTATGCAGGACAAAAGTCAACTTTCAAGTCGGCAACAGTAGTTTTCGTCAATCTTCCTCGTTTTTCTCAATGACCTCTACTCGGAAAACACAGTAATGTGCAGGCATGAGCTAGAACAGTTGCTGACGTAGGAGTTTGCCTAAATTATATCTACCTCCACGCATCTAGGTCTCGTTTTTCATAAATCCCTAGCGAAACATAGCGTACGCAGTTTTGACTAGTATGCGGCTGCCTCTTCTACTTGTACTGAGTATTGAGACTAGGCAATTATTCCACTTCAAGTATCCTCTCACATTTTTAAGCTGAGTTTCAATCGGAAAGAGCTCGATCCTGTCAGCTGGTCAGCAATATTTCGCGAGTTCCGCTCTCGTTTTTAAATGCTAACTTTTCAAAACAGCATTTCAATTTCAAGGGCAATCCTTGTAGCCGAGTCAGTTATTTTGACAGAGCCTTGCAGCTGTTTAGGTCAGATCTACCTTATCCTTTATTTGGGATGCTGTGGGACTCACTGTATGCCATTCGCTAAAAAATTCGCGTGTTATCCCTTTCTGATTATGCTTCTCCATCTACTTTCCTTCTCACTTTTGGTTTTACAGGAATTTTCAAGCTCCAAAGACTTCACTGCTGACTCGATTGTGTGTCTCTATCATGTCAATCTCCCCGTTCTTGCCAGAATGCTTATTGAGCACTCCCAGCACGCACTTCTTCGACTTAACCTGCGTTCCCAAGCAGAGCTCAAGGAAAAAAGGTAAGCAGCTGGGCGAGTCTTGGGACATCCCTGTTAACCATTTTCTGCCTGTGACCTGTTTTAAAGAATACCACTATCATGTTCAGCTCGTCTTACGTGCCAAAGTATCCTTTTCCGACTTTTGAGACGCGTGGGAATCAATTCTTCGGGCCACCCAGTTAGGCGCAGCGGTATCTGTGTATGAACAGTTATTTCGACTAGTTCCCTCAAGGGACAAGTTGGATCCCACAATTGGTTGGTTTTTAATATGTTCGACCGTTGCGTCTGATCATACGTTAGCCTCATGACTATAATCCAACATACACACAAGTCACCGCAGCCTTCCAGACAACGATGGTTCTTGTCTAATACCACAGACGACCACTGTTTTGTTCCAGCAAGAGAAGGTCAACAGTGACTTTAAACCCGTTTGCTCCTTTTTCCGGTTGGCTTTTTTCGTACACAGTCTTCTGAGCTGTCTCACATTGGAGAATTTATCCAACGAACTGCGCGGTTAGTGAAATATGTTAGCAAACAATGACCTTAACTAAATATGGTTGCTTTTTGCTGTGGTAGGGACAGTTTTTGTTGCAAAGGCTTAGGAGTACCCTGGAAGGTCCAGTGGAACTTAGTGGTAACACCTGAAAGTCAGGCACGAGCAGCACTCCAATTTTTCGACGTCTCTAATTCCTTAATGCGTCCCGATTAGGTGTGTGAATTTTGCCACTTCCTTGCATCACTCTTGGGATGATTCTCGTCAAACCGGTTTGCTACTTTTGCGGCGAGCGTTCGAATTGACCATCCACTGCAACTCGGACCATACTCACTGTCGCTTGGCACGTTCTAATTTGCTTTATGCTGTCCTGTTGGAAGTGAATCTTAGGCTTATCTTGTGGGAAGGACATAGAAAATTGAATTGTAACTTCCCAAATTTTAAATTACCCGGATAATCCCGCCCATTCTACCGGCCTTTGCTTCCCTGCTCACTTAGACGGATCTTGCTGTTCATAGTATCGACTTTCGGCTAGCTGTAGCCCATCATGAGTCCCGCATCTGATAATAAAAAAAATCGACTCCGTAGTGCAAGTTTACTGTGGGTGGGCAGTACCGACTAACTATCCACCCGCTTGCATAATTTCTGTATACACTCTTAAAAGTCCGTTTCGATTTCAAGCCGCCTTGTGGAACAGCGTTATCGCACTGAAAATCTAATCCGACTACACGAGGCAAAGATCACACAACTCTCGACCCCCCAACCTGCTCTCCCATCCTCCGCGGCTACTGCTGTGGCCACCGGCAACTCGGAGCCTGAATCTCTCCTGGCACACCATGAGGAGAGCGTTCGTGCTCTTAAATCTAGTATGACGCCTGGAGAGCTGGAACAACTTAGCGCTCTGACCGCTCGTCTTTCCAAGTAGGTTTACTTCGCCACTTTTAGGTAGATTTTTGTTTTCTCTGCAGGCAGTAAATGTGAATGCTTAAATCAGAGTTGCCTTTGCTCGGAAAACTTCATGTTATCGACCGGTTTCTTTTGGTGGCTTCGGATTTTCGCCTACATTACCTACAAAGACTCGGCGCCTAACTACGCTCACTGACTTATCATGTTATCTGAGGCTTGAGGGGTTCCGTGCGGGCCATACGTCAAATAAGGGTCTTCGGCCACGCTAACCACTGCCCCTGCTCTTAGCTCTGGTTGACTTGACCCGGATTTACCACTACCATTAGCAGGAGAAAAAGAGGGCTCGGTCGATCAACTTTCGGATTGAGCGCAGATTCCTCACTAAACACAATCAGACATGTGTTCTAGCTATAAGGACACGCCGATAGTTGTGGCTTGGAAGATCGTCAGCCGACAGTGTAACCTGGAGCTGAGGGTTAGGCTGCAATGAATCCTTCCTAGTGCGGTCATTATAGCAGCCTTTGATGAGAGATCGAAGGTCTCTCGTTGGAAGCTAATTCATACGCATTTATGGCCCGTTACAAGACTGGTACACAGTACACTCAGCTCCATCCTCCTCAGCCTCTGCATACGCTCACCTCCAGTCCTTTAGATTCTGTCTTCCCACCAGTACAGAGTGAGGTATATGCACCAGAAGTCGGCTTATCTATGAAAAAGTGCACGCCCGTACTACATCTTCTACCTGCCAGGAATAATGGTAGTCCTCGTTGTCTGCGATGACCGAACTACCACGATGAAACTGGACAACTGTAAAATTGCGCCGGACAGTCTAAGTCGAAGTTTTTGATGTCAGAAGGACGCTTTCGGGGTGTCAGGCAGCGTTGTCCACCCTAATTTCGCCGCGACGCCTAATTCTCTGCCTACCACTGCCCTCACTTACCCTTTAGGCAAGCCAATATGTGCACAAATTAACTGCATAACGCCAATCTTATCATGAATAACGATGTTTTCGTAGCTCGTGTCTTGTGAAAGTAACCACAGTTCGATAAATCTTGACCACGGACTTTTGCCGCGCAATCATGGGGGAACCTGGTAATACTTGAGTGAATGAACAGTTGTGATGCGTGGAGCACAATCTTACAGTAATCCACGTACCCTAGCACGCTGGCTCTCCTTTATGAAAATTTATAACCACTTTGGATGTCTTCACTCAAGACATACTGTTCAAAGAATATTCTTCTCACTCGCCTTCCAAGCTATTTTCACGGAAGCGGTTCACAGGAAGTCAGTCGGCGCAGCTGTTTTTTGAGACATTGGGTCAGCTTGAGGTTTTACATGCAAAGCTCATCTACACTGGTTTCTTAAATCTCCGCTGATTAAATGCTTTTTAAAGCTACCCGAGCTGTTGCGCATGTATAAGTCTTCCGAACTCTCCATTGTGGTGCTTCTGCGGGACGTTTTATAACCAGAAGAACTTTGACAATGTGGAATTTGCGAAGTTTGGGAGGCAATATCGGAATGCCAGGCGATTTTGAGGTACAGATATCGTCGCGTCTCTTAGGAAGCCATTGTTTTACAAAAATTGTCGCAAGGAAAATGTTTTATTAAGCCCCTTATGAAATGTTTAAACTGAAATCAGTGGGAAAATATGTCGTTTTATTCATTACACTTTTTCCCGAAAAAAATTATTCTAAACGAGATTGTAGATGATTGTGGAAGTCTGGGAGGTTGCGAGAGTGGCTTTTTCGCTTTTTGGGCGTTCTTTAGCCACACCTCTGACCAACGCTATTTAACAAAATACTCATACGCGCTGACGTTACATAGGTGAAGTATAACCAACAAGTTAGCACTCGCATCAACTCGCATTTACTCAGTGTGATTTTAGTTTGAACTCTTGGGAAGTTGTGTCTTCTTGTGTAGTGGGGTATTTTGGATCTAACTAAGATTGTTCATGTATTTTACCCTTTGTAGGCTTTCTTCCGCAAGATACGAAGCCGATACGGCATGGTTTGTTGCGGATTTGTATGTACGCATGTATTACTAATAAACTTATTTTGTACACTGCTCTTCCTGCGCATAATGCTACTTCTTTGAATTGAAATTATTGTGCAATCCCAAGGATTAAGTATTATCACAGCTTTTACAAATTGGAAAACTCGTTTCTATAAGAGGACTGTGAGACTATTCTTTGTTTGATTAAGACAAGCACATCAGGTACTTCGGCGAGTAGTGTATTTTGGCACCTACTTGCATAGGCTTGCTCTTTTAAGGTCGTCTTAAATCTTTTTACACCGTGACCCTTAACCGTCGTACTAAACCGTCAGTGAACTAAGCCTTCGGTTTTTTGGAGCACTGCCCGCAAGTCGGTCTTTTCTGACGTTGTGATCATGGGTTCTTATCTGCGATTTCGGGCTCGGAAGATCGTATTCGAGACAGGTAGACTAACAGTTGTTTCATGCCGAGGGTCTACTTATTCAGGCTGACTGACGTCAGTCTCGAGGGGTCAGATCAGGGATGCAGCTTCTAAACATGTGGGTCTTCCGGGCATTTATAGATACTGCAGCCGACACAGTGGACTGAGTCACCCGGATCACGATATCATCGGCATAGTCGAGGACAGTCAGCCGGAGTCCGGGTTCAAATTCATAACCCTGAAAGCTGTATTGGGCCCTTCGAGGATCCAGCCAATGTCGTTGAACAGGGTGCAAACTTACCGGATGCGAAATCGAATATCGAACTATTACGAGGGATTGGTGTGGAATGGAACTCTCGAAGTGGTTGAGCAATATCAGACTCTGTTCATGGTAGCGTTTTTTTGTCGGAATACGATCTACATAATATATCACGGACGCGGGATGACCGCGAAGAAGGGGGCCGCTTGTTGCTGGTAGGAATTGCGGAACTTAAGACGCCCCTCATTGAATATCTGATTGGTGTTTCCACGTTCTATTCGGCAGGGAGCTCAAACAGATGAATGTGTTTCCGACGTTTAATTACCCTCTCCCTTCTCTCCGACAAGTGCTCGAGACTGATCTATGCTGCTGTTTACATCCTGCTCGTCCGAGAGTTGTCTGAACAAATTAGCGTTCCGTGTGTTTGAATTCTGGAGCTTCCCAATGCTGACAATGACAATTATCGATTGGGGATATAGGATATAATACAGGCAGCATAGGTACTAGATAAGAGCCCAGGCACTGGATTTTCTGCCAGAAAACGCACGGGGAGTGCTGGGGGACCCATTGATGAGCCGAGCCCCCGCAGCTATACCATACAGCGCAGAATGTCGGCGGAACACGCGTGTATGCGATTTCAACTAATACCTATGCTGTCAGTGTGGTATCTCGTAACCCTAAAGCATACTACTAGCTGCCTGTTGGCAGTTTAATGAATATTACACGGTTATCCCGCTGTGGCTGATGGAATTCAGTCAAAATATTTATATCAGTTTTCGGTCTGGGCATATAGATCTTAGTTTAAACTGACTTACTCCATGCTGGCGGCTAATTTCTGAGGAAATGGAAAACCACTCTCAAATGGCTGTATTGACCTACGCGCCGTCTTTTGGTCGACAAATCAGGCGGCCATTTGATGTCTGAAACTGCAGTAATATGCCACATCCCTTCCGCAATAAGCCAGGTATTTCAGCATTAACACCGTGTTTAACCACGTCCCACCTCTACATGAGGGTAGACTCACCATTGACATCCCGCTCGGTCAGTCCCGATGGCCTTTGTCATAACTTTTCTCTGAAAAAGACCAATTTGTTGTTAATTTACAATCACCTAACTGCCTGCTTTGGTTTTCATTGCCACAATAGTGAAAGTATATGTGGACCTGCCGACAAGAACCAGCTGGTTGTATCCCACACGGACTCCGAACGTCGTCGCAAACATTTGCTGATCTAGTACTTGGATGGTGGTCGTACGGTAGGCCACGGCGACTAAGTCCTGATCAACGCAAGCTTTCATAGCCGGGTTCATGATATCAGAGCGATGAATGATGCCGAACCTGGCAACGCCCGTGCTTCGGAGCATGTGCTCGTTCACACATGCCTAAAAATTCACTAAAACCACCAAAAACCAGCACTACAAGTATGCATCATACGCAGAAATCAGATCTAGATTTTCAGTCCGAGTCGAAGAAGAGAGTGGTGGCAAATGATCATCAGTGGAGTTCGCAGAGGGACGCTCACCATAAGCGCCCCTCTACCGATAACCGATCGCAACCGATATGACGACGAGCCCGCGACTTTTGTCTTCTAACCAACATGTTGTGGGATTGAGCCCCAGGTGCTTTACACTTCGAGGTTGGGTATGGCTGGCTGAAGACAGCTGGCAAGTCAGAAATGGCCACTCAGGTTCCTCTTGTCTTTGTCGGTAATGCTATTCTGCCTATATCGTGCGCCTCTGTGCGGTTGCTGGTTGGGCTCGAGAGAAAGCCCGTAAGGCACAACGGGACGAGTGATTTCCGTGAGAACGTTTGAAGGACGTCCCTCCATCATCCCCTCTGTCAATTAAATCGTTTTAACAACTCTAACGAGTACCATGTTACTCGATTACGATCTAACAAGAGGAGGGTAATAAGTATTGAATATCACTTTCATCGAAGGTCATAAACTCGAATCAGCTAGCGAGCTAACGGATCTCGCTTTGTAGATAACGTACACTGTCACCCTATTGCTGCCCTGTTCCAAGGCACCAAAGAGGGTCATGCGTATTTTTTTCGTGATCAGAAGACCCTTCCTTAACTTTGCTGGAGGTCTTTTCGATTGAGGGATAATTTGTTCCGCCGATGTTAAGGCATTGCGTTCAGGCATGACATCCTCGAACAAATCAAGGTCGCACCCCCTTGGAGAACGTGCATTGAAGATCATTTGAACTGGTCGGTGGATTAAGATGCTAACCTTAAACAGGATGGCTAGAAAACCTAAAAATATTTTCCTTCTCTTATAAATGGTATACATTGGATAAATAAGTATTTTTTATTACAGACCTTTGATGGTCCCATAAAAGCAAGTAAAAATACATTTTCATATAAATTTTAGACGAGGTAGGCAGAATCTGTACAAAATGCAATTCATAGTTTCTGAACTAGTAGTCCATTAAGTAAAGTGGTGAGCGAGCAGTGAAAAAAATTCCACTCAATAATTTTGAAAACGACTGGATTAACTTTATGGGAAGAAAAAAAATATCGCTCATAAAATAGTAAAAATGTGGGCAGGACTGGCCTTCATGCGGCGGTGTATAACGGATTATAATCAGACATCGCCAGGGCAAAAATAAATGTCGGCCTTGAGGGGTACTTATGTTTGTCAAACAGGGCTGGTCTGTTTGTGGTATTGTATAAGGGATTTAAAAAGGACATCGTCCGAGCAGAATTTATACGCCGGATGAGACTACTCGCGTCAAATTGGCGAGAAGAAAGAAACCCAGAGGGGGTCGGCCACAGTACGTTTCGAGCCCAGCCGAGGAGTGGGGAGGGAAGGTACGACCAAACATTTAGTAGACAGCGAATACAGCCGGTTCTGCAGTGAGCGTCGACAAACCGCTGGAGGTCGAAATGAGGGAGATGACAACAAAAACCGTAAAAATCGTCACTATGAGTCATAGCAGTGGACTTAGTAACCAATTCAAAACAGGGGGTTGTATAGGTATAAGTGAGTGTTTCCACTTAATCTACCACTAAATCTACAATGAGATCCCCGAAGGATCCTTCTCGAAGTCAAGATGCTGAATGTTGGGGAATAAGGCCGGTAAAAGTGCCTTTATGCTTTCCGGTCTAAGGTGCTTTCGTAATTTTCACTTCAATACTAGTAACGTAGGCGATGACCTAATATTTGGTGGAAGATTATTCCAAAAGAAGTCCTATTTGGAAGCAAAGAAAAGGGTGCATTTAGATGCGGTGCAAAAAGGCGGCGGAATAAACATGGAGGAGTTGCGCGTGGAATAAGACAGATCTCTAGGAGTGAGGGTGTCAATGAGCGGAATATTGGAGTTAGAGTTAATGCGAAAAGGAAGCAAAGGCTAGCTTCGAGTCTTCTAACCCACAAAAACTTAATGTTCGCCTGCCGCCATCTCTAAGTATTGGAAGTAGCGAGTGCGACTTGAGAGAACGGTTTCCGGGTGAAAACCCTCTGAACATTTTCGATCATCTAGCGGCCACAGGCGTTCATTAAACCAAAGAAAGGACAGCAGTATTCGAGGACTGGAAGAGCAAACGTTTGATAATGTCTTAGCTTAATTTCCGGAAGAAAAAAATTATGTGATATGAATCCGCATATCTGCGCGACGTTGGCAGAGGTTCAATCTGCATGGGGTGATAAAGCAAGTTTATTTGTATAACTTAGACCCAGGTCCTTTATGCTGAAGCATCTGAGCATGGGTTCAGTATCAGTATCAGTATATTTCAGGGAAAGTAAGTGTGTACCTTTGAAATCCCTATTGGTTACATGCAGAGGATATATATGGAGGAAATGGAAAGGAAGTAACATGAAAGAAATGCGAGGGGAATAGTAAAAACTGTACAGATGAACACAGAATGTCATGCTTTAACAGAGTTTAAAGGCACATTAACTTGCTTTGTTGGTCAAAATACAGCGGACAGTTGAGGCACACTTAAGACACGGGAAAAGAAATAAAATTGTTTAGTCTACAGGCATCGTGGTGAATGCGAACAGCGGTGCGCGACGTGGTCCAAGCTTAATAAATAACATAAATATATATTACTGAAATGTTGGCAGTAGCATCGTTATAACACTAAATTGTGCGCGGTGGCTGTCAAGGTGGCCGCAGTCCGGCGTTATTGTGGTGCGCGCTACAATGCTGATCTAGTCTCCATTTAAAAGTATCTACCGAACCTGACATAACAACATCCTCAGGCAAGGCATTCCAAGCTGCAACCACTCTGTTGGAGAAGAAGAACTTTCGGGTGTCTAGCCGGACACCAGCCACACGCAGTTTGAGTGGATGGCCTCTCAGGTTAGTCGTAGTCGCCAACTCGAAGAAGTCTCCAAACGCGAGGCAGCAGCCCTGCTTGCGCACGAT